>CM056558.1:1453305-1778305 GCA_029721515.1 Synanceia verrucosa
AGTAACACTGAACAATATGCTGCCTTTGGCGCTCCATGTGTCACCAGCAGGACGGACGTCAGCACTAAACACAGTCCTTCAATCAGTCTGACCCTAAAAATCTAATAAACCAAACTGGAATCCATAAAGTTTAGAAATGTGACGATGACGCAGAGTAAATACTGAAAATATGATGAGTGGCGATGACTCATCACATCTGAGCTGATTTACAGCTTTTTATTTTTTTGGTCAAATGAAACAGAACATTTGATGACATGAGCTTGGACCTTTCTGATGTCTGTCAGGCCAAACTATTACTGTACACTACTGCACCCAGCAAACAGGTGGCAGATGGTGTAAAAAGAGAGTAACCTCCAGCTCCTGGTTCTCAGCCTCTCTAAGTGTGTTGAGGTGTAGAGTTATAGTTCAGGGTGGTGGTGGGGTTCAGACCACATGGACACACTGAAAAACAGCCTCGTATATCAGCCTGAGGCCAAACAGGAAGCGATAAGTCAGTGTAAAAGAACAGAGATACAGGTTACCGTTTTACGACTGACCTTTGCCAACGTTCCCTAGTTTTAAGCAATGTTCCCTGTCATGTTCAAGCGGTTCCTCACACCAGTTTACAGCTTTCTGCTCTCAAGCAAAAGCAGGAGAAAGCAGTGAGTATTTTGATGGATTTCCCCCTGAAGACCTCCAACAGGTCAGGTACTGAACCTGTGACCTTGTAGTCATAAACCCTGCAGCTTTCCTTCCATCAAAAATAGAAGTTTTTGTAATATTCCCTCTGTAGTGCACAGAGCATTTTTCTGTTAGACGGTTAACTGTCAATCAAATCCACCAGCTCTGCCCTTCACTGTGACCACACTTTATGACTTTGCGACAGGACTATTGAGCAACCAGACCTCACTAGCCGATGGAAAGCCCAAAGCGTTCCTCGTCAAGAGGCCAGAGTGATCACATGAGCTAAGACATGAAAGAGAAGTTTCGCTGCAGTCAGGACATGCCAAGACCAGCACTGTTGCACAAACACTCAGGGAGGCATGACTCTTTTTATGAGGTCTAATCATAGCTCTACGGCTCTGCTGATGAGTCTTAATGTTGGGTGGCGATGATTAAACGCCTGTTGATATCAGGCTGAAGCCTGGAACAGATCCTGAGGTCACAGCTGATGAAAAGACCGTTTGATGTTTGACACGACGGAGGGGGAACTAACCGCCTCCAAATCCACCAGAACCACAGCGGAGAAACGCCCACAGTGTGGAAGCACAACATCATCACATGAGCGTGCCTACAAAAGACTACTGAGCTGAAAACAACATCTGGGCTGGTTCAGTCTGTGTCACTAACAGAACTCACAGTCTCAGTATGTAGAAGATGAGCCTACGTTACTCAAAGACAGCACTGATAAACGCAATAAAGTCATGCCAGCTGCTCATGTTCATCTTCAGTCAAAACACTGAAACATCTTGTCCCTGTGAAATCCTTGGAATGGTAGCTGGGCAGCAGTAAAACAATGGTATGACCATTTGTTAAAAGCACTGTGGCATGGTGAGCAGCAACAAGTCAGGACATGAGTGTAGGACTCTGTGTCATCTGTCAGTTCCTCAGCTTGGTATGCAGGAAGAAGAGACACTGGCCCATCAGACACCTGTCATCAACCAGGTGGGAACGTCAGCCAGCAGAGAGGGATTAATGGGAAAACTGAACAACACATCTGTATCCCAACATGTGCATCAGCCTGAACAGCAGAAGAACACAGCGACTCATCCATCTGAACCTTACTGACAGCCTCCACCTGTCAGTAAGGTTCACCTCCTCCTGATCAAATAGATGCTGCTTGCTTTTAAAACAATAGTACCAGGAAATAAACAGGATGATACAAAACTAGGAATGGACTTATAGCTCCTCACATCACACTCAAACAGTGAGCTGCATTGTGTTAGCATGTGCTAGGCTAGCTCAGGGAGGAGAGGAGGAGAATGGTTTCCTGTGGTTAGAGATGTATTCAGCTTCAGATTCATTCAGTCATTCAGAGAGAATCAAATATTGTTTCATCATCTCCACAGGCAGCTCCCACCTCAACAGTCTTCCTCTTGATCTTCTTCTGCTGTTCCAGGCGCTCCTTCTCTTTCTCCACAGCTCTGGTGGACTCCCTGAGCCTCTCCAGGTCCTGCTGGTAGGTTTCCCTCTGACTCTCCAGCTCCTTCCTCTCCTCTGCTAGATGCTCCTGCAGCCACAGAACAAGAACATGTTGAAACGCTGGAGTGAAACACGTTGTGTTTGTTTCTTAAATGAGTGTCAAATGTACACACCAAGCTCTGTGAAGATGAATGAAGAACTAGAACTTGTGTTGTTTAAATGATTACTTTGTTTGTTGCATTTAGACCTTTAAACATTATGTTTAATGATGTTCATTTTATACGTACACTAATGAGTCCTAACACAATGACCTCCTCACAGCCCTGACCTCTGACCCCTGAAGGTTTATTCTGCCTCCTTTCTATCTTCAGCAGCATTAAGATCCTGACCACTGCAGACCAGGTGTTCCTGGTTACCTGTCAGTAATCACACTGTTATACCTGATGGGTTTATTGTGATGATCCACTTTGCTGCTTCAGCGATACAAATTCCTCTGTTTTCAGGACTAATAAAGGCTTATCTCATCTTGTCTAGGAACACAGTTGGATCTTTTGGGACTTGAAATATGAAGCAGAGCTGCAGTCATGACATCCAGCCTTTGGTATGAATCTCCTGTTGAAGTGAAACTTCACCTCCAGCCGCTGGCACTCCTCCTCCCTTTGTCGTAGCCTGGCCTCGGTGGCCTCCACCTGCTGCCGGTGTCTTTCCCTCTCCCTCTCCCAGCGCTGCTGCTCCTGTCGATGCTGAGCCTGCAGCTTGTGGAAGCTGGCCAGCTCCTCCCTCTGCAGGGCCAGGGTTCGCTGCTTCTCCTGCTCCAGCAGCACATTCCCTCGGTGGCGGCCGGGCAGGGAGGCCCGCTCTGTCAGAGAGGCCCGCTGCAGCTCAATGTGGCTGTCCTGCTGTGATATGATGGCCTGGAGACAGAGGAAATAACCTCATCAGGGAGTTACACATTTGAGCTGTAGACTGAGTCAATGTTTATTCACTAGTGCAGGAAAACAGAAGGTAAACATGTTTGTCATGAAAGTTTAAATGAGCTAAACGTCACAACCACTGACTAGTGACGCAGTCAATCTGCAAACACAGAGAGTATATGAAGTTCTTAGTAACAGCAGGGGTGTTACCTGCAGACTGTAGAGCCTTTGGGAGAGCATCAGCACTCTGTCAAAGAACTGGGACAGAGACAAGGAGAGGTTATCATCACACAACGACCAGAATAACAGAGTTCAACTGGATTAGGAAATTTGTCATCTCTTCAGGTCTGCAGGTACGGAGCTGAATATCAAGCAGCAGAGCACAAGGTGACGGATCAGAGAAGGAGCGCTCACCTCGGCCTCAGGGAAGGAGTTGGACCAGATGTGGTTCCATCTGGCAGGAGAACAGCAGCTCTCATCGACCTGAACAGTCGGACACACAGCAGGTGAAGTTACAGCACAAACACAACGACATGGAAACACGTAGCTTCACATTTTGATTTAAAACCTGTGTAAAAAATATCACTATACTACAAAGACACTGTGCACATTAATATCTGTACATGCTGCACTTTTACTGCCACATTATTCTGTGCAGCAAATAATATTTGAGCAGCAGAAGATATTATATATCAATCAAATAGTGGTCAGTAACTCAACCAGGAGCCCTTCTCTCTGTCTCACTTGCAGCAGTGCAACATAACAAATAAAAGACTTGACGGCATCATCTTGTTAGAAACCAACGACGTGATCAGCTGACAGGCTAACAGTAAACATCAGGACATGGAAAGTTTCCAGATGACTTGGTCTGGTCACTATTATTTACAGGAAATAAGGCAGTGACAGTGTGTCTGTGTTGTGGGTGCCTACCGCCTGCTGCAGGGTGTGGCTGCCACAGAGCTCTTTGAGCTGAGGGTCAGAGCTGGCTCTCTGGCTTCGCTCTCTGCTTCTGGACTCGCCAGAAAAGTTGTTCTTCACGCTGCCATCTGGCACCGACACGACACACACAGACAGTAATTAAACAAACACAGAAACAGTGACAGAAACAACACGCATATATACATGTAAAACCATAAATTTAAAGAAAAACACTTCAAGGAATCAAATTTAGGATTTATTAACAGCTAAATGCCTCTGAAACACAACTGCAGATCCTTTAGCTGGTAGACTTCCTCGGGTCGTGGGTTGTGCTGGACTCACTCTTACTGAGGATGTTGGGGCTGCTGTCGTAGCCACCAAAGGTGTCTGCTCGTCGGGGCAGAGCCCCAGAGCCGCCGCCTTCCTCCAGCCGAGAGGACGGAGCCTCCTCCCTCACCCCAGACTGCAGCAGGTTCTGGAGATTCTCCACTGAGGTGAACCAGAAACAAATAAGGAGTTCAACACGCTATTTCCAGTATTTCAATCAACAAGTACTGGTAAACATGAGGGGCATTCTTTGACCACTAGATAAATCTTATGTTAAGTGATATTTCACTCTTTCTGCTGCTACCTACTGATTTATCACATAGCTGCAACAAGCAGTTACACGGACAAAAAACAACAAAGTCTGTGAGTGAAAACAGATGCACATGTGATGCAGCTGCTCGTACCCTCCGTGATGGCTCCTTTGAGCAGGGCCTCCCCCTGCTGGAGGTCTGAGGCGTCTCCTCGGAGCAGGAGTCTGGATCGTGAAGCGGTGTCCTCTAGACCTGCCACTGACTCTGCCATCTCTGCAAACAGCTGCAGCTTCTCAGTGAGCGCCTGCACCACCACTGCATCCTTCTGGCTCAGTCGCTCTATGATGGGAAACATGAGATGGGCTTATTAGGGAAAAAAACACCTAAATATTATTTGGGGCTATTCAGAGCTACAGCTGCATGAATGAAAACTATTTTAAAGTTTATATGAAACATGAGCACCCTCTTGTGGTTAACTACACCTACTACATGGAGAGCTCACCAGTTTTTAAATTTACCTTGAAATTCTTTGAACCTGAAAGCTCGAGCCTCCTCCTCCTCACTGAAGAGCCTCTCTTCTGTATGAGGACAGCTAAGAGGAGACATTACATATTTCTCATATCACATTTAAAAACTAATGGTAACAAACAGTTAAGTTTTGTCCTCGCTGCTACCTCTCTACAGTTTGCCGTATGTGAGCCATCCAGGTGTTGCGCTCCTCCTTGGAGGTGGTGTGGATCTCGTACATCTCGGGCTCATTGGAGGAGGCACAGATCAGAAACATGGCTCTCTCCTCGTGGGCCACTTCCCTGACAATCAGCTTCTGAAGGGAGATCACTGACGGCTTGTTATCCTGGGAGGTCAACCATGAGAGGAGAGTTTTAGTCAGCAGTGGAGGACACTGCACTGTACTCAAGCTTTCCTCTTTGATGAACTGATGCTTCTGCAGAAAGAAGAGTCACTCACCACTGTCGCAAATACATATCTCTGATCCTTCTCTTGTAACAAGAGCAGCACATCTGACAGCAGCACAGCGAGAATATCTGCAAGAACACAAAACCACAAAACGATAAATTTAAAATGTTTAATTTAACGTCAGAATGACAGACTACTGATCTGTTCTTGGTGATCATCAGGCTGTTTAAAACCTTTGAGCCTGCCAGAAGCAGCTTTCCAGTTGACCATGCCCTCGTGCAGCAGCCGCCTCCTGCCTTGTCCCAGGTCCTCCCTGCGAAACACTCGGCCATCTTTGATTTTTCCCAGCGCCTTGGGCTCCATCTTGTTGTGTATGTCTCGGAGTCGAGAGTTCTTCTCGTAGAGATTAACCTGAGCGTCAACCTGAACGATGGTGTCTTTAATCAGACCCAGCGCTCTGGTCAGGTCCTCATGCTCCTCTGAACCGGCTGGAGACAGAAAAACATGTCATACTTCACAGATACAGCAAGAAGAGATGGTAAGGGATTTATCTAGGAAGCTGCCTGTGAAATACTGCACCTTCAGTGTTGAGTAAAATGCGCTCCACTAGCACCGGGTACTTGGTGATGCGCTGCGTCACCAGCAGCATACACTCAGTCACTCCTAACCGCCTCACAATCGACAGGTTGTTGATTTTCTGGGAAGAACAGACAAGATTTAATCTAAAGACTAGATACTCTGATGTGCTGTGGTTCATGCTCCTTACCCGAATGATGTTCTGGAACTTCTTGTTGTTCTGCCGCTGCTCTTTGTAGTAGCTGACAGCCTCCGTGTGGTGACTGCAGAAATCTCCATAGCTGTCCTTCATCCTCTCTCCGATCTCACCTGAGAACTGGAGAACAAGAAGAAACTGTTTCAGCAGTTGACATATTTTTTAAGTCTTTTATGTGATGCATTCAAGACATCACCATGGCACTGTCTCCATGCATGTTGGACACCTCCTACCTGTGCGATCAGAATGTCCGCCACTCGGTTGATGGTGTAGTTCCTGTCGGTGGGAGAAATGAGGCTTTCTCGTTGCCGCTCTTTGAGACGAGACAGGAAATGTGTGTGAAGCTCCAGGAGATTTTCAAGGCGTGGAAAGAGGCAGTCCAGCCTGCCTGCATCCATCTGGAGGTTCTCCTTTAACTCCCGCACATAAACCCGGAGCATTATCTTCAGTGTTCGCACATGGTGCATCTCCGTCTGCATCAGCTCTGTACCAGGACATCAGGCACATAATAATAATGTATAATGCGTTCCAATACTGTGGACAGGTGCACCACACCAAACAGGACAATGAGTGACAATAACTAAGTCAGTGGAGTGCACTTTTAATAGTAAACCTTATGAGAGCTACCTAACACTGATGAGTGGACAGGACAGGTGACTCTTTGACTGGACAGGTACAGGTGACATCACTCACCATAAATCACATCCTGCCTCTTCACCGTTTCTTTAGAGTGCTTCTTCACATACAGCTGGTCCACTGCCAAACTCCAGGACTCTGCCTCCAGGTCCTGGGCATCAGACTCCAGATCAGCCCTCACTGCTGCGTAGTGAGCATCTGAGGAGAGGAGCGGCATCATATGGGAAATAATTACACAAAAAAATATGTCTCAAAATGATCAACGACACAAAATAAGCAGATCTGGTTTTTGTATGTCCTACAAAGAGAAAAACCTCATAGTGTGCATAAATAGGAACGGAGATTAATCTCAGAATTTAAGGAAAATAAGTTAATGAAAAATAAAAAAATATGTAAAGCTGCACTACAATAATTGATGATTGTTTGCACTTCCATCACTACAGTATTCATCCACTGTGTATGAACTGATTTGTCATTCAGACTTTGTCAAATGAGTTTTCCTGCAGTTACTTCAGGAATGTACTGTGAAGCCACAGATCTGTGTGGCACAAGTACACAGTCATTAGTTATACAGTTTAAATCAATTTCACATTTATGAGACGCATAATAATAATTTATATTTAAATATGGAATAATGATAATTAATAAACATGAATAAATACATTTATAAATGTAAGGGGGAGAAGACAAACTTGTTTACATGTACGACCTGAATTTTCATAGCAGAACTAATGTTCATTTGTTGCTGTGAGCAGTGTGAGGAGGAGGAGGAGGAGGAGGAGGAGATCATCTGCTCCTCCTCACACTGTAAGGGGGGAGATCATTAAGGTAGCATCTATGACGTTATCAAAGGGTGCTGAGAAGAACTTAAAGAGAACATCTGAAGATTAATGAATGTCCAGAACTGGAGTAGAGCTACAGTAGCAGCAGCACACTGAGGTCATGTCTGACTAGTAGTAGTAGTATCAGTAGTAGTACTAACAGTACTAGTAACAGTAGTAGTAACAGTAGTATCAGTAGTAGTAGTAGTAGTAGTAATATCAGTAGTAGTACTAACAGTAGTAGTAGTAGTAGTAGTAGTAAAAGTAGTAGTAGTAGTAGTAACAGTAGTACTAACAGTAGTATCAGTAGTAGTACTAACAGTAGTAGTAACAGTAGTATCAGTGGTGGTAGTAGTAGTGGTAGTGGTAACAGTGGTGGTAGTGGTAAAGTAGTGGTGGTAGTAGTAACAGTGGTACTAACGGTGGTGGTAGTAACAGTGGTGGTAGTGGTAGTGGTAACAGTGGTAGTAGCAAACAGCAGTGGTAGTGGTGAACAGTAGTAACGGTGGTGGTGCTAACGGTGGTGGTGTAACAGTGGTAGTAGTGGTAACGGTGGTGGTGGTAACAGTAGTGGTGGTGGTGGTGGTGGTGGTAATATCAGGTAGTGGTACTAACGGTGGTAGTAGTAGTAGTAAAGTGGTAGTAGTAGTAACAGTGGTGCTAACGGTGGTGTCAGTGGTGGTACTAACGGTGGTGGTAACAGTGGTATCGGTGGTGGTAGTGGTGGTGGTGGTGACGGTGGTGGTGGTGGTGAAAGTGGTGGTGGTGGTAACGGTGGTGCTAACGGTGGTGGTGGTAACGGTGGTAATGGTGGTGGTGACGGTGGTAGTGGTAACGGTGGTGGTGGTGACGGTGGTGGTGGTAACGGTAGTGGTAGTAACGGTGGTGGTGGTGGTGGTGGTGGTAACGGTGGTGGTGGTGGTAAAGTGGTGGTGGTGGTGGTGACGGTGGTGCTAACGGTGGTAGTGGTAACGGTGGTGGTGGTGGTAACGGTGGTGGTGGTGACGGTGGTGGTAACGGTGGTGGTGGTGGTGGTGGTAATGGTGGTGCTAACGGTGGTGGTGGTAACGGTGGTGGTGGTGGTGGTGAGGTGGTGCTAACGGTGGTAGTGGTAACGGTGGTGGTGGTGGTGGTAATGGTGGTGCTAACGGTGGTAGTGGTAACGGTGGTGGTGGTGGTGGTATTAGTGGTGCTAACGGTGGTGGTGGTAACGGTGGTGGAGGTAACGGTGGTGGTGGTAACAGTGGTGGTAAAGTGGTGGTGGTGGTGGTGGTAACGGTGGTGCTAACGGTGGTATCGGTGGTGGTGCTAACGGTGGTGGGTAACAGTGGTATCGGTGGTGGTAGTGGTAGTGGTAACCAGTGGTAACGGTGGTGGTAAAGTGGTGGTGGTGGTGCTAACGGTGGTGGTAACAGTGGTATCGGTGGTGGTGCTAACGGTGGTGGTAACAGTGGTATCGGTGGTGGTGCTAACGGTGGTGGTAACAGTGGTATCAGTGGTGGTAGTAGTAGTGGTAACGGTGGTATCAGTAGGTGGTGGTGGTGGTAGTAACAGTGGTGGTAGTAGTGGTGGTAGTGGTGGTAACAGTGGTATCAGTGGTAGTAGTAGTGGTGGTGGTAACAGTGGTAGTAGTGGTGGTGGTAGTGGTGGTGAGTAAAGTGGTGGTAGTGGTGGTAACGGTGGTAGTAACAGTGGTATCGGTGGGTGTACTAACGGTAGTAGTAACAGTAGTATCAGTAGTAGTACTAACAGTAGTATCAGTAGTAGTAGTAGTAGTAGTAGTAACAGTAGTAGTAGTAGTAGTAAAAGTAGTAGTAGTAGTAGTAACAGTAGTACTAACAGTAGTATCAGTAGTAGTACTAACAGTAGTAGTAACAGTAGTATCAGTAGTAGTAGTAGTAGTAGTAGTAACAGTAGTATCAGTAGTAGTAGTAGTAGTAGTAGTAACAGTAGTAGTAGTAGTAGTAGTAAAAGTAGTAGTAGTAGTGTCAGCTCTCTCTCCCACACTAAACTTAATGAGACTCACTGAGGTCATGTCTGACTCCACAGTGTCTCCTCCCTGCTTTAACTCCCTAAAAACAAACCATCTCTCTACTCTTAGAGGACTGAGGAGGCTGTGATGATGATGATGATGATGATGATGATGATGATACTGTAGCAGAACTGAATACTGAGCCTCCAGACTGGAAAACTCTCTTTCACTGATCTCAGACTCCTAAACAGCTCTTATGGATCTTTCTGCTCACACTGACTGTGCATGTTCCATAGTTTTCTGTTCTAATCTATTTTACACTTTGATTTATTGCTCAGTGTTCATTGTGGGCAGTAGAGGAAGTACTTCACTGTGAGGGGAAACTGTTTCCTGACTGTTCACACCACAATAAACACTTTGAATCGTGAACTATTTCCTGGCAGGAAACAACTCTTTTAATCCCAGTTCGATCCTATTTCCAGTTGACTCACCTTCAACGATGATGGCCTCAGCGGTGGAGGGAGCGAGGGAAATGGCGTCTTCGTTGCAGCGTTTGGAGCGCAGAGCGTCGGTCTCGTCCATCTCCCCTGGGAGGGATCTGAGGGACGACAACCACAGGTCCAAGGTGGCGTACATGCTGACCCTGAGACAAAGTGAACCCTGGTGGCTGCAGGAGCCACCATGAGCCTCTACAGGTCCACAGTAAGAGCAGCTTACAGAGGGAGAGAGATCCTCTCCTGCTAACTGATGCTCATCTTTACACCTTCCCTCCTCTCTCTCTACACATTTTTCTTGGCGATGCAGGGTTGAACTAGTCCACTTCTGAGGCTGCTATGTCAGAAAAGACAGCTTACCTTGATGTGTCAGCTATAAATACACATCTTGCCATCGCACAGAGAAAATAGCAATCCAGATATCTATAAATATCCAGCCTTACATACAGCCAGTCCTGTAAACATTTACAGAATTAAAGATTTTGGAGAAAGACGGCTCGTTTCTGCTGCTGTTTGCAGCCAACTCCAAGTCAGAAGGAGTCCTGTCATTTTCTTTAAAAAAAAAAAAGAAACTAGCAGCAAAGGAAGTGAGAAATAGTAAAAAGGTGGCATGAAAACGAGACACTGACCCTGAGCTGTTGTGGTGATGGTGGCTGGAGGCTGAGGTGGAGCTGCTGGTGTGGGTGGTGGTCGGATGAGTGCTTGGTCCCCACAGACTAACGGTCATGCCTGGGGAGCTGAGACTACCTGGGTGGCCATCCAGGCCCTGTGATGAGGTCAGGCCTGAACGCTCACGCTCTCTGTCCTGGTCCTTCAGAGCTAGGGAGGAGGAGGAGGAGAAGAGGAGAACAGGGTGAAGAAGACGAAGAGGCATGAGGGTGTCTCCATCACAAGACACCACAGTGAGGTGGAGGAAGATGGGGAAGAAGAAGAGGGGAGTGGTTTGTGTCGTGGCTCCACAGTGAATGTGTCTAACTAGGCTGACCTCTCTCTCCTTCTAGGCCTCCCTGATGCTTCACTTCCCTCTGAGCTCCTGGACCAGCTACTGACTGACCAGAGCAGGACAGGAGGAGAAACCAGGTGAGGCTGACAGGAGTTCAGCTGTTCACAGGAGAACAACACCTACAGGCAATGAACTGTAGCTGCTGCTGCAGGTTCAACCTGCTGAAACTAACGAATGAAAACACTCTTTATTCTGAGGCTAATCAATTTAACAAGGCTTTATAAAGCAGAGGAAATATGAGAAGGAAGAATTTGACTTAATTTTAAAAAACAATAATTTGCATAATTGTCATTTGTGTTTCGCTTCCTTTTTTCTTTTGGCAAAAAGTAAATTGCTTTTTGATTTTCATAGTCATCCATGTGCACATTGATCCTGCTCACCGAGGTTAGGAGATCCAGATAAGCGAGTCCTCGGTGGAGAATCTCTCTGTGCGGAGGAAACAAAGAAAGACAACTTCATCATCATCTCAAGGTCACTCACTCAAGCTTCTGTCTTCAGCTGACAGATAACAAAATGCTTAAAAATCATTTACTCTTATTTCTTTAAGAGAACGCCCACGTGGCCTCGACAAACTTTCATAAGAGTGAATGCAATCTTCAGTCAAGATGCTTTAAAAGCACAACTCTGCCTGCCAAAAGTGGACTGATGCTTCTCTGCTACATGTGCATAGCATAGAGGGTTAGCAAAAGAGCTAACATGCAGAGCATAAAGCATGACTGATGTTTGCAGGTGCAGGAAGTGCTTGTTTGCGGTGAAAGCAACAAGTTGTAGAAAAGCTTGGAAATCTTTTTCACTGATGCTGGATGAACATTAATTTGTGCAAGTGATGCATCAATACTTCTGTCTGTTTTCTCCTAATTTAAATGCACATAGACCTGACAGTAGCCAGGTGCTTCCAGGTGTAGGGTTTACCTTGTTCCTGCTGCTGCTGCACTCACCCAGCAGAGACTTGCAGCTCTTGTGAACGTTCACAGCACAATCTGAAAAACAGCAGGACAGGACCTCAGAGTCAGCGCTGCACTAGATACAGAGTATTCAGACAGAAAAACACAGTGGTGGCTACTGCGGTGACAAAGGTCAGAAGAAGTTTCAAAGACAAAGCGACAGTAAGACTCAAACAAAACACTGTGACGGTGCTGAACTGAAGTTTTCTCAGCTGCTGCTACCAGCAAGCACAAAGTGAAGCCTTTGTTTTCAGACAGGTGCAGAGCGTCACCTCTGGCTCCACCACACTGGACAGCAGAGACTCTGTTTGTTCACCATGCAGACTGTAGACAGGCTGCTAAAAACACTCTTTATCTAAGCAACGGCTTTCTCTTTCTGTCCATTTTCCTCCCTGTGTGGAAAACAACACGACCGATTGCATCTCTGCTGCTTAACACAGATATCAATCAAAGTTTTGTTTTGGAAAAACATGCGGCAGGCAATACGTTCCCCATGTTCTCCTCAGTTACTGGACAAAACACTGTAATCCTTCAGCCTGACTACATGGTGCTTCAGGTAAGCGACACAAGCCTTTCCTGAGGGAACAGGCTCTCCAAACAAATGAAGTTATCACTATGCAAAGTCTAGTCAGGTAACAGCCGGCTGACAAACACTGCAAAGCACACAGGGGAGGAAATGCATCAACACACTATAACTAGAGGCTGACCAGTGGAAACGGTTTAACAGGCTGATCTAACGCAGCTATTAGTGAAAAGAGACTGTACAAAGCTGAAAGTCTGGAGTTACACTGTGTTTTAACAGCAGTGGCCTCATTGGCCAGTTATTAGTCGCTTATTATTACCAGTTATTAGTATGGAATTATTGATTATTATTACTGAGTGAAAAGTCAAAGGTGATCGGTAGCTAGCGTTTCCAGCAGGTAACAGAAAGCCAGTGCCCTCTGGGGCACCAGGCTGGAGGTGATTGTTTGAATCTGGCTGCTGACAAAAGGAGGAACTCGTGTGAACAACAGCGTTTAAACACAACCTGTACAACAACTTCCACCAGCTGCTGTAACGAACGCTGCTGCAAAGGGCAGAATGGAGACAAAGCCCAAACCCTTCTTCCTGTGTGGTAGAGCCATGAAGCAGTGAGCGATAACCATCACAATGAGTCCTTTATATTCGAGAGCGCTGCTACAATCCAGATTTCTGTATTAGATCATTTCACCTCATTCACCTGAGGTCTCCCTCTCTCTGGTAATAAATGAACAACTGCTGGCTGAGGTGAAGGAAAAGAAAACAGAAACTGGCTTTTGAATAGTCTTCACCAGCAGGCTTTGAGTCTGGTCCAACAGTACTGAACCAGTCCAAGACCACTGATCCCAACGTGGACACAAAGCTCTGTCTATGCAAACAGCACCTGTCTTTACCTTTAGATGGACGATATGTGGACAGAGACCAGTAGGCCAACACGGCATTCTCCACCTCGCTCCAACTACTAAATTCCCAGCCTGGTTCCTTCAGACCTAACACAAGAAGCCTTCAACGTCTAATAAAGCACATGAAGCCAGTGGTACATCTGACGAGTGCAAGAACAGGAAAAAAAAAAAAAAAAAAGATAAGAGATGGAAGATAGGTTGAATAAAAAACCATGTCAACTGCAAAAACATCACCGTGACTCATCACTGAGGAACCCAGAAGTAAACTATCTCTGCTAGGAATGTGTGGTGTGGTGGCCATCATACCCACACTGCAGTCAGAGGATGGTTTGCTAAACGGAAGGAAGATAATGGAGGGAGCTGTGCTTTGTTTTCACTGATCAGCAGCTTCACACCAACTTAACGTTTGTCATTATCTGATCAGGTGGACGCCGTGGGGGAGCGATGATGACCAGCGCTGCCACGCTTAAGAAACCATGTGATGAGTCACTCGCTCATGTCAGCGGCGCTGTGGTTAGCAGCAGATCCACACCCAGTATGTGCTGACTGGTAACCACCCTGACACACACACACAGTGGTGAAGAAATAATCTGGCCAGCAGAGGATAAAATATCAAAAGAATCACCTGAGGACAGAATGTGTTGCCTCGTGTTATCTTACAGGGAAAAGCAGAGCTCCTGATAGTGGAGGGTGGGTTCTTAGATAAAACATGAACTCATACTGCAGGAACTGTAAAAATTATTTCATCACGTTGCCTTCAAACACTGTCAGGTTCAAGATGGTGGTTGGGCAAGTTTCCCGTGACACTAGCTGGGAATTATTTACAGCAAAGACCGTTTTCTAAACAGTGAAGTCAGACACATTAGCTATCTATGTGCACCGTTAGTATATGTATTATGAACTAAATATGCTTATCTTTGTTGTATGTCAAAACATACAGAAGCAGGGAGTTGTCCTTTCAAGGTGTGTAAACACTTTCAAAGGTTTCCGATCACGCAGGCTGGTGGAAGTGTTTTCTACAGACTACAACAAGTGTCCACTGTTGTCTTAAGTGCATGTGTGTTAAACAGCATGTACCCTCTCAACCCGCCAAATACAGCACATTAATCTTTCACAGTGTAACTTTAGGTGGTGCTGTAAAACGTGGGGGAGTACAGATGTAATGCATGCTGGCTTTCTCGGTTTCCCTTCACTCTTCTTGGTATAGAAGTATATAAACCTGCGTGACTTTAAACCATGCTCACAGGAAAAACCTGCAACCACAAATGAGGAAAAGAGGTCAAAACAGCTGTTTTAAAAGATGTATGGCTGCCAAAAACTGACAGCTCCTGCTTCCTGAGTATGTTGGAGGTTACTCTAAATTCCACAAAACAAGGACAAACATCAGGGCAGACTCTGGAGCAGGCAATCCATGACAACATCTGGAGGAACAGATGTTTCCATTTGCACCGGTCACTTTTCTCACACAAACAAGAGGGTCATGATTACTATTAACCACCAACAGCAGACAGTAACACTGGAAGTTAAAGCCTGGGATAAACAAAAGGAAAAGTAGCTCTTTAATGTCATTTATCCCCCTTTATCACCTGACTTACTCAGGCCAATGAAGGGAGGTGATGATGAGTTTAGTCCTCAGAGGAGACATGGAGGCAGTCAGACTTAAACTCAGTCAGAGAGCAGGCATGCTGGAGGGCAGAGCAGTGATGCATGTACAAGTGGTGTGCTAACAGGGTGAGATGGGTCAGACCCAGACTCAGTGGAGTGGGCTGTTCTGCACCGGCAGACCTGCCAAGCTCAATTAGCACCATGTGACCCAGTCAGATTAGTCAGAGCAGAGAGGTGCATGAGCAAAAAAACAGCAAGAATTTGACAATCAAGAGCAACATCATGTAATACACAGAGTATGACAGAGTTTCATTACACAGAGCCAGTTAGCAGCTAGCAGCTATAGCAGGGAGGAGTAAAAACAAGAGGCACTGACACCACAGATCACAAGCCAGCTGTAAATGAGAACAACTTCTAACTCCATATCTGAACAGGACAGTGCATTTTAACAGCTGAGGACAACAACAGAAGTTATCTTGGAAGCTAACGTCAGCTAGCAATCACCTGTTGAGCTCCGTGCACAGTGTGCAGAGCTAGCAACAAAAACACTCTTAAAAACAGACACGTAGAGCGAAAGTGAAAGAAAGCTGAGCAACACTCACACACGACAACAGAGGCGATGTGTTCTGCTGTTGTTTTCACTTCAAGCTATATAAACCTGAAAGCTGCTCACCAGACTTGACTTGTTTTAACTATAGGAGGCTGCAGGCAGGCTAACGCGCTAGCACCAAGTGGCTACCAGTTAGCCAGCTACTGGGATTTAAATTTGGGGTAGTTTGTGATAAATCAAGTATCGTGAAAACTTTAGATGTGTGTTCCCCTTGTTAACACAGCGAGTGCACCCTGATATTAGACACACTATGGAGAGGGAAACTGCAATAAGCGGCTGTGGTTAGCATGTAGCTGTTAGCATGTAGCCTGCTAGCTAGCGCCCAGGATGCTCGAAGAGTCCATTGAGCCAAACAACGGGAGGCATCCACCTGATCCCGCTTCAGACCACCGCTACAGCCGCTGCCTCTTACCGTTCAGCCTTTATCTGAACCAGCGGCATCCAGATGGAGACGAAGTGTGTCCGTAAGCTGGATGAATTAGTTCATCCATTGAGATGAGCAGCAACAAGTAGCCCACATCCGTGGTTTGGTCCAGTTTTGAGCCTCTCACTGGGAAACAATCTGTGGCTCAACTCAGGCCACATTCCTCAGGCTGGTCCTCTGAATCCCCACAGGGCTGGGCTCAAGTTAAAGGGACACCCACCGTGTGTGTGTGTGTGTGTGTGTGTGTGTGTGTGTCACAAATGAGTGTTTCTATCTGCCTGATGGATGGGCACAGTGAGAGAAATAGAGGTGTTATTAGTTTCTGGTTCATTCTGTGCTGCCCTGCTCTTCCTGGTGAAACACACCAGAACAACTTTGTTTAATAAGCACACTATATTAAAATAAGCACACATTATACCCCCTCATGCCAGACTGCAGGATTTATAAATGTGTCTGCATGTTGTGGTCATGGTGGGACTGAGTGATCCTCTCCCTGCTGGAAGTAGTCCAGTTAAAGGACATGAAATGGCACTCATGGTGAGACCAGCTCTGTTTCCTCGTTCTTTGTTTCAGACTATTTGTTGATGTGAAATTCTCCACCAACACACCACGTGGTTTAGGAGAAGACTGTCTCTGGATTACAATAATATCTGCAGAGGAAATAATATAAGATTATCACTTTTGAAATAACTTGTGTGCTCTTTTACTTACAACATAATTACCTGCAGCACATGCAGCTTAACAAGGATGTCATTTCTAATTCTTACATTAATATGTACAAAGATAAGAATCAGCATACTTTATGCTTACACTGACTACAGTTTGGAGATCAGTTTTTCCACTGCACCCTACTGTGTCTTTCAGGAAGTATTTCTGTCTTACTGGCTGACAGAGGAGTAGTATAAAGGGACGCTGAAAAAAGGAGCTGCAGGTGTTAAAAGCTCCTGTGCAGGTCGCCCAAAGCTGTGGTTGGTCCCAACAAATCAACTAAAAGGTGAAGAATATTTCAAGCCAGAGCAACAAAGTTAAGATGTGATGTAGAGTCACTTAAACAGCTGTCAGAGTGTGGGGCTAATACATCACATATCTAAACAGGAGAGCTGAGTTATGCAGAACTAGGACCTGCAGTGACGACGCAGTGTGAAAAACAGTGCAGACTACATGTGTCAGTGGGAAGGAAACACTGCCGAGGCTGAAAAGCTGTTTGACGAGGAACTGAAAGGGAACACCATGTTGTTTTCAGCAGAAACATGCAAAGAGAAGCCACAGATGATATAATGATCATCTCTATGTGGGCTGTGACACAGAGAGGAAAAGTGAAAGCTGCTGTCACATAATGTGTCAACACGTGTCTCAAAATAGCATAAAGTTGAGAGTTTCCACGATACTTTATCTCAAATTCATTTTTTATTAATCTGATTCCTCAACTATGTATTGCTTTTATCACTTATTTATTCTCTTTTCTATTTTTATATACATTATTCGTGTGCTGCATTGCTGCTCACAGTAAAGATCTGCTGTGTCCTGCTGTGTGGAGGTTTGCTAACAGGTGGGTGAGGAAGCAGGCGTGCAGCTCTCGTGGCCACAGTACAAACACACAGATGGAGCGTGGGTGTGTGTGCACCTGTGGTGGTGGTGTTACTCACTGGTGCACTGCAGGCCATGCTTTCTCTGCAGGGACTTGCTGCACAGTGAGCAGGTGGCACAGCTGGAGAAAGCACCAGGCACCAAGTGATGGCCACCGCACACTTTCTCCTTCTCCTTGGCCTCCTTCTCCTTCAGGCGCTCTTTCTGCTGCTCTTTGTCTCGGTTCTTACCCTGCAGAGGAACAAACACAGGCATGAGTTGTGTTTTCTCTCGCTGCTGCATGGATGGACATGATGTTGCATAACCGTGTCACAGGCAGGATATGTAACAGGGTTTGTGTAAGTAGATTAGTGACTTGTGTGTGCAGCAACATGCACACGAGGGAGGTGTTTACACCTCAGGATCTGGGCTTTCTTTAATGCCAATTAGGTCATATAAGCCAGTCCAGGCAGCATGGTATACTACACTACGAGCTCACACTGACACCATGTGTCTGTGCCACAGCTTACTTTGTCTTTGTTGAAGGAGCCGGCCACTCTGTTCCTCAGAGAGCTCAGAGTCCTCTTCACTTTGGTGCCTTTCTCCACCTTCTCTGCACGATCCTCCTCTTCTTCATTCCTGACGGAAGAAACAGAGAATAAAACAGGACATTTAAGAATTATTTTTATTTATTTTTTTACATCTTAAAGACCTCGGTCAACACAGGGCAGTGTCTTTTATGAGGAACATGTGGAAACACACATTTAGTGAATATAACAGGTGACTTGAAAAAGTATTGAGCTTTGACCTCCATAAACATGTTAATGCCTGCAGTGATGAGGACAGCACTTACTCATTAGAGAGGAACTCGTACCAAGTGACATTTCCTGAAACTTTGGTGTCTGATCTGTTGTTTCCCTGCTTCGCTCTGTGGAGGTCAATGAGAGGGTTTTCACTGGAAAACTGTCGCAAATATTAGCCATAAATATCCACAGGAGACCTTTAAAGGAGACATACGGTGCTCACTTTCAGGTTAATGCTTATATATTTTCTACTAGAAACATGTTGGCGAGCTTTAAACACAATGCACCTTTGTGAAGGTTCTTCTCAGTACTCAGATGAGCTGCTGGTGATCTAATCTAACGAGCCGGTATGAGGATTTAACAGCCCATAATAAACTGACCGGCTCGTCTTATTTCACAGTTTGTTTCACAGATACGAGTACAAGCACTGATATGTCCCCTTTAAAGCATCACATTAGAGTGATTCAGTGTTCAGTGATCAGTCCACTCAGTCGGCTGGGTTCATTGTCAGGTGAGCTCATGGTTTTGTGGAATGAAAAAGCTCGAGATTACCACACACCTTTTCCTCAGGTGATGGCACACACTGTGTCCAAACACACACATGCCAAAAACCAAAGTGCATGCACACTCAGTGCTGCTGCTCTGGAGACATGGAGGATCCTGTGATCCAGCAGACCTCCTCTCCTGTTTACTCACCCATGATAGAGCTTCAGCTCCTGCAGGACTCTCTGTACCTTCAGCCTGAGACAAACAAGACACTGAGGCTGAGTGGAGAGACTGCCGGGAGCTGGGTGTCAAAGTATGATTTAGAGAGGAGTCCTCCTTCGTCTGCTGCGTCCACACAATCACCAGAACACACACATTTACTGTACAACACACACACACACACACACACACACACACACACTCTAAGGGGCCATCTAAGGAGCTAGGACTGTGGGAGGAGGAGGAGGTTGTAGACTCATGACATGGAGCAGAAATGTCAGGAGGGAGTGGGGGAAGCCCTCCTGTTATGTGGGAGTTGGACGGCTGACGATGAGGATTTACACCCACAGAACAACATGTGAACTATTGTACTGAGCCAGAGGAGGAGCAGGTATGATGAGCAGTGATCACTAAACCTGAGCTGCCAGTCAGGAAGTATATTAGCAGACTGCAGACTTACATGTGGCTCCGCTCTTCAGTGGAGTGTAGGTTTTCTTCAGGGTCAAACTCCTCTGCTGCAGGAGAAAAAGGGTCAAACATGGTGAAGCAAGCAGACAAGCAGCATGCTGAGCGTAAAAAACACTCAAACCAACACCCATGTACCTCCGGCTGCCCTGGCGGCCTGTTTGGACGTCTGCACAACACGAGAAACGTGATCAGCTCGGGAACATTCGTCTGTGGCGAGGATCTCTGAGCGGGAGTACAGATGCCTGGGAGGAAGTCCACGGGCCTGAAGACACCGAGGACAAAAACCGTCATGGACATCAGGCGAACATTTCAGCTGCTTTCACTCCACCTGAGCCTTACTTAAACTTTATTATCAGTGGTATTTGTATAATTCTGCACATCACAGTTACTCATTAAAACACACCCTTCATTACCATGTAAACACACACACACACACACACACACACACTGCTGTTAAACCTCAAGCTAAAAATCTCAACTCCAGCTTCTTTTTAGGAAATCACTGAAACTATCAAAGTAAAAAGAAAAGGCTGTTTTTATGGATTAAACGTTGGTCTGTGTTGACATGTTACCCTGCTGGTGAGCCTGGCTCTGGGACAGGCCTCCATCACGCTGGACTCCTCAGGCTCCTCTCCAGGACTGGCTGTGAGGCTGAAGGTCTGCTGCCTGCTGGACCGTCCCTCCTCCTCCTCGTCTCTGTCTCCATCACTGTCCATAGCTGTTGTGTCCAGACTCAGTCTGGCAGCAGAGCGACACACAAACACTCAGCAGAGGCAGTGAAACATAGCCAACAACCAAACAAAACCTTTGAGCGACAGTTTGTTTCTGCTCTCTCACTATTTTGGAGCTCTGTTCATGTTCACATCCAAAACTGAGCTAAACCACATGACTCATGAGCACAGAGCACGTTGTGTGTTGTTATATTGATCCTTATGGGATCATTTCGTCCGTCTCACCTCCTCCCCAGGTTGATGGGGGACACAGGGACACCCCAGCTGTGCCTCCGGGACGTTGACATGGATCGGACCAGAATAGGAAAGCTGTCCAGGTCTGGCTCTCCATCTAAATCCACAGAGGGCTGCTCCTTTACTTCCTCCGATGCTGTTAATCCGTTTCCTGTCTCCATGGATCCCAGCAGTCCGTTCAGATTAAAAGTCAGACTGAGCCCGACTGCAGCGCCTGAGGAGCTGCTGTCAGTGATGCAGCCTGGCAATATGTTCGTACCGAGCTGAGAGACCACAAAGTTCTGGTGAAGTTCCTCTGCAGGGTGAAGACAGGAGGAGGAAGTGACCTGAGTGCTCAGGAGAGGCTGCTGGATGGCAGGACGGTCAGCGTCGAGGGAAACCTGCAGGGCCAAGCTGCTGCTCTCTGGGAACCCTCCCTCCAGGTCTTTCAAGTACTCTGAGTCTCTGAGAGAAGAGTGGAGGTCCTCCACACTGCTGCTCTCCACCACACAGGGACAGTCGTAGTCACTGACTACTGAGCATGCATCCTGCAAACGAGCCAGAGAGGAGGTGGAGGGTTGAAAAGCAGAGAGGAGAGAAAGAAAGAAAACAAAGATGTTCTGATCGAAAATCAGCTGCTACACTCCTACTACTAGTACTTAAGGTACTACCACGACTACTACTAGTACTTCTGGTACTACTACTAGTACTTCTGGTACTACTACTAGTACAACTACTGGTACTTTTGCTACTACTACTATAGTTCAGGCCACAGGCTGCACAAAAGGAAGGAGAACTGGACTGATCCAGACCTGGTCTTTAGTGGTGCTATCAAAGAAGACGTCCTCTGTGACGGAGGCAGGGGACAGTGAGGAGGAGGAGCCCGTCCCACCTGGACCACGAGGCTGGCTGCTGGGAGGCCCACAGGGCGGCTGACATGGCTTACACTCTGATGCTGAAAGAAAAAGGACGAGGAGACTTGAAGAGCTGTGAGCTGATGTCCAGTGACGTAGTGTCTCAGTTCAGCTCCTTCACATTTCCACAAACACACTCCTGGATTCACACGAAGCCACAAACCAGCGCTGCTGCTGCAAACTGCAGTCCGTCTCCACGAGGGCAGATCCTTCCCTGCAGTGATTAATGGATCGGGAGCTCAAGCTGCCTGACGTCTGTGTGAGGTGAAAACTGTGTGACTGGAGCATTTCTGACATTTTACATTCATGAAAAAGAAAGAAAAAGTGTGACTGTGGTCACTGATGCCCGTCTGAGGAGGGAGAGCTGCTCCAAAGCTGAGCAGGTTCCAGAAGAGTCCTCATGAGGAACCTGAGCCTCAGCCAGCCTGCAGCTCATTTTACTGGTTCACCAGCAGCTTTACTGGTTCATCACCAACAGGTTTACTGGTTCACCAGCAGGTTTACTGGTTCACCACCAACAGGTTTACTGGTTCATCACCAACAGGTTTACTGGTTCATCACCAACAGGTTTACTGCTTCATCAACAGGTTTACTGGTTCACCAGCAGGTTTACTGGTTCATCAACAGGTTTACTGGTTCATCAACAGGTTTACTGGTTCATCACTAACAGGTTTACTGGTTCATCAACAGGTTTACTGGTTCATCACTAACAGGTTTACTGCTTCATCAACAGGTTTACTGGTTCATCAACAGGTTTACTGGTTCATCACTAACAGGTTTACTGGTTCATCAACAGGTTTACTGGTTCATCAACAGGTTTACTGGTTCATCAACAGGTTTACTGGTTCACCACCAGCAGGTTTACTGGTTCATCAACAGGTTTACTGGTTCATCAACAGGTTTACTGGTTCACCACCAGCAGCTTTACTGGTTCATCAACAGGTTTACTGGTTCATCACTAACAGGTTTACTGGTTCATCACCAACAGGTTTACTGGTTCACCAGCAGGTTTACTGGTTCACCACCAACAGGTTTACTGGTTCATCACCAACAGGTTTACTGGTTCATCAACAGGTTTACTGGTTCATCAACAGGTTTACTGGTTCACCACCAGCAGGTTTACTGGTTCACCACCAACAGGTTTACTGGTTCATCAACAGGTTTACTGGTTCACCACCAACAGGTTTACTGGTTCACCAGCAGGTTTACTGGTTCACCACCAACAGGTTTACTGGTTCATCAACAGGTTTACTGGTTCACCAACAGGTTTACTGGTTCATCACTAACAGGTTTACTGGTTCATCAACAGGTTTACTGGTTCACCACCAACAGGTTTACTGGTTCATCAACAGGTTTACTGGTTCACCAACAGGTTTACTGGTTCATCACTAACAGGTTTACTGGTTCATCACTAACAGGTTTACTGGTTCATCAACAGGTTTACTGGTTCATCACTAACAGGTTTACTGGTTCATCAACAGGTTTACTGGTTCATCACTAACAGGTTTACTGGTTCATCAACAGGTTTACTGGTTCATCAACAGGTTTACTGGTTCATCACTAACAGGTTTACTGGTTCATCACTAACAGGTTTACTGGTTCATCAACAGGTTTACTGGTTCATCACTAACAGGTTTACTGGTTCATCACCAACAGGTTTACTGGTTCATCAACAGGTTTACTGGTTCACCAACATGTTTACTGGTTCATCAACAGGTTTACTGGTTCATCAACAGGTTTACTGGTTCATCACTAACAGGTTTACTGGTTCATCAACAGGTTTACTGGTTCACCACCAGGTTTACTGGTTCATCAACAGGTTTACTGGTTCACCAACAGGTTTACTGGTTCATCAACAGGTTTACTGGTTCACCAACAGGTTTACTGGTTCATCAACAGGTTTACTGGTTCACCAACAGGTTTACTGGTTCACCAACAGGTTTACTGGTTCATCACTAACAGGTTTACTGGTTCATCAACAGGTTTACTGGTTCATCACTAACAGGTTTACTGGTTCATCAACAGGTTTACTGGTTCATCACTAACAGGTTTACTGGTTCATCAACAGGTTTACTGGTTCATCAACAGGTTTACTGGTTCACCAACAGGTTTACTGGTTCATCAACAGGTTTACTGGTTCACCAACAGGTTTACTGGTTCATCACTAACAGGTTTACTGGTTCATCAACAGGTTTACTGGTTCATCACTAACAGGTTTACTGGTTCATCAACAGGTTTACTGGTTCATCACCAACAGGTTTACTGGTTCACCAACAGGTTTACTGGTTCATCACTAACAGGTTTACTGGTTCATCAACAGGTTTACTGGTTCATCACTAACAGGTTTACTGGTTCATCACTAACAGGTTTACTGGTTCATCAACAGGTTTACTGGTTCATCACTAACAGGTTTACTGGTTCACCACCAGCAGCTTTACTGGTTCACCACCAACAGGTTTACTGGTTCATCAACAGGTTTACTGGTTCATCACTAACAGGTTTACTGGTTCATCACTAACAGGTTTACTGGTTCACCACCAACAGGTTTACTGGTTCATCAACAGGTTTACTGGTTCATCAACAGGTTTACTGGTTCATCACTAACAGGTTTACTGGTTCATCACTAACAGGTTTACTGGTTCACCACCAACAGGTTTACTGGTTCATCACTAACAGGTTTACTGGTTCACCACCAGCAGGTTTACTGGTTCATCAACAGGTTTACTGGTTCATCACTAACAGGTTTACTGGTTCATCACTAACAGGTTTACAGGTTCATCACCAACAGGTTTACTGGTTCACCAACAGGTTTACTGGTTCATCACTAACAGGTTTACTGGTTCATCAACAGGTTTACTGGTTCACCAGCAGGTTTACTGGTTCATCAACAGGTTTACTGGTTCATCACTAACAGGTTTACTGGTTCATCAACAGGTTTACTGGTTCATCACTAACAGGTTTACTGGTTCATCACCAACAGGTTTACTGGTTCATCAACAGGTTTACTGGTTCATCAACAGGTTTACTGGTTCATCACTAACAGGTTTACTGGTTCATCAACAGGTTTACTCGTTCATCACTAACAGGTTTACTGGTTCATCACTAACAGGTTTACTGGTTCATCAACAGGTTTACTGGTTCATCACTAACAGGTTTACTGGTTCATCAACAGGTTTACTGGTTCATCACTAACAGGTTTACTGGTTCATCACTAACAGGTTTACTGGTTCATCAACAGGTTTACTGGTTCATCACTAACAGGTTTACTGGTTCATCAACAGGTTTACTGGTTCATCACTAACAGGTTTACTGGTTCATCAACAGGTTTACTGGTTCACCAGCAGGTTTACTGGTTCATCAACAGGTTTACTGGTTCATCACTAACAGGTTTACTGGTTCATCAACAGGTTTACTGGTTCATCACTAACAGGTTTACTGGTTCATCACCAACAGGTTTACTGGTTCATCAACAGGTTTACTGGTTCATCAACAGGTTTACTGGTTCATCACTAACAGGTTTACTGGTTCATCAACAGGTTTACTCGTTCATCACTAACAGGTTTACTGGTTCATCACTAACAGGTTTACTGGTTCATCAACATGTTTACTGGTTCATCAACAGGTTTACTGGTTCATCACTAACAGGTTTACTGGTTCATCAACAGGTTTACTGGTTCACCACCAGGTTTACTGGTTCATCACTAACAGGTTTACTGGTTCATCAACAGGTTTACTGGTTCATCACTAACAGGTTTACTGGTTCATCAACAGGTTTACTGGTTCATCACTAACAGGTTTACTGGTTCATCAACAGGTTTACTGGTTCATCAACAGGTTTACTGGTTCACCAACAGGTTTACTGGTTCATCAACAGGTTTACTGGTTCACCAACAGGTTTACTGGTTCATCACTAACAGGTTTACTGGTTCATCAACAGGTTTACTGGTTCATCACTAACAGGTTTACTGGTTCATCAACAGGTTTACTGGTTCATCACCAACAGGTTTACTGGTTCACCAACAGGTTTACTGGTTCATCACTAACAGGTTTACTGGTTCATCAACAGGTTTACTGGTTCATCACTAACAGGTTTACTGGTTCATCACTAACAGGTTTACTGGTTCATCAACAGGTTTACTGGTTCATCACTAACAGGTTTACTGGTTCACCACCAGCAGCTTTACTGGTTCACCACCAACAGGTTTACTGGTTCATCAACAGGTTTACTGGTTCATCACTAACAGGTTTACTGGTTCATCACTAACAGGTTTACTGGTTCACCACCAACAGGTTTACTGGTTCATCAACAGGTTTACTGGTTCATCAACAGGTTTACTGGTTCATCACTAACAGGTTTACTGGTTCATCACTAACAGGTTTACTGGTTCACCACCAACAGGTTTACTGGTTCATCACTAACAGGTTTACTGGTTCACCACCAGCAGGTTTACTGGTTCATCAACAGGTTTACTGGTTCATCACTAACAGGTTTACTGGTTCATCACTAACAGGTTTACAGGTTCATCACCAACAGGTTTACTGGTTCACCAACATGTTTACTGGTTCATCAACAGGTTTACTGGTTCATCACTAACAGGTTTACTGGTTCATCAACAGGTTTACTGGTTCACCAGCAGGTTTACTGGTTCATCAACAGGTTTACTGGTTCATCACTAACAGGTTTACTGGTTCATCAACAGGTTTACTGGTTCATCACTAACAGGTTTACTGGTTCATCACCAACAGGTTTACTGGTTCATCAACAGGTTTACTGGTTCATCAACAGGTTTACTGGTTCATCACTAACAGGTTTACTGGTTCATCAACAGGTTTACTCGTTCATCACTAACAGGTTTACTGGTTCATCACTAACAGGTTTACTGGTTCATCAACATGTTTACTGGTTCATCAACAGGTTTACTGGTTCACCACCAGCAGGTTTACTGGTTCATCACTAACAGGTTTACTGGTTCATCACCAACAGGTTTACTGGTTCATCAACAGGTTTACTGGTTCACCACCAGGTTTACTGGTTCATCAACAGGTTTACTGGTTCACCAACAGGTTTACTGGTTCATCAACAGGTTTACTGGTTCACCAACAGGTTTACTGGTTCATCACCAACAGGTTTACTGGTTCATCAACATGTTTACTGGTTCATCAACAGGTTTACTGGTTCACCACCAGCAGGTTTACTGGTTCATCACTAACAGGTTTACTGGTTCATCACCAACAGGTTTACTGGTTCATCAACAGGTTTACTGGTTCACCACCAGGTTTACTGGTTCATCAACAGGTTTACTGGTTCACCAACAGGTTTACTGGTTCATCAACAGGTTTACTGGTTCACCAACAGGTTTACTGGTTTATCACCAACAGGTTTACTGGTTCATCAACAGGTTTACTGGTTCATCACCAACAGGTTTACTGGTTCATCACCAACAGGTTTACTGGTTCATCATCAACAGGTTTACTGGTTCATCAACAGGTTTACTGGTTCACCACCAACAGGTTTACTGGTTCACCACCAACAGGTTTACTGGTTCATCAACAGGTTTACTGGTTCATCAACAGGTTTACTGGTTCATCATCAACAGGTTTACTGGTTCATCAACAGGTTTACTGGTTCATCATCAACAGGTTTACTGGTTCATCAACAGGTTTACTGGTTCACCACCAACAGGTTTACTGGTTCATCAACAGGTTTACTGGTTCACCAACAGGTTTACTGGTTCACCACCAACAGGTTTACTGGTTCATCAACAGGTTTACTGGTTCACCAACAGGTTTACTGGTTCATCAACAGGTTTACTGGTTCACCACCAACAGGTTTACTGGTTCATCAACAGGTTTACTGGTTCACCAACAGGTTTACTGGTTCACCACCAACAGGTTTACTGGTTCATCAACAGGTTTACTGGTTCACCAACAGGTTTACTGGTTCACCAACAGGTTTACTGGTTCATCAACAGGTTTACTGGTTCATCAACAGGTTTACTGGTTCACCACCAACAGGTTTACTGGTTCATCATCAATAGGTTTACTGGTTCATCACCAACAGGTTTACTGGTTCATCACCAACAGGTTTACTGGTTCATCATCAACAGGTTTACTGGTTCATCAACAGGTTTACTGGTTCACCACCAACAGGTTTACTGGTTCACCACCAACAGGTTTACTGGTTCATCAACAGGTTTACTGGTTCATCAACAGGTTTACTGGTTCACCTGAGAGATGCAGCTGAGATCCAGACAGAAACAAGTTAAAGGAATGGATGTTCAAAATAATAATTTCAATAGTTTCTCTTATTATTTACCTGACTTGAGGAATTTCTTTTGGCTTTACGCCTTTCGTAAACATCAATGTGTAGATTTCATTGTCAACAATTGCATCAATAAGTCTTTTTGCATTTTGACAACAAAGAACCTTGAACTTGAAGCTTTTAGCTCTGGTTTGGTCTGAACCACCTCCTGACATATTAGGGTTAGGGTCATTTTAGATGAAAGATGCTAAAATGCTACATACTGTAGAAATGGTGATTTGATATAAAATACGAATAAAATCAGCCTCAAAAGCAGAACATACTGTATATGATAAATGACCCAGCTTCCTGTGAGCTCCATGCTTCAAAACTGGACGTTATCACTCGGTGGCTTCAATGAAAACCTCTCTGATCCCTCCTGTGTGAGCACTGCTCTGTGCAGACTGCTATAAACCAGCAGCATCCTGTCACATAAACACACTGTAGATCTATTTTCTATATTTCTAAATCAGTCCAGGCTGCTGGACGGACCTTTTGTTTGCATCGTGTCAAGTGTAAACCCAGACCTGCAGCGGCTGCTTGACGGCGTCTCGTAGCGCCGCTGTGGCCTTTTATGGTCGAGCCCTCATATCTGCTAATGCATCACACATCAGTGTGTGTGTGTGTGTGTGTGTGTGTGTGTGTGTGTGTGTGTGTGTGTGTGTTTGGCTCCACATCACAAAGAGAGGTCTGCTGCTAAAACTGATCACTACTATCAACCAATAAATGACCTCAATCTATCTCAGTTATTACACTCTGAATTATACTTCATGTACTTTGTGCTTCTTCTTTTATCTGTTTTTTGACATCGTTCCTCTTTTCTCAACATTAATTCCACAACTGTAACTTCTGTTTGATGTTTTTGTGTGAAGTCCTCTGAGGTACAGTTTGGACTTTGAGCTTTTCATATAGAAGACAAACGTCTTCTTTAAATCAACTTCTGTCCTGAATTTGAGCATTTTTTTAGGGCAGAAATTAAAAATACATCTGTGAGAACTGTTCTAAATAAAACTAAGAATAATTAATAATGAGTGCTCAAGTGACTAAATGATTTTGGGTATTTTGTTAAAACTGAAAGAGAACAAAGCAAACACAGCTTTAAGTCTATAAAATGAGGTAGATCTATATTTAAATGTGATTTTAATCGTGCATCATTTAAGAATTTTGACAGAGAGACAGAAGACGTTTGAGGGAAACTTGCTGTATGTTTGTGGAGTTACATGACGATCACAAGAGGAACTCATCACATGATGCAGTCAGTTGATTTGAGTTTATGACAAAGACTAGTGAGATTAACACCTTTAAATGTAAGGTCGTCCTGTGAGACACAGAAAGCACTCATATTATTCAATGCTTCAAATGAAGGGTTTGGATTCAGGTCACAGTGACCATGATGTACCTGGAAGATTTGTGTGTGTGTGTGTGTGTGTGTGTGTGTGTGTGTGTGTGTGTGTGTGTGTGAGACAGACCACAGAGGCTGGCAGATCTGAGGTCGAAGCCGACATCAAAACACCTGTCATCCCTCAGATCCTCTTTGATCAGATTTAAAGTGCTTCTTTGTGAGGAGCAGCAGCTTTGGAGCCATGAAGTGAATCAACAGAAAGAGAGCTGCTGCTGCATCTGCAGCTGAACCTCAGTGAACTCAGCTTTCTGACCGGATTTACTTCAGAACCTGTAAAATCACACCGGAGCGGAACCAAACCCTCGTTTAGTCCTTTAACCCACGGAGACGGCAGCAGTATTTATTTCACTCCGAAGAACAATCAGGATGGATGGAAGCAGTGGAGCTGTCAGGAGGAGAAAGAGGTCACAGGACCTCCTCTTCTCCTTCTACCTCCAACACACCATCTAAAAGGAAAACCAGTAAAACCAGTAAAACCAGTACCTCTCTTGAAGGACCATCTCTTCATCCAGAGTTTAGAGAAGGAGGGCCAGGAGTTGTTAAGAGGAGAGTCCGCCATAGGAGCAGCGTAGTGGGGGGAGGCCAGCAGGGACTGGAGCTGGCTCACTCTCTGGCACCAGTAGGGAGGAGGAGGAGGGAGGAGAAGAGGAGAGAGAGAGAGAAGAGGAACGAGAGGAGGAGAGAAGAGGAGAGAAGAGAGGAGGAGGGAAAAGGGAGGAAGGAGAGGAGGAGAAACGAGGGAGGAGAGATTGAGGAGAGGAGGAGAGTCTAAGGCACAGAGTTCAGAGCTGATTACCTCCCAAAGTGAGGAGAAAAAGAGCATCAAAGCAAAGAAAGGAGGCAGTGAGGAGTGAAAGTGTTTGATTTCTGTACAAACGTCTCACAAAAGGAGGATGGAGGAGTTAACAGCTAAAATACATTTATTTCTTAACTTATAAATTTAAATGTTAGAGTTCTTCACTAATGAGACTGAAAGGAGTGATCCAGGAGTGAGCAGAGGAGGTGAAACAGGGAGGTGAGGCTGAAGCTCTCAGTCAACACTCGTCATATTGTTTTCAGGGAAGTAGGGCAGAAACAGAAAAAGGGAAGGAAGCAACAGCATGAAAGTACAGCCTGAAGATACGTGCAGCTAGTTTCTGCTCATTTCAAAGTAAAGCTGAAATAAAGTGAAGCAGAACATGCAGGAGAGAGGAGTCCAGCACCGAGCCTGACAACAGCTGAGCTTCTTAATGTGTGCAAGTGTAACTAGAGATGACCGTCAAGTTCAGCTCAGTGCACATCGAGACGAAAAGTCCTCCACTTTCCCACAGACAGAGGAGGCAGAACAGTGAAATAAGACTGAGGAAAGCAGCAGATCTGTACTCACAGCTGATGACAGGGATCAGAAGGCAGCCTGGAAGCTGCAGAGGAGGAGAAAAGGTGGATTTGACTGATGAGCGTCACCTTCACACTGACTGCAGAGCAGAGGAGCTCAGCCTGCTTCCTCTTTTGTGTTTCTGAGCAGCAACAGTTTCAGTCAGAGCTGCTCTGTGGAGGAGAAGCTGAGACAATGAGCAAACCTTTGCTCTGACATCACACCTCAGGACTTCGTTTGGTTCCACAGTGTCTCTGTTCTTGTGTCAGGCAGCTGAGAAAGTGGGTCAGAAACACTCCTCCACACTCTGCTTTTCATTCTTCACCTTTGAGACGTCAGCATGTGAATGAGCAGGAGGCTCACAGCATGTTTTCCTCTGAAAAACCATCCACAAGCAGATATATACATACATTTTACTCTGATGAAGACACACACACATTAGCTCTAGTCCTTCTTTTGCAAGTGCATCATCGTGTAATGACATAATTACAGTGAGGCAGAAAAACAAACACTGATCTAATCGTTTCTGTCTGCCAAGATGCCCTGAAGGAACTGAAGTCACCTGACCTGATCCTTTCAGAGACGAAGAAGACATCTGGATTTATCCAAGAAGATGAATCCTGAACATCCTGAAGCTGTAAAAGTGATGGGAGGAAAATTCACAGCTGAAAAATCACAGATAAATAAATAATGAATGAATGCCAAGCAGTAAGTTTAAAAAAATAGATAAAATTAGATGATAAAATCAACAGCTTAAAGCTCAAATCAGGCTCGTAGCTGTATTTAGGGTTTCTTCTTGAGCATGATTTAAATTTATTTTACTCAAACTCAGTTAAAGTGGATCAGGAACATCTGGATCGCCCCCTGGTGGCTGGTTAGAGCAGCTTCCTGCACGTTTGTGGAGAATAAAATGAATTCTTCCAAAGATGATTTTCTGTCATTTCAGTTAAACATCCTGTAACACTGATTTACATTCAAGTGTGCATTTTTCTGTTGAGGTTGTTTTTTTTATTTGATCCTATAAAAAAAAAATATCTGGCTCCAAATGTCATAAAAATCTCAAGATGGCTGCTCTCTTATCTGGGATATTTTGGCTTCACTGTGCAGAGCGTCATCCATCTTTATTTACAGAATAAACCTGTTTTAACACCTGTCCCTCTGTGGTTTGAATATAGTTTACTTTCCTCCACTGGTGACAAAAAAAAATACATCACCGTTAAGATATTTATTTTCCAGAGCATCCACAAATAAGAAGCATGAGAAGACACATATTCTCCAATAATTTTATTCATAATTTTAATATAAACAGTTAATTGTTGAATAATTTACACACAGCAAGATTTTTATTTTCATATCATTGCAACATTTTCTGTACATGTCACTACTTGGCTCTCCTTTGAAAACATAGAAAAAATAAATTGTCAAGCGTTCATTTAGTCATGGCACATTTTTGATCCTGTACAATGTGTGTGTGTGTGTGTGTGTGTGTGTTCATGTCGATCTCTGCGATACATAAAGATAATGGCACATTTGGATCCAGTGTGAGGGATGAAGCGTCTCGGTGGGTTCAGGTTTTAGTTTGTGGACTGTACAAACACACATTTACACCTGCTGATCCGTCTCAACGTGACGTTTCCACAACATTTCCCAAAATCAATACATCAGCATATTCAACAAACAACAAGGAAAAAGAGGTAAGAGGACACAGAGCATTCTGGGAACCACCTATGTGCACCGAGGAGAGAGGGAAGGACAGACACAACGGCACAGAGGACAGGACAGGTGGACAGAAGGGACAGATGGACAGGTGTGTAAACTGGAGCAGACCACTGGACCTACAGGTGACCCTCACACCTGCAGCGCCCCCCGCTGTTCACCTGATCAATGACACCAACGTGATCAGCCTGACAGACAGTACGGCATTCACTTTATTCACTCCTGGAGGAGCTGAACGAGTTTCACAGCTCGACATTTGGGGACGTTCGCTTCGTCAGCTGGTTCGCCTGGTTCACCTGGTTCACCTGGTCTGAATCACCTGGTCTGAATCACCTGGTCTGAATCACCTGATCTGGTTCACCTGGTCTGGATCACCTGGTCTGGTTCACCTGGTCTGGTTCACCTTCTGCAAAAACACAAAGCTGAATTTTTTTGAGCCGGTCTGACACGTAAAGGCCAGAAAAGACAGCAGATAGTCGACTTTACTTTTACGTCTTAACTAAATGACATATATATAAAAAGTGACTTCAGTTGAGTTACTGACAGACAGAGCCAGACGAGCTGTTTCCTTTGTTTTTTTTATGCTAAGCTAATGCTAACCAGTCTTTTTTTCATCATATTACCAGCAGTCCCAGTATTTGCCAAAATATCCACCTACTCCTTCAACACCTCCAGCTTTACAGTCTAAACTCATCTGGTTTTTGAACCAGTCTAAACTCATCTGGTTTTTGAACCATCGGCACAGTTTCCTTTTTTTATTTTTTTTTTTAGCTTATTCAGGATTTTATCACTCGTTCCCTCTCAAAAGGACGTGCAGTGGTCTCTTCCAGTTTTTCACATATAAAAAAAAACACATTTGCAAACTAAACACACGTCTCTGACCAGAAACATTTTCATACAACATGTGTGACAGGTGAAAGGCATTGTGGGTGGGGGAGTGCATGACGACATTCAGAGCATGCATGGATCATTGATCACTGATCGTGGATCGATTAAGGTGATCAGGGTCACTGTGTCGAGCCCTCAGACTGGAGTTGTGCTGCTCCTGTTAAAGCAGACTTGCTCTCTTTAGTGTGCTGGGTTGTGTCATGAAAACAAAAACAATATCTCTTTAAATCTAGAAAAAAGTTATATACACATTGATAACAATGTTAAATTCATAATGTACAAGAGTAGTAAAAGTTTACAGTCAGAAAAGGTAATTGTATTTGCCCTCCGTACTTTGGCTAAAAAAAAAAAAAAAAAAATAGAAATCAACATCTCTAAAATGTAATACTTTTTTCTTTCTTTCAAACAAAAGGATAAAACACACAAAGCTTTGTTCTCACCCTGCTGCGACGACACGCTCAGCTCAACAAAACAAACCCAAACCTCCCTAAAAATCAAGTGCTGTCGTTTCGGGGGGATCAGTCTGCTATTTACAGAGAAAAGCTTATTAATCAGTTATTAAAGAAATAACCAGGGAACAGCTGAGAGCATTTGTCCAGAGGAAATCAACTCAGTTGCTGCTTATCGTGGGTTTTTTTTTTTGTGGACTGATCATGATGAAGAAGCATGAAATTATCTGCTGGTGGAGATAAAAACATCTTTGTTATTACAGAGTAGAGAACTTCCCCACCAGCAGTGAAAAGATGAAGAAGAACACAGAATGCATCAAAAAGGTGTTTGGAGGTGGGAAATCCTCTTCAGTGACTGATGGACACTCTGAGGGTGGGCCGGTAGTCTGAGCAAGGCACTATGGGAGGGTGGAGGTCCTGGTTGCTTCACCACGCCTGACCTGCAGCGCCGCCGTCCGGCCGCTAGAGGGCGTCCGAACCGCAGCAGAGAGGAGTCCTGATTATCTTCTCAAGGACAGAAGGTTCCAGACGTGTGAGGAGGATGTTTGGGTTTCTGTTGTTGAAAACTGGATGTTGCTTCAGTCAGAGCAGAGAAAAGGTAGGTAGGTAGGTAGCTCTTCTTCCTCCTCGTCCTCTTTCCCCATCAGGCTGCCTCCCTGAGACCAAAAGTTACAATCTAGATTTCATGTCTGTGAAAAGTTCATATGGCACACAGGATCGTCCCAGTCCAGCTTTTTCTTTTTCCTCTTTAAAACTTTTTAACCAGCCCAGACGTCAGTGTCCCGATCAGCCAAAACAGACCCGAAACACGGCAGAAAATAAAGGTCATCTCTTGATATTCACAGTAGAAAAAATATGCATACAGAACAAAATGAAAAAAAGTCAGAATAAAGGAGGAGGAGAGGAGGGATCTGAAGGCTGATGAGGAGGAGCAGAAGCATGGAGGGATCACAGGGATGCGTTCAGAGCTGCTGCTGCATCCAGAAAAAAAAAGCCAGGAGGACAGGTGAGGAGGACAGGTGAGGAGGCCAGGTGAGGAGGCCAGGTGAGGAGGCCAGGTGAAGAGGCCAGGTGAAGAGGCCAGGTGAGGAGGACAGGTGAGGAGGACAGGTGAGGAGGCCAGGTGAGGAGGACAGGTGAGGAGGACAGGTGAGGAGGCCAGGTGAGGAGGCCAGGTGAGGAGGACAGGTGAGGAGGCCAGGTGAGGAGGCCAGGTGAGGAGGACAGGTGAGGAGGACAGGTGAGGAGGCCAGGTGAGGAGGCCAGGTGAGGAGGACAGGTGAGGAGGACAGGTGAGGAGGCCAGGTGAAGAGGCCAGGTGAGGAGGACAGGTGAAGAGGCCAGGTGAGGAGGACAGGTGAGGAGGCCAGGTGAGGAGGCCAGGTGAGGAGGCCAGGTGAGGAGGCCAGGTGAGGAGGACAGGTGAGGAGGCCAGGTGAGGAGGCCAGGTGAGGAGGACAGGTGAGGAGGCCAGGTGAGGAGGACAGGTGAGGAGGACAGGTGAGGAGGACAGGTGAAGAGGCCAGGTGAGGAGGACAGAGGGTCACTTTACTGCCTGATACTCAGAGATGAGGTTAAAAAAAAAACCTACCAGGTGTTTCTGCGGACAGTTTGTCCCTAAACTCTAAAACCAAGACACTTGGAAAGTGATAAAAGGATGAAATGACAGCTTCCTCCAGGACATGAGAAGAAGAGGAGCGCCTGAGGCAGAGGAGGTCTGACTTCATCAGCAGTGTTGGTGAAGTTCAACAAAGTGAGAAGATCTGAAATGATGCTGAGAGACTGAGGCTCTTTAGACTGACTCCTCCATATGCACTGAGGTAGACTCTGGTCAGACACAAAGACGACGACACCGACGGACTGACGGACTCAATGACTCACTGACTACGTCACTGACTAACTAGCTCTCCTGCTGCTCCTCCACCTGTACAATAACACACTTTACATCGCTCGGCTCTCTCACGCCGTAAAAATGCTCCACTAAAAAGCAAACTGTGTTCTTCTGATACACTGACAATGATCATAATAAAATAAATATCTGGTATTTCAAAGATATGGACCATATGCACCATCTCAATTAAAAATTGCACCACCACGAGAGAAGCAACCCAGGGGACGCTACGTCGCTGCTCCACCCTCCTCCTGCGTTCAGAGGACGAAGTGAATACAGAGACGTTCCAAGTTATCATGAAAGTCATCATTAAGATCAGAATTTAGTGTTAGTTTATAGAGAGGGACTGAGACAGATCAGGTCCATTTTCCTCTCATGTATGTAAAACTGACGGACATCAGATGCTGCTTTCATTTTCCAGACTATGTCACAGATTATTTATGAAGACTGCAGCTCCTGACCAGGAGATCAGAGTCCACAGAGTCAGCACTGAAGAGACGAAACGTTAGCAGAAGACTTCCACTTCTCTTCCAGCAAACAACAAAGAAAGACAAACAGCTTGTCAACCTCACAAACACAGAGAGAGCACAGAGGCCTGTGTATGTTCTCTATATACTGTGTATATATACTGCATGTGTGTGTGTTATTAGCTGATAGAGCTAGCCTGGTCGTGGCTCTGGCTTTGAGAAGGCACTGTCTGGAAAAACATGGAGGCAGCTTCTCTGCTTTCTCTGATTCTGTGGCGTCTCAGTGTCGACAGGAAGCTGAACGCTGAGCATCACCTCTGCTGCACTGATTAACGCTCTTCATGAGGAACTCTGTGTCAGGGTACGGTGGACAGCAGTCAGAAAGCAGGTCTGGATCACACCGGTAGGACTACTCGCAGAAAGACGGAGCCTCCCTCCTCCACCTGCACAGCTGGGACTCGACCACAAAACCTGCAACTTTCCAGCGGCCAAAGTGGCGACAGAGCCTCCAGCAGGAACCAGGAGGAGCTCCTCGCTCTCTGACCAGGTGAGAGGAAAGACTCTAGAAAGACCTCTCTTTCCCTCCATAAAGCTTCTGTTTTTGGTTATTTCAGTTTTTTTTTCCCTCGTTGTTGTCGTACAGTTTCCTCCTCAGCTCTCAGTGGGAACAAGGCGTATAAAAAGTGATGCAGTGAGTCGACAATATTTCAATCAGAGAGCACTGATGGTGAATTAGTGTGATTTCTGGGGCCATAAAAAAAAGAAATATAAAAAAAAAAAAAAACTGGCAGAACAAAATTCTAGCAAAGCTTCTGATGAAAAATATTACAAATATGAACTATTTACAAAAACATCAATATGTCATATATTATATATGACGTATTGGTACACTGACACCAATATTCCATATATACTATATATATTATATATATTTATATATTTCTATACCCACTAAAATATATCAAAGCAGCAGCTATTGGTCAGTCTGAGGAACTCTTTTGTCCAATTCTTAACTGTTTAAATATCCTTCAGCCGTATATAGTGAGGACACAGAAATAAAACTGAGAAAGAGAAAAATCACAATAAAAGCAAATAAATTAAAACTAGTCACCAAACACCCGATGAATCTGTAGTTTGGAATTCTGAAAACCCAAAAACTGATTAAGTCATTGTTCAAAAGGAAAAATGAGTTTAAGCGCTGAGAGACACTCGTCTTTGTTTTTAGGCCACAAACGAAAAGGCCACGATCTGAGCAACAAGGATCCACTGGAGAGGAGAAACAGAGAGCACAGACACAAAGCAGCCTTCTTGGTTGTCTAAGGTTTGTTGTGTTCACAGTTTTGTTTTTTTTCTTTCTTTCTGTTTCCATCATGAGGAGTCCTGGAAACGTGGCAAAAGTAAAAAAACAACAGCTGGGTAATATAGAAAGTCAGATGTGTTGTGGAGGAAGTTAGAAAAGAGTCACACCATGTTTACATCCCTTGATGCCTGTGAGCGGCAGCCATGAGGAAGAAAAGAAAAAGTCCTGAGATCTGCGTCTTTTTTTTCTGAAGGGCTTCTTCAAGAATAAGATCATTAGAAAACGATGAGAGGACTGGAAGAGAGAGAAGGAGCAGGGGTGAGTTCGTTTAGGAAACAGGAAATGTTAGGAAGGGCTGGATCGGGGCAGCGATAAGATTCGTCCATTTTTCTTGCCACCGTTCATGTGTGTGTAGGGGACGTGCTCCTCATAGTTCCCCCTGAGGGCCACCGAGGGCCCGCTGTCCCTGCCTAAGCTCTCCTCTCTCTGGGAGTACGAGGACGGGTCCAGTGGGATGCTCTCCATGTTGTCCAGGTCCAGGTCGTACTCCTCCGTCTCGGGGACTTTGTTCTCCTCGCTGTAGAAGAAGGAGACGTCCTGGAAGGACGGGTGCAGGTCCTCCCTCAGCATCTCGATGATCTCGTGGAACAGCGGACGCATCTTGGGGTTGTACTGCCAACACATCTGCATGAGGCTGTGCCTGAGAAAGGACAGGGCACAGCTTTAGACCTGGTTCACCCTTCAAATCAAGTAACCTCTGAGAAGCTGCGTCAGACTCATAAAGAGGACCAACATTAAGGTTTAAAGATAGTCTACAGTAGTTCCTCTAGTTTACAGTTCGAACAGAAAGCTCTAATGAGACTGGTCCATTCCACTCTGACAAACAGAAACCAGACCAGCTCCGGTACTTTGTCTACAGGTCCTGATCACAAATATTTATAGAGGTCATCAGGATTACAATGATCATACAGAAGAAGAGACATTAAACAGGCAAGCTGTACAGAGCTGAACACATTTATTATTCCCCCACCCAGCGTGGTGAAGAGTAGTGAACTCAGTGAGGAAGAAAGAGTCCAGTTAAAGTGAAGGAGATGATGCTGGAGGCTCTTTGAGGATCTGATGATGTTTATTAAGGAGAGTAGTTAAAAAATGATCTGTGTTCACTCACATCCTCTCAGGACAGTTCTCCGGCCAGTCCAGGTAGCCTCCGTCCATGACAAACTTCAGAACCTGTTCGTTGGATAAACCCTGGTAGGGCTGCTCTGCTAGCGTGCTGATCTCCCACAGCACGACGCCAAACGACCTGCGGACACAACCACCACAGGTGATCCAGAGAGCTGTGATCAGCACTGTAAAGACGACACCACAGCGGAGCCACTTACCAGCAGTCAGAGTTGGCAGTGAAGACTCCGTCCTTCAGAGACTCTGGAGCCATCCACCTGACAGGAAGTAGGCCCTTCCCTCCTTTACGGTAGTAGTCAGTCTCATAGATGTCTCTGGTCATACCGAAGTCTAGAGAGAGAGTCATTAAATTTTAATAAACTCTAACACATTGATAACCGACTGAAACTGTCGAGGAGAACAAAACAAACCTCCGATCTTGACGGTGAAGTCCTCCGCCACCATGCAGTTCCTGGCTGCCAGGTCTCTGTGGACAAACTTCTTGGCGTTGAGGTAGGCCATGCCATCTGCGATCTCTGCAGCCATCTGGATCATCTCCTTCAGCGTGGGCGGCGGCCGGCCGGTGGGGTTGTTCTGCAAAAGATGTTAGAAAGTTAGAAAGTGGAGCGCTGAAGTGAGCGTCGTTATGCTGCAGAGATCCACCTGAGGAGACTCCTCTGGACTACAAACCTCAGAGTCCGGCCTGAGGCTACGCAGGTAGCTCTTCAGGTCACCGTGGGTCATCAGCTCCATCACTACCAGGGTGGGCTGACCTTTGGACACCACGCCTAGCAGCCGCACCTTCACACAGGAGGATAAAGACATGGTCTTATATATACTAAACTAGCAGCTCAACTCAGTTTACTTGATAGATACTGACCCCAGGGCAGTTTATGTTAAATTAATTTAAAGATATGACCAAGTGTGGATGGATGTCAAACTAGGGGGGACTAGAGGTGTGACCTCATAGTTGTATTTTATCATGTCAGAGTCAAGTATCATCAGGTGTTTCAGAGAAACCTTCCTGCTGTTAACAAGGCAGACAGGAATAAAATAATAAAAAAATCCCCCCTACATCTCAACATTTTCACAGCTGACAGCACAACATATGGCAGTTTAATTGGTGCTTAGTAGGCTGTTTGATGTTACCAAGTGTCAAACTGTGTGCCAATATGGCAGCATCAACACAACAAGTCATGACTCTGAGTCATGCATGTTCCTGCTGGTTCCACCAGCACGAAGGGAAGCTGTAATAAACAGAGTGATCAGCAGAGACAGGAAACAGTTTGTCCTACCACGTGGTGACAGCTGAAGGCCTTCATGACGGACGCTTCGTTCAGGAACTCAATCCTTTCTCGCAGACTCGCTGATTCGTTGACCGTCTTGACGGCGACGCGAGTGTCCGGGTCTCCTTTGATGATGTCCTTGGCGATTCCCTCGTACACCATGCCGAAGGAGCCCTGACCCAGCTCCCTGATCACCGTGATCTTGTCTCGAGGAACCTCCCACTCATCAGGGACGTACACTTCACAAAGCAGACAACCAAAAGTCAGCACAGGTGAAGTGATCTCTGTACACAGAGGACAACAACAGGACAGGTAGGCAGGTGTGTTATGAAGCTCTGCTCACCATCGTTGGTGCTGATGTACTCAGGGTTTGAGGAGGCGATAAGAGGTCCTGTCGGTCCTTCTGTCTGCCTGCAAAACCACAGAAACCACCTTTTCAAAAACACCACTTCCTGTTTCTAAAGGACACAAACACCTGTCCCTCTGCAGGGTGGATCATCTGATGCCACTCAAAGATCTCACCTCTTCTTGAAGAGCACAAAGACTCCACCTCCCACAAACAGGAGCAGGATGAAGCAGATGACTGGACCCATCACGATCCAGATTAAACCTTGATCCGCTGCAATTAACACACGAGTCACTGGTCAGTTCACTTAGTCTGACACTGGTTACTAAACATGTCAGAATAATTCTGAGCAGTATAACCATGTGAGTAATACTGGTCTTACGATTGGGCATGAAGAAGTAAGTGGTTTCTGTAAAGGAGCCGTTTCCTGCCAGAGAGGTGGCTCGAACCCTCACGCTGTAGTTTCCAGGCTGGACGAGCGAAAGCTTGGTGCCTCCTGACTTGAGGTAAGCCGGCCGCGACACACAAGCTGTGTGAACCTGGCAAGAAGATAGAAACTAAAGTGGTTAGTATGAGGGAGCAGGGATTATTCTGAATAACAACTATATTCTAGCAAAGAGCGAGAGCTCTTAACTGATGCTTTACTCTTAATAAAATCCCAGCATTGTACTGAAAAGATGCAAATAACGAAAAAATAAAACTTCATTTATACAGATGAAGGTTAAGACAAACATGTTTGATTCAATGTCCTGACTGCAGACAATATGAAGAGCCAGGGACACAATTAATTCCAGTAAAAAAGCAGCGATGCATTAAACTATTATTAACAACAACAATAATGATAATTATACTTTTAACATTGCTCCACCACCACTGACTTCATTTAATCCAGATAACACTTTGGTAACACACTGAAAATACATTATGAACAGCAGCATTGATGTTAGACTTTTTATAACATCGATATTAACTGCACTGTATTTATGTATATATTTAAATCTGCTTACATTTTCCTCCTGTGTACGGTAACAGAACCATACATGCCTTCATGAGGAATGAAAGTTTCTTATCTTATATTTCAGGGAGCAGATATCAAAGAAGAAACTGTTCAGAGATAGCGTTTATTCTGTGAAATAAACCCTTCAAGATGCCACTTTAACTGACTCCAGGTCAGTTAGTCTGAGCTGCAGTTTGTGTTTTCAGTGTCGTCAGAGATGCTGGTCCACCCCTGCTACTGCATCACAGTCCTCCTCCCTGCCTCTGTCACTATGGTAACAGAGCAGCACAGGCTCCTGGGGTCAGGCAGTGCAGCAGTGAATAGCAATGAGGGATGATTTTTCACATTTACAACAACAACACGCTGCCACAGACGAGCACACAAACACACAGAGGAAGCGCTTGGAGCTGCTATCTCCGTGTGACGACCAGACATGAAATCATCCAGCAAACCTCCCTGCCAGAGTTGATCCAGATCAGTCCTGGTTCTCCTTCCTGCAGACTAGCTCTGAATAGTTTCTGCTGTCTCTGCCTCCCTGCTGTTTCTGTACATTTATCGCCTGACTTCTTCCTGCAGCTTCAAAAGTTCAGTGATGGCTGATACTGACCTCTGAGTCTCCAACCTTCTTGTAGAAGACCTCGTACAGGATGATGAGGCCGTTAGGGGAGCGAGGCGGGCTCCATTTAATGAGCACATAGGGAGGCTCGGCCGTCACAATCTCATGGCTCACAGGGCCTGGGATGTCATCTGCTTTCTCTGTAGGACCCAAACAAGAAGACAAACACTTCACGAACATGTGCAGCATAAAGCACTGCATCTTCATGTTGTTCTCAGTTTGTAACTTTTGTGCCAGATGTGCACATGTATAATTATAACTGTGTCGGCTTATTCTGACCGCCTGCTGCCTTTCTTAAAGCTAAATGTGAGAATAAATCTCAGGCCAAAAAGTTGAATAAACACCTCTCACTTTCTAGACCTTTAGCTACTGTAGGCGTACCTAATTAACTGTCAACTTGTACAAGTGTTTCCTCTTACCCTCTGGCATGGTTCGAGCACTGACATAAGTAGCCATGCTGCAGCGTTTGGGGTCTGTGGCATGGTTGCAGGCCATGATCTCGATCTTATAGCTGGTGAAGTGATGCAGGTTGGAGATCACTGTGGACTCCTTTGAGAACACCTTCAGCTCCACCTGAGCAGGAAACATCAAACAGCGACGTCAGTCATTTGTCATTTCTGACACTTCTGCTCCTGCTGATTTCTGAGCAGCTTGTGAAGAGGATCTGTACATATTCACTTAGTTTACACCTCAAAAATAAAAGTCTAGAATGGGGAGCAGCAAAGGTTCAGCACACATTGACACTAAATCCATTTGTTTTAAATGTGAAGAGCGTTTGAGACCTTGGATTCCTCCTTGTCCTCGTCTTCGTCCTCAGGGTTGGCTGTGGTGGAGCTGGACGCCAGACTGGGAGCTGTGGTGAGGAAGATGGAGGGCAGGGTGGCGTTGGCAACGCCCACCGAGCGCCGGCGACGGGATGGTCTGGACAGACAGAGCGACGGGTTAGTAAAGTTAGTCCTCTAATGGACCAGACAGGAAAACAAACTTCAGTTTAAACTGTTCAGTCTGTATGACTCACACTAACTTCACCAGGTGACTCGTACCTGCTCTCAAACACTTCATTGTGAAGGTAGTCCTCGAAGGTCTTGCGGTACTCAATCTCCTCCTGCTCTTTCTTCAGCTGGTTGTCGGTCTTGGGGCAGGCGCAGCACCGACCCCCTGAGGTGGGCTCATCTGTGTGGTTCCACTTCTGCTCGTCCTCACTGTCCAGGTGAGTCGGGATACGAGATGGCAGCTTCATTCCTAGACAGGAGAGAGAGAGAGGCGTGAGGGGGAAGCCAGACGAACGGTAACCTGTGCAGGTGTGAGCGGCTCAACCTGTGGAAACTGACCCTGCAGGCAGTAGTCGAACTTGTAGAGGTCGTCGTCCTCAGGCTGCTTACGACAGATGACGCGGTAGTGGGTGATGTTCCCATTTGGACTGGTGGGAGGTTTCCACTTCAGGATGATCTGAGAGGAGGAGTTGGAGGAAGAGATGGGGTCCAGAGGCACCGAGGGCTCTGAGGAGGAAGGAGGAAGACAACAGGTCAGGATGTTAGACCTGAGGCCATGTTACCTGAAGTCCTGCCCCCCATTCAGCCAGTGCTGATAAAATGTGGATCTCTGGATTTATGCTGTTTATCTGGTAAAAATGAGGAGGAGGAGGACATAAACGTAAACAATGCAGAGTGGAAAATATGCCAAAAAATGTTGCAAATGATTTATGAAGAAGGAAATTCACTCAGCGTGTTTGCTCTGCCTGAGGGACACACATAAAGTGTTTGTTTACAAGGAAACTCCACAGGGTACTTTCAAAACAAAAGGCTAAAAATGGTATAATTTAGTCAGACACAGTCAGTGAAACTGTACAGAGTCTCTCCAGACGTGTTTCTCAGTTGTGTAACTCACTGGAGGCGTTGGTGCGGACGTAGATGATCTCGCTCTTGGCTCCGTTAACCTGGTGCTCGTCAGATGCAGACAGCTGCGTTTTGACCATGATGGCGTACTGGGTCCAGGGCTTCAGAGGTCGGATCAGGTGCCCCGGATCTTCCGCCTTCTTGCTGTCCGTGGAACGAGATGGAGGATCAACATCAGCAATGGCCCAGCTGTTCGATCCACAGGCGTCCTGTCCATCAAACTCTGTCACATTCCTGTACGGCCTGGAGAAGACAGAAAGAAAGAGTTCAGGGAAATGGACTGTCAGATACAGATTAACCATGAGACGGACCATTAGAGCTCATCTGGCAAGGTAAGGCAATGCAATCTGACTTTAAGTGGCATAATTTAGGACGTCAGTCTTGTTTTTATTAGGCGGTAAAGAAAAAATTCAAAACATCCAATCACTGGTGTTGACACAGTTTACTAGCTCTCTCACTGAACTACAACCAGAGAAGACGCTGTGCGTCTTCAGCATATAACCAGTAAAGAACAGGACCAGAGACAGGACCGACACTATCAGACAGGATCCAAGGCAGCGGTGAGATGAAGGCCAATAACGACAGCTGCTCATTGAGACTAGCTGCTGTCCTCTTATTTTGTCGGATACTTACGCCTCTTTATAGAGAACCATGAAGCCCAGCAGGTCTCTGAAGTCTAAAGGCCAAAAGGGCTCCCACTTCAACATGATCATATTTGATGTGGTCTTTATCACGGTGAACTTCAGTAGCTTGGTCTCACCTAAAAGACGAAACAGAGAGAACATGTTTAATAACACCATAAAGGTTAAAACCAACAATATGAGCAGCATTTTTATTAAAATAGTTATGAAAAAACAAAGCAAAGACATCGTTTAAAGATGTGTGTTTTGTATTTTTCTAACATTAGGTGCATGCTCCAGTTAAAAAAAAACAACTAATGTCCTCTTTCAAAGTGACAGGAAAATATTTAGATTAAATATAAGAGCTGGGGTCTTACAGGAGGCCTGGTCCCCGTTGGTGCGAACTGCGATGTCGTTCTTCTGGTTGCGCTCCTTGGTACCCGTCACCTCCTCCATCTTCCTGATCTCAGACATGCAGAGTTTGGAGTTGTAGTGGAAGAAGGTCCGACCATGACGGATGGTCAGGTTGTGTTTGGACCAGTCCCACAGCTCACGGAGGTTCTGGTTGTCCAGAGCGTAGAAACCATAGACGCTAAGAGAGGGAGGACAAACAAGACATGAAACACGATGTCAATCTGAGAAGAGAGGACAGAGGAGACAAGAGAGGACAGAGGAGAGAGGAGAGGACAGAGGAGATGAGAGAGGACAGAGGACAGAGGAGACGTACTCGCCCTCCAGATGCTCCCCCTTGATGATGCGTAGTTTGCGGAGGAAGGACAGGGACACCAGGGCATAAGCTCTGCGGACGGTCAGGTAGCCTGTGATTTCCTCCAGTTGACCCAAACTGGCCTCCAACTCAGCTGCAATGTTATCTGTGAGGAGAGGGACATTTGGTCATAAAGAGACAGAGACAGACACTTGTCTCTGCCAGCAGGTGGTAAGGTGTAGTAGTACTTGTAGTAGTACTTGTAGTAGTACTTAGTAATAGTACTCACTCCCTCCTCGAATCTTGATGATCAGGTTGCCGTGGAGAACAGTGCAGCCTCTCAGAGCCTGGGCTGAAGTGACCGAGTCAATGGTCTTATTTCCCACACAGAGTTTAGGACACAAGCCGGCACATGGAGAACAGGTGAGCCTGCGGACAGAGGAGAAGGACACTGATCAGGTGGGATCACATCAATACAGATCACTACATGCATTTAATAAAGGATGGCTTATTGTCAGTAACAGTAACACTGAGGAGAAATGAGGCTTTTCAGTGAGGAAAACAACAACAAATACCAAGGATGTTTGTGTGTAGATATCAGAGCAGGAATGAGGCAGGAGCGCTCCGTGACGTTCTGGTGTGGCCTACAAACACTGATCTACACTTCCTCTACGTCCGTCAGCAGGCAGCTGGTCGGCTCTTGGTTCTGTGCTGCCTGCCCTCCATGCACAGGAAATATGACAAATGTGCTTATTAAAGACACATCCAGGCAGCAAGATGTGTGAAACTAGTGCTAAAACAACCCAGTGAACAGTGAACGTTTCATCTGAAATGAGCCGGTCAGGGCGATGCTCTGAATCAGTCTGATGGGCTCATCATAGAGATCTCATGATCTCACACAGTAACACCAGCTGCAGCTCCTAACAGGCGTTCATCTCTCAGCTCCATGCAAACACGTGCTGGTGCACGTAATCACATGCACGCACGTACACCGAGGCCTTACAGGAAGTTCATTCACAAAAGGCAGTCCTTGTCTAGCGAGCAGCCGATGCTTCATTCACAAATTAGCTTCTTTTGAAAGAACATAATCTCTTTCTCCCTAACTCAACATCCTGAACCACAAAGGTCTGTCTTAGACATCAACTGCAACAGAAACCACAGCGCTGGGTCACAATTATTTGTTTTCTTGAAAAACTAAACCCGTCCACTAATCAGTGGAGAGCAAGGGGCGACGCTGGTCCACTGGAATCTGAAGCAGCCCGATCAGGGTTTCCAAACTCAAAGAGCTGGAGACAATGACATGAAACAGCCTTAACAGGCACCTTTTAGAGCAGCCGCTGAGCCATGGAGCCGCTAACAAAGGATGCTGTTGTTCGCTGCAGGGACCATGCAAGCTCACCCTGACTTAATTCTATGTTTATGCAACTCTTATTATAATCCCCCTTTCCAGGAATCGTGCCCCTACTTCCACCCTAAACAGCCTTTCACCATGGTGACATGCAACACTGAGGGGTGTTGTTTCGGTGCTTCTCTAACCCACCCTGACAGAACCATTACACACCTGGCTTCTCCTGGTTTCCATCTTATCAAACTCTTAATAATTTATACCAATCAGAGGCCAAATCATTGTTTCCAGTCTGTGAGAGGAAACTCTCTGTAACGACCTCTCAAGACAACAGAGGCAGAAAAAAAGAGGCTTTTCTGTCTCCCACATGGAAAAATAGCAGAGTGAGCTGGTCTGAAGTGATGCTCTAGTTGCAGCGCAGAAAGGGATGTTTTGGGCCGTCGTAGTGAAAAACACAGACACACAGGCAGACAGCAGCGTCTCTTAAAGGGACAGTGTTTATCTGTCCGGCTGAACTCTGTGACTCCAGGTCTGCTAGAAACATCCAGAACACTGCTGTACTGCAGCATCCTGTCAGCAGGCTTTAAGACAGAGACAGATATAACCACTGAAGAGCGCAGATACAGATATATAATAATAATACTGTTATATCTGCATAATACTAATAACACAGTTGACAACCAGCATGTACTGTTTATCATCTACTGTTTGTATCATGTCCCTCTCTCTCTCTCTCTCTCTCTCTATATATATATATATATATATGTATATATATATATATATATATATATATATATAAAAACTGAACCACAGCAGCAGTCAAACACTCAGAACAGACCAGTTTGCTTTATCACATAGAGAGGGCGGGCGGACAGACAGACAGACAGACACAAAGGATGCTTTCAGCCTGATGCCTCAGGGTGTGATGAGACTTAAACCAATGTTCTCTTCCGTCCACCTGATAATCCCTGCAGGCTGGCAGCATGCAGGGCAGAGGGAGCCTCTACACCACTGGTTCACAACCTTTTCTTGCTAGATTCAAAGCCTCAGTGATGACTGTTTCCTCTTGGTATGTGACCTAATATTAATAATACTATAATAATATTAATAATAAAACTAATAATTGATTGTTAGAACAGCCTCAAAACAAATACCCGTCCTCGTCGTTTAGCGACGGCCCTTGGCGCTGAGCGAGGAGGCCGGCGGTGTTTACTACGAGCCGGAGCGCTACACAAGGTCGTGCCCTTGGTTGTTGCGCAAGCAGACGGAGCTGTGTGCTGAACCGGACCAGGTGAGGTCCAGACAGCTTTTATATCTCACAGCAGCTGGCTGACACTTTTATCCAGAGGGAGTTTACAGTCAGAAAAGAGGTTCAGTGTGTCTTTGATGGGGATCTGGACCTTTGATGTTTCACTTGTGTTCTTTAAACCACCTTGAACTCTGAGCTAAGCTGCCACTACAGAGGGCCTGCATGCCCAGAGCACCGTCCTGTTAACCTACCTGGGCTTAAATACACCCACCGAATCATCACTATCTTGACCAGACTAAGGAAACCGCCCACAGACAGACTGTTAAGTTACCCTCAGGTTCCTACTGAATAATCCCTTCAATAGGAAAACAATTATCTGTCAGCACACAAAGACCCAGGCACATTATTTCACCCCCTTCACACTCCCTTGTGCACAGAAATAATCAACACTTAAGCATGAAAAGGTGTTTTCTTTGTACGCAACACCAAATCCAGCTCGAGTAAATGAAGTGGATGTATTTGATGTGCATGTCGATGTATAAAGTGCTGTGCACAGCTATTTGTTCTTTAATGTGAGTCTGGTTTGATGCAGCTGTGTCATCACTGAAGGCAGAAGGTGGCAGCAGCTGTGAAAACACCAAGGACTCATTTACAGCAACTGAGATTAGAGGACTTATTAGCATACAACACCATGCAGCCTCATGCTCTGTGACTTTCACTCCTCATCAGCGCTCTCAGCTTTTCTTTATTCATATATGTGTATACTATGTATGATGCTTGTCTCGTTATTCATACACCTGAGCTGACAATGTTACATTTCTGCAGGAGCAGGTCATGGCTGGTCAACAATCACATCACATCTAAATATAATAATAAATGCATTCTATAGATGTTATGTGTTAATTGTTCTTTAACGAACAATCTGCTCACAGATTTGTTCTCTGAATATAGAAACAGAAAATATACCCAAACAATCTGGTGTTTCGATGCTACATCTTTGTCCTCAGCTTCACCAGCTGCTTCTCCTCAGAGGAGACTTTCCATAGTGGAAAAACACTCCTGCCCTTTTCTGTTTGATCAACTTCCAAACACCATCACCTGTTGTGTGCAAATGCTACTGAGTGTGGTGAGTGACCACAATCCATTTGTTCTGTCTGCAGTCTGCTGCGGGTGACGGTTACATCTCCGATCGAGTAGTGACTCCACCATCAATAGCACAGCAGTGTTGATGGTGGCGCTGAAGGTGTGTGTGTGTGTGCGGCAGACGTACATGGTGGAGTTGATGGTGGTGTATCCAGAAGGACACTCAGGAATACACGCCCCGTTGTGGATGACATATTCAGAGCAGCCCATCTCTCGGTCCTGGTTCAGCTTCTTACTCTGCTTACACTGGTTGTGGAGCTCCTGGGTTTAAAAACAACAAAAACACATATGAAACATGTGATGTCATTACATTCGCTCTCTAGCGCCAGGCGTTTTTTTTTTACTGTGCATTGCATCATAGGTGGAACTACGGTAGGCGGAATGGGTCGAAAATCGAGATTCAAGAGGCTGTTGACAACAACATGTTTTCAAACACCAATTCACCGACTTTTCGTTGGGGTGATGAGGTACGTTATTTCAAACTGCATAGAATCATCTGTGTGAGCAGGTAGTAGGCCTTAGCTTACTCAGTCAAACATATGCTAACGTTACATCCACCAACCAGGTTTATGCTTTACGTGATCCACTGTGATGCCGCCAACGTAATGAATGACACAACCAAGCAGTGAGACATTTTAATTTACACAGTAACATTGATTTACCTGTGGAGAAGAAAGCAGGCATGTTCAGCGTCCCTTTGGAAATCTTTCTCAGTCATCAGTGCTTTCCACCTGGGAAAGGCGACCCCGATGTTTACCCTTGTTTTGTTAATTCGCCGGTCCCGTTGTCTTTTAAATTCCCTTTTTCGCTTTTTTGGTGATGAGGAGTCCTTCTCCTTCACCGCGGCATAACTCTGGTCTTGTATTATGACCAAAAGTGCAGTGCAGGTTTTAGTTTAGTGCCAGGTAGGTAATAATGTTTCCTTCACGCTGCTTCTCCATGAAAAATGAACCTTCAAAACGTGTTTTGTCCTACGGGTACTAGCAGGTAATGCTTTATGTCCCTCTCAGCAGTACTTAGTTTTTTGTAGAGCAGAAAGACATGGAAGCCTCCGTATGAGCGACCCGCTCTATGTAAAGACAGATGACTGATTCTTCGCCCAGGAGGATAAATCAGATTGTTGGCATAGTTTATTTTACACCAACGAGGATCTATTTATGAATGAAGACGATGATTTGAGGTAATAAAATAAATATTACATAGTGTCCCTTTAATGTTCCTGTCATGGTTCTATCAAAATTATATCTTCAATGCTAAAATATAATAATTGTTGTTAGCCAGAAAAAAAAATGTCAGATCACACTATTACTATTATTATTTTGACTGAGATGTTAAATTCTTCAGTTATTTCTGATCTATTTTCTTGTTTTTCTGACAGGTGGTCTAATGAATCTGTGAAGCACTCTATGTAGTTTACCTGGCAGAAGGAGAAGCTGACACAGCGCCAGCCCATGAAGACGTAGTATCCAGGTGGACATTTCTCCATGCAGGTGCTGCCATGCTGGAGGTTCCTGCAGGCCACACAGCTGCTGGCGTTGCCTGGCTCGGAGCAGCCGCCCAGGCACTGGTCATGGCAGCACTGGCCCTGGAGGCTGCAGGCACTGTGCTTACAGTTGTCCAGGCACACTGTGGAGAGACAGAAGGTGGTTTACACCAGGCTTGGTACTAATGGACTCAGTGTCGTGGTTAGTATCACCATGAAGACTGAGCTTATAACCACTCCGTGGTGTGTGGAGATGAGTGGAAGAGCAGTGGCGTTTATCCTGAAAATACCCTGCAGAAGAAGAGTCACAGTCTGCCGGCAGGTGGTGGTGGTGAGGTGAGGGGGTCTCTACGTCTTTTTAACGGCTCACAAGACGTGAAAACAAGAAGATCACTGAACTGAGAGCATGAACATGGCTACATGAACTAAGAGCAGCTGATCTGAGCGAGCTGTAGCCTGTTGTTCAAACACAACCAGCTACTGAAAAACAAAGATTAACTGTCACACATAAACCCTAACCCTATTCCTGATTTCCCTGCTGGGTGTCACTAACCTGATCCCAAACTGTACACACCTGTAGATTAGCATGAGCCTCGTTAGCTTTAGCTGCTATGCTGGTGAAGCACTGATTTGTCTCAATAAGCCAAAATACTAGTGAACGTTCAAGACACTCTTCTACTGGAGCATCCCAACAGCAGCCATGTGCAGCGCCATGGAAACAACCTTAATTGCTAATGGGCTGAACATTATGGGTCATTGGCTCATGTCAGGTTTCATTTAACCTATCAGGAAACAGCATTCGGTGAAAGAGCCTGAGTGTCAATTGTGATTGGATTAGCAGTCTGGTTTGACCTGGACCCTGTAATGATCTAATAAACTCGCTGTTATTGCCTCGTCTGAGGAGACGCTCACCTCATCTCACCTCTGCACCAACAGGACATCACCACAACCAACAACAGCAGCATGACTTTCTGCTGCTCATAACAGAATGCAATAGAACAAAACGTTTTTCATCATCCTGCCACAGCAGCATGAAACAAAAAAAAACAACAAAAAACAGCAATGAAATACCAGAATAAATAATAACAATAATACATATTTTCAGTATGTACTAGAGGAAAAAGAACAACTGTATTTATATATATTTAAGGCAAAATTGTAATGGTACACTAGAAACACCAAAAACGTGTGTTAAGAGAGAATATTTGCAGAGATACACGACCTCTGACTGGCTGTATAAATATAACTGAACCACAGAGCATCAGGGCGAGAAGCAGACCCATTTATGAGATTTTTTTGAGCCCTTACAGAAAGGATGGTGCTGTCTTAGGGAGTACTTTGAAGAAGAACCAACTTTATTATCATGTACATACAGGTACATACATGAAACTTGACCTCTGCATCCCTTCAGGGAGCAGTGGGATGCTGTGTGAAGCACCCAGGGAGCAGACGGGGGACTGAACCTACAACCCTGAGGTTGAGAGGTTCATCACTTTAAACAAAGCGAACATCAAAATGTACACATCTATACATTGCATGATAGACTGCATGGGATGGCACCTCTGTGAGGACTCACTGCCAAGGATACAGCTAGGACCCCACCCCCCTCTGGAGGGCTGCCCGTTGTGCTGCCTGAGCAGAAGCAGAGAGGACAGATGGGGGGCAGGGGTGGGATAATGAGGCTAAAGAAAAGAATAATGACAAAAGAGACACAGGGTCAAAATCACAGAGACAGAGACGAACACAGACAGCAGCTAATATCCTTCCTTCTGGGTGGTTCATGCAGGGGTCGCTCCACCACATTTCCTCTACTGGGAAACCCACCACGGCACACAGCCCTCCCCCTCCCGCCTGTCTGCATCCCATAACACAGCAGATCCAGATCCAGTCCTGGATCCGTGCCGGAGTGCCGCTCCAGCCCCAGATCCACCCTCAACCTCAGCCAATGTGTTTGCTCACTGGGGGAGGCAGCCATTCAATGGCCTGCTCCATGTCGGGAGGAGAGCCGCCCAGGGTTAACCCTGGCCCTGCTGGGGCAGACAGGGGGCACAACCAGAGCTGCTGCTAAATCCACCCAGCACAGCTCATGAGACGCTTGTTTACATCCTGCTGTTACTCTAACACACACACACACACACACACACACACGATGCTCTACTTCTTCTTTCACTTATTTCCTTCATCAGATCAGTCACCTCTTCTACCTGATCTCAGCACAGCAGTGTCAGTGTCACTTCCCATTCTGCTCACGCTAACACCGCTACACAAGCTAGCTGCTATGCCAAACATGCTCAGCTCACTCACTCATTCATTCATCCCCTCCTCCTCCTCTCCAGCCTCACCCAGCCTGCACCACTATCTATCTCTCTATCTGCCTGCCTGCCTTTCTAGGCCACTCAACTCCTCCCACTTTCATTCATACAACGCCTTGTTTTGTTTTCATGCTGGCTGGATGGGGGGATGGAGGGACAGAGGTATGGATGGAGAGATGATTTCACTCATGCTTCAACAACAAGAGGAGGAGGAGGAGGAGGTGGTAGCATCCTGGAGAGCTTATCTCTCATTAAGCTAAACACATATAAAGCTCACTGTGTCATTCAATAATTTGCCTGCCGCTTCCTTCCACACAGCTCCAGTCAGCTTTTAAAGGCAGAGCTGATCAAAGGTGCGCTGTGTTTACCTTTCATTTGGCCACTGCAGTAAAGAGCTGCTGCGTCCCCAGGGAAGGAACATGGGAGAAGCTGGCCAGCCAATAGCGTGCAGCCACACACGGCAACACTTCCTGCTCTTAACACATAAAACCTCCCCTTTAATTGGCAGTGTTGTCTACAGGCGAAGTGCTGGGAACAATAACAAACACGTTTTTACCCTAGAGTCATTTACTCAGGAGAACACACACACACACACACACACACACACACACACACACACACACACACACACAGAGCTGCTGGATTCACGTTTACTATATTTGGCCACAGTGGGAGTCCTGAGCTTCAAAAGCTCTGCTATAAATGCTTCGAGTGATCTGATGTAAGACATTCACCCTGAGAGAGTCGAGGAGGAGGAGGGTAAACAAAAACACAGTGAATGCTGGGAAGGACAGCGACACACACACACAGCAACACACACCAGCTAAGGTCTGTTTGTGTTCATGACCAAAAGTAAACAAGAGGCTACATGGAGCTAAAAGGACATTACTGCCATTTGTCATCAAAATACAACAATAACTAATTTGTACTGTTTGGATGTTATAGTATATAATTTATAAGGCATATCCATAGTTTATATATTCTATTCAATTTCTATTAAAAATATAGATTTTTTACTACACACTGTAAATATGTATTATCATTATTCTTATTATTTATAATGTCATTACTGTTACTGTAAATAAGAGGAGATAAGGTAAGATATTAATATTTAAAATTAATAGTAAGGTGACGTTTTACTGAAATAGTCTTCACAGGAAGTTAAAAGATATGCAGTTTGTACATTTTAATATAAATACATTTTAAATATATTTTCAGTACTAAAACTGCTCCTGCTTGTATTTTGAAAATCCAGCTTTAAAAACTTCCTGAAAAATTCGCATGTCACTCTTGATTCAGTGACGTGATTGGCTGGTTTACTGCGCAGAGACTGTAGACTGCATGTGGGAACAAAACAACCATGAGGACATTTTACACAGATTCACGTTCAGCCCATAAACACGAGGACAACAATAATTAGATCATCGGTATAGATTATTCTATAAAAGTAAGTGACGTCCAGGGAGGGAGATGCCAGTTGTTCCAGAGTATCTGTTGGCTGAATGACCCAGACACTAAATTAGGTTACTGAAGGCTGGACTTGACTCAAACAGAACAGGACTCTCTCTCTTACAGTTCATGAAGTGGTCTGGTTTCAGGGTTCAGTTCACTGTGAGCGAGAAAAACTCTGTGACCTCTGAGGAGAAAACATCCCGTTTGTGGACAGAAAGAGGACACATTGAGATTATAATTCATCCTTCTAGTCTAGAGGGGCTCTGGTTCTGGTCTGATCTGCGTCCTTCTAGTCTAGAGGGGCTCTGGTTCTGGTCTGATCTGCGTCCTTCTAGTCTAGAGGGTCTCTGGTTCCAGTCTGACCTGGGTCCTTCTGGACTCTAGATGTCCTCTGGTTCTGGTCTGACCTGGGTCCTCAGCTAGTTGTCAGTCCCGTCATATTAAAGGACAGACGGCCTGCTAACGAGGCTCTTCACCGTCTAGAACCAGCAGATCTTGTAACATCTTCTTCTTTGCTGCCAACACTCATTAAAATAACAAGACTTCAGCACTTTGCCACTAAAAAGCTTCATCAAATCAATTAGAGACAATCCAGCAGGACCTGCTGATGGAGCAGGAACTGAAGTCCAACATCTGGACACCAACAGGTCTCTGGTCTGGTCCTGTTTGGTCCAACATGTCCACACAGAGACTCTTCCGGCTGGAAGTGAAAGGGTGAACATGCCTTAATGAGCTTTGTCTGTCTGCTCATTGATTTCCTCGTCGGTGTCTTCCTGTGTGCCGGCCGGCCCCGCTGGTCCGTCTTGTTACCATGGAGATGAGTCCAGACACAGACCGTCTGCAGTAATTAGCTGCATGCTCCCAACAGGCCTTTTCTTAGATTCCCCTCTAGTCATCGTTTGTGTCTCGTCTTTTCATTGTAAAGCCTCACTCCCTCCATCTCTCCTCCTCCTCCTCCTCCTCACCTCAGGTGACAAATCTGCTCCTCCAGAAAGCCACAGCCACTAGATCTCATTACAGATGCTTGGGGACAGAGCTACAATCAATACCTCCTCCTACAGATTCGTCCTATCTACGCTCCTCATCCCTCCTTCCCATCACCTCCTCCTCTCCTCTCCTCCCTCTCTTTCTTAATTTTGTCTCAGTGCCACCAGGCGACGCTGCTTTTCTCTGACATCTAGACACAAACATGAACACACCTGGACACACAAAGACAAACACATGGAGCTAAAGGAAGCGCTAAAACATCACAGCCTCACGGTGTCGTACACAAACACACAGATGCTTTGCTGACTGGGTGGTCTGGTGATGGAGAGCTGTGACACCTGCATCACTGGCCTCATGATTTCCCTTCACATCTCCGCTGAATAACTCAGAATAACTCCAACAGGACACAGCGAGCAGCAGCCAGTGAGCTGACATCTTTAACTGGGCACTCTTAAGTGCCGTTTTATGGATTGTAGTCGTGCTCAGATAAATACCTCTTCATCTGGGTAATTTAATCAGCGGCGCTGAGTGGCAGTCCGGTCATGACTAAGGCGTTTTTAAGCCTTCTCTTTCTACCTCAGTGGCCCATTATCTCCTCATATTAGCCGCAGAAAGAGAGAAGTCCTATCGCTCAGTCTTTGTCCTCAGCTGACAGAGAAAATGTTTATCAAAGGGCTGATTGTCACATTCCTCCTCTTTCCTGACTTCCTCTCTTCACTCTCTCTTTCTTGTGTTTCAGGGCTTTTGAGTTCAGCTCAGCCTCTTGACCGGGACGAGGACCCGGCATCGTTGGAGATTTTTAACTCCAGAGTGGCTCTATGTAGACCAGATGTCCTGGATTAAATTGAAACTGTGAGCCACACTGAATTTCTCTGGTTGTAATGCTTAACTGTGCCTGTGCATGGCATTTATCACAAATACATTCAACATTTAATCAGATATTTGCATTAATCATTAATTGCCACCCCATATGAACGAAAGAGCCTAACAATACAGAAGACACAGGTAAACGCTCTCAGAAACCAAAAGAAACAAGGAGATGAAGACACAAAGCAAACTGAACTCCTGCTCCTGCTTTGCAGTCCGGCCGGCGGAGGCTCAGCTCGGCTGGGATGGGATGGCTGCAGTGCAGATGCTAGCTGCCCTATTTCATATTCACAGCATCGCACTGAGCAGAACTACCGAGCACATATTCACATGAATTCAGGCACAAAGAGCTGCTGATGGCAAGAGATGAAGTTCCAGGACAGGTGCTGGAATATTAAGAGGACAAACATTTTCTACAACAGGTGCCAAAAGAAAAATCAACTTAAATCACTTTTGTTCTGAGTCACTGAGTTAAGAGCAAAAATATGAGCAGATGTCAGTTTGAGTGGCCTCGCTGCTCCTCTTTGTTTCAGACAGACCCCCCACACCCACCAGAAAGGCTAGTTATTCTGGGAGGAAGGAGGGAAACGCTCCATCATTACAGGCAGAAACAAGCTTGACACAAGAGGTCACATTCCCGCATCTGATGTCCAAAACCACACCAATAAATACAGAGCAGGTCACATGTTGCACACACGTGACGTTCAAGTATATCTTTTCTTTTGTTCAGGGACAAGCGACCCTCCCTTCCTGCTCCGCGACCTCTGACCCCTGGAGAGCAGCAGTACAGTTTCCAGCCCTCGGTCCTCCTTGAATTATTCACATATACAGACATTTGAAGCTCATGTTTTGCAGCAAAAATGAACACATCTGCTCCTTCAAGATGATCAACTGAGACTCTGCAGTGGAATAAATAATTTTCATGTCACCAGGGTGAAATGTCAGCTACACAACATCCATGAGGAGCTGAGACAAAAAAAAAAAACAACTCATGGCATGGGTCTGAAGGGCCGCTGGTCATGAGATGTAAAAACATGGCGGTCAAACAGTCGTCCCTCATAACCTCACTTGAAGCTGCCGAAGCCTCAGTTTGACCTCAGTGAGACTCATCTTTCCATCAGCAGAGCGAGCGGCCAAAGAAAACAGCCGACAGACCGGCCGGGGATCTCCTGGGCTGATGATGGAGAGTGTTAGTCATAAGCAAAACAGAGTAAACTCAGATTCAGGCTCAAATGCGTCAAATGGAATTTTGGGGGAATCGAGGGAGATCTTTCGCTTCTGTTTGCTCTGTGTTTTGGTCATCCATCTGTCTGATCATCCCTGCTGCTTTTGTCCTGGACTGGAAATAAAACCGACGGCTGGAACCAGTATTGGGTTCTGCTGGTTCTGAGGAGAACAGGTCTACGGCTCTGTGGAATTAAAAACACCTATACATGAATAAAAATGTTCTCAGAAACTTTTGTAAAACACAGCTGATGAGTTTTAGGTATTTCTTTTACAACAGTACCATCCTATTCTATGATTTTTTGTAGCTCAATAATAACACTGTAATAATGACTGCACATATCACTTACTTACTATATTTTTATCTTAATTCTTTATGTTTTTATACTTGGATTCACTGAAATACGACAACATGAAGGCTTTTGATTTGGCTGATCTGAATCCAGCTTCTCGGTCAGGATGAGACTTTATCGTCTCAGGAGCTGCAGACTGACTCCATTTTAGATCAAATTCTAATCTGAACCCAGCGGACAGGCGCTGACATGATTCAATCAGTCGTCCAGCCACCTCGGATGGGATTTCTGGCAGCAGTGTGTGCGTGATCGGCTGCTGTAATGTTCAAATGCATGAATGGGAAGTGAGAATAACTAAAACATCACCTCCTGGTCCAGATCATGTAGACATAGTCAGCATTCCATCCAGGTCACAGTGTCTGACAGGACTGACATGTCTCTGTCTGCCCTCCGTCCGCCCATCAAACATGCCCCTGTTGTAATGCTAATGCAGCGTGCGCCCTCTAAAACCTCCCCTAATTAAAATCTTAGTTCCAATAAGTGCCAGACTATAAGCACACACTGTAAGTGATCCACATGCTGGTGGCAAACCAGCCTGGAGCATCACAAGTCACAACAGAGCAGCAGACCCTGCATCTGCAGAGAGCTGGACGTCAATAGATGGTGGCGTGGCCTTCAGCGACGCTGGGAGGGAGGATCGGAGGCCAGGGCCGATGTTTAAACAGAGCAGCCAATGAAACGATAAGAAGAGTAAGAAGGCGCTCAGGGGAGGGAAGGAGCTGAAAGGGAGAGCGAGGGATGACACCTAAAGGCCAGAGAAAGAGTGGACGGTGCAGAACAATCAGCACCAGTCCAGAGTTAAGAGCTCCCTCTCTCAGTCTGGTCAGGTGGCGTCGACAAACACCCCTCCCCCAGGCTTGTTTTTCTCTCCTGCTACAGGAATCCAAGGGGCGTCTCCTCAAAAACAAGATTAAACCGTGGACACATCAGTTACCTAAAGAGGGCCACGAGGATACCATAGAAATAATCTTCCTTAACATCATATTCTAAATACAAAGACTGATATCATTAGATTAGTAATTAGATAAGACAGAATAGATAATATAAAAGATAAATAATAATCTTTATTTTCGATAATTTATTCAACTGAAAAAGTGAAACAAATCCATTCATGTTTGACGAACGTTTTCCAGCTCATCCACACCTGAATGACCATGAAACTCTGTATTATGACAAAGAATAATATACCAAACACTAATTTACAGGCGACACATTGACAATGAGACCCTGAACAGGCAATAATTTAAACGATTTAACTGAACACCAGCCTGTGAGACGACTGTGAGGACGTGCATCATATTTTATTCCTCTGATTCAACAACTATAATCTATATGTAAATATATCTGCTCTGATGGGCTCTTACAAACGTTTTATTTTTGACAAACTATTTACAAGCATTCAGGTGATGTCTTTACCGTTTCAACACACTAACGTAAAAAAAGATAAAAGTAATCAGAGTTTTGCTCCGAGCCTCCAGTGCCTTTAGGGTGTTTTGTGGCTATAATTGATCCTTTAGCCTGATAATCCAAATCTGATTTAAAAAAACAAAAACAAAAAAACAAAACAGTGATTAGCAAACTGTAATTTGCCCACTGCCGGATCAATACAGCAATTCTTATCTTCTTTATATCCTGTGTAAACTATCTAAACCCTCAGAGCGCTGCTCCTCAGCCAGGACACAGCTTGTAAACAGCCTTATGGTTGCTTTTGCTTTTTGTGTGAAAACATGGTGGGCTCCGGCCCCTGGCGTCCCTTCAGGGGCCCGACTGCTGGAAAGGGAGGGTCCAACCACAAAGCAGAACCGTTTGCATCATGTGTCTATACATGTGTGCATGCACATCCATAATACATGGACACCAGAGCTCAGGACAAAGAGGAGGCAGCACATGAGGGTGTCGGGGGACTGAAGAGGCCCTGCTTATCGCTGGGGGGTGCAGGTGTCGTCAACAGGGGCCCCTCCAGCAGGGAGCCCGAACCAGAGAGAAAAGCAGCTTCACCTCTGCTGCTGCTCATCAAACAGGAATAAACCACACACAAATTAACATTATTACTGATTAACAGAATACTTTTGCTGTTTCTGTAATGTTTAATCCACCAGTATGTGCAATCTATTTAATCAAAATGATTAATGATGCTCAACTTTGGGCCTAAAAGGTGAATTCAGTTTAAATTCCTCACTCCTGTTCAAAATGGTGAAGAGTAGTGAACTCAGTGATGAAGAAAGAGTCCAGTTAAAGTGAAGGAGATGATGCTGGAGGCTCTGAGGCTCCGATACATCTGATGAGCTCTGGATGTGAAATATCATACATTGCTGTAGCAAATAAAAAACAGAGCAAGCAGCAGAAACACTAAACAGGTTTGGTTCCTAACAGGTGAAGCAGCTTTGTGTTTTTAACATGAGCCGAAATCACCGAATAACAAAACAATCTGAGCTGTTAGTGAGCAGCAAACCCACGTCTGTGGTCGGCCTCTAAATATGACACTTCAACAGATGTGAACCTCTGCCACAGCACAGTGGACAGGCAGAGGTAAACAGCTGTGTGTGTGTGTGTGTGTGTGTGTGTGTGGTCTTTAACCTGAATCAAAGAGCTGGACTACATTAATCATCTACTGTGAGTGAGTGTGAGTTTTATTGACGGACTGGCCTTCACAATGATCAGTAATCAGCAGGAGTCCACCCTGAAGAAGCCCACACATGAGGTGACCTTGAGATGAATAAATAGTGTGTTCATATCCATCCAACACCAACTGACCACACAACATCCAGCTTTTATCTCACTGTTTCTTTCTTTTATTCTATGTTTTGATATGTTTGATGATTCAATGTGTTTCATTGCTGCTCTATTCTCTGAACACATCCTGGATCGAACTCTTCCCAGCAATAAACTGATCACTGATACTCGTATTGTTCTTAACGTCCTCTCTGATGTGACAAATACTGTGTTAAAGGAGAGTCCATTAATGACTACTGCCATCACAGCATGTCCATACATCACCTCAGCTACTTCTCTGCAGTCCAGCACTGTGGACACATTTATGTCTGTCAGTAGAACAAAAGACGAGGAGACATCTGTCTCCATCTATACTGTCCACAGGATGGACATCTGTCTAAATCTATACTGTCCACAGGATGGACATCTGTCTCCATCTATACTGTCCACAGGACTGACATCTGTCCAAATCTATACTGTCCACAGGACGGACATCTGTCCAAATCTATACTGTCCACAGGATGGACATCTGTCCAAATCTACACTGTCCACAGGACGGACATCTGTCCAAATCTATACTGTCCACAGGATGGACATCTGTCCAAATCTATACTGTCCACAGGATGGACATCTGCCTAAATCTATACTGTCCACAGGATGGACATCTGTCTCCATCTACACTGTCCACAGGACTGACATCTGTCTAAATCTATACTGTCCACAGGATGGACATCTGTCTCCATCTACACTGTCCACAGGACTGACATCTGTCTCCATCTACACTGTCCACAGGACTGACATCTGTCTCCATCTACACTGTCCACAGGACTGACATCTGTCTCCATCTATACTGTCCACAGGACTGACATCTGTCCAAATCTATACTGTCCACAGGACAGACATCTGTCTCCATCTATACTGTCCACAGGACGGACATCTGTCTAAATCTATACTGTCCACAGGATGGACATCTGTCTCCATCTACACTGTCCACAGGACGGACATCTGTCTCCATCTACACTGTCCACAGGACTGACATCTGTCTCCATCTACACTGTCCACAGGACTGACATCTGTCTAAATCTACACTGTCCACAGGATTGACATTTGTCTCCATCTATCCTGTCCACAGGACTGACATCTGTCCAAATCTATACTGTCCACAGGACTGACATCTGTCTCCATCTATACTGTCCACAGGACGGACATCTGTCTAAATCTATACTGTCCACAGGATGGACATCTGTCTAAATCTATACTGTCCACAGGATGGACATCTGTCTCCATCTATACTGTCCACAGGATGGACATCTGGTGCTCCAGACAGTCCGTCCCACAGACAGACGCGCCACCAAAGAGAACCAGAGTTTGTCATCCAAGCTGTTCTCTGCATCCACAGGATGGACATCTGTCTCCATCTATACTGTCCACAGGATGGACATCTGTCCAAATCTATACTGTCCACAGGATGGACATCTGTCCAAATCTATACTGTCCACAGGATGGACATCTGTCTAAATCTATACTGTCCACAGGATGGACATCTGTCTCCATCTACACTGTCCACAGGACTGACATCTGTCTAAATCTATACTGTCCACAGGACTGACATCTGTTCAAATCTACACTGTCCACAGGACTGACATCTGTCTAAATCTATACTGTCCACAGGATGGACATCTGTCTAAATCTATACTGTCCACAGGATGGACATCTGTCTAAATCTACACTGTCCACAGGACGGACATCTGTCTCCATCTACACTGTCCACAGGACTGACATCTGTCTAAATCTACACTGTCCACAGGATTGACATTTGTCTCCATCTATCCTGTCCACAGGACTGACATCTGTCCAAATCTATACTGTCCACAGGACTGACATCTGTCTCCATCTATACTGTCCACAGGATGGACATCTGTCTAAATCTATACTGTCCACAGGATGGACATCTGTCTTAATTTATATTGTCCACAGGATGGACATCTGTCTCCATCTACACTGTCCACAGGACGGACATCTGTCTCCATCTACACTGTCCACAGGACGGACATCTGTCCAAATCTATACTGTCCACAGGATGGACATCTGTCTCCATCTATACTGTCCACAGGATGGACATCTGTCTAAATCTATACTGTCCACAGGATGGACATCTGTCTAAATCTATACTGTCCACAGGTTGGACATCTGTCTCCATCTATACTGTCCACAGGATGGACATCTGTCCAAATCTATACTGTCCACAGGATGGACATCTGTCTTAATTTATACTGTCCACAGGATGGACATCTGTCCAAATCTATACTGTCCACAGCATCTGTCTAAATTTATACTGTCCACAGGATGGACATCTGGTGCTCCAGACAGTCCGTCCCACAGACAGACGCGCCACCAAAGAGAACCAGAGTTTGTCATCCAAGCTGTTCTCTGCATCCATCCATCCCTCCCTCAATCTATCTGTCTATCTATCATTCATCCCTCCATCCATTTATCCATCCTCCATCATCTATCCATCATTCCTCAATTTATGTCTATCATCCATTCCTCCCTCCATCCATTCTTCCCGCAATCTATCTATCATTCATCCCTCCATCATCTATCTATCATTCCTCAATTTATGTCGATCTATCATTCATCCCTCCATCCATTTATCATCCTCCATCATTCCTCAATTTATGTCTATCATCCATTCCTCCCTCCATCCATTCTTCCTGCAATCTATCTATCATTCATCCCTCCATCAGCTATCTATCCCTCCATCATCTATCCATTCCTCCATTTACCCATCCCTCCCCATCTAAACATCCATCATTCCCTCCATCTGTCTCATTCATCCCTCCCTCCATCCATTTATCCATCCCTCCATCCCAAAATCCTCATTCTACTTCCTCTCAGTGAAGACATGAATCACACCAGGAGCAGTCAGCTGATCTCTGTGCAGACAGAACAGGTGCAGTTCCTCCTAAACAGCAGCAGAACATGGCTGAGAGTCATGAGGAGAGCAGAGCAGCAGGTCTGGCTGACAGGCGGCGAGTCGAGCGCCTCAGCAGAGCCTTATTTAGCTGCAACAATGCCATCACAAGGCCTGGAGAGAGGAGGCAGCGGCCAAGGCACGCTAAATATTAGCCTGCTCGGACGTCATTCTGCCTGGTGACACACACACACACACACACACACACACACACACTGCAAGAGACTCGCTCACTAGCTCATCGTCTATATTAAGGACAAGCTATGTGCGCTACTCAGTGTCATCCTCAATGTATATGAGGAGGCACAAACAATAAAGAAGGAGCCAATGAGAGCGTCCAAACTGTTATTAAAGGCAGACACATTATATCACTACGACATAATGAGCTCATCTGGAGGCTGAAGGTAGTTAGTGTTTATTATTTGTCCAGACTGTCTTTCTATTACAGACATCAATATCATGACGTTATGAGCTGCTGAAGTAGTCACATGACCTTAAGGACCTTAATTTACAATTTAAGAGGACACAATGAGTGAAACAGAGTAAAATGGTGTGGCCTTTTTACGTCTAACACAGGACAACATGTATATCAATGGACTCATGGCATAAAGTGATATTTTCAGAAAGAAGAAAAAACATTTTTAGTTAGGGCTGTCAAAGTTACTGTTAACATTTTTTTTTATTTTATTTTTAATTTTAATTTTTATTTCAACGTATGGAAGTTGCTCTGGATTTACAATTGGCCCAAATCAAGAAGAAGTTAAGAAGTTAAAAATCAATCAGAAGAAAAAGTATCGCTATATACTGCCATATCAATAGTTTTTCTCCAGGGTTCTCCAGGATTGTTCTGCACGGATAAAACGAAACCTAAAGGCTTAACCCTTCTCCTCCTGACATTTTAGAAACCAAACCATCAGTTGATTAATCAGGAAAGTCAAACCCAACAACACACACGTCTCTGAGTTACAGTCACTAAGAAGTCACAAATCACAGATCAAAACTGTGCCTTATATAAACAAAAAGAAGAAATTCACACTTTTGCCAAAAACACATGAGCTGTGGACACAAACGCGTTGCAGCCAATCACACGGGGAGTAACTCAGACGAGCACCAATCACAGGCGCACACACTGCCCAGGCAGCCATCTTTAGTAACCGGAGCCAGGCCTGACAAGTTTGGTCTATCATTTTGAGGCCCAGAAATTCCTGCATGTCTGCATACCACAGTGAAGGGGAAGGAAGAGGGGGAGAGAGAGCACAAAGCAAAGGATCAGAGGGACGGAAAGAAGGGAAAAAAAGGAGAGGAGAGGGAGGACCTTTCACATGAGGTGGAGCCACGGAAAAGAAAAAGAGAGAGCGCCTCTTCTCTGCTTCATCGCAGTAGTTTCAGTGATATCTGGAGCTTCTCCACACAGCTGGATGGCTCAGCCATGTTGGTAAAACTGTTAACAGGAGATATGGTGAAGCTGCTGAAGATGCTGCACTGCAGGCACAGATAGAGCAGTCATTTCTACAGTTCACCACTCTGGTCGATTCAGGGATGCATTTAGGCAAAGAGAGAAAGATTATAACAGCATCTGTCCCACAAATATATATATATTCACACTCAGCCATCAGGAGAGAAGTGGAGATGACAGAGGCAGCCGAGGAACTTTATAGGCCTTTGTGTTTTTACAACGTCGCTCTTACGCTACAGGAGCTTTCAGCCATGAGGACGGGTGGAGTAAAGCGACAGGTGAAGCAACGACTGGTGGAAAACAGAAACAAGTAGATGAATATTCAGCAAACGAAGCAGCCTTTTGTATCAGGGATCAAGCACCAGTTCAGCCTGAGAGGAAACGTACAGCTGAACGTCACGCTGTGCCCGCTACCTAAACCAGGGTTCACATCTCCGTTTCCTGAGCGATACACAAACACAACATTTATCACCGTATTTATCTCACATTCACTTGTCTCTTACGTGAATGTCACCTCGCGTCACACATTTTTTTCTGAGTAAACACTTCTTATCAGGTTGGTTTCACTATAGATCATACAGATTTCCTCCTTCCTCCTGCTCCTCAGTAACGCTACGAGTCTCTGCTCAAATGACACAACGGGTAGGAGGAGGTGCAGGTCACAAGAAAACACCTTTTTCACCTGAACTGGAGCTGAGCCAGGCTGTGTAGAGGTGACACAGCCACCAGTCAGCATGATTAAGAAATTTCCTCACCGGATGAGATCATCCATCCATCCTCACTTCATTACAGACGACTGAGCAGCCACTCACACTTTAAGACCAGACTTCATCTGAAAGTTATAAATATCTATATGGATAAATGTGTCTAGATGTTAGCAGGACAGCAGGTCAGGACACATCCTGTGTGTTCCTGCTTCTAGACAAGAACTCTGCGAGCACACCTGTCCACCCCCTTTAGCACTTCCTGTCTTTGTGAGCCGTCCTGTAGTTATGGCCAGCAAACGGCCCACTGGCCTGTGGTCTCCCCCCTCATCCTCTACTTGCTCACCTCTGACCTGAGTGGGTCAACTCTGGGTCACATTCTCCCAATAATGCACCCTTGTCACAAACAGGGCCTTAAATAGACAGACGGCACCATTAGAGCAAAGCTTTACTGAGAAGTACGCTGCTTTCCCACATACTCAACACATTCTGTGTTGGGTCCAGTTCCCTGGAGGGTTTTATTTTCATTTTTTTAGTAAAACCTGTTAAATGGTTCAAGGAAAAGAGATTTCTTGAAAGCCGAGGACATGACATTCAGCGAAGTGAGCTGGTTCTGGACAGAAAGCAGCGTGGAAAGAGTTGGGTTTGGAAGCAACTTCAAGGATGGAGAGGTCACATGAGGACAAACAATTTCAAGTTTAGACCCAAAAAGATGATTTTAAGCACTGAGCATCCTTTGGTACGCTCATGTTTACAACATCTGACTGTTTTTTTGACCGTTATTGCTCAACCGAACCAGGGAGGACATAAAACTGGGGACAACAAAAGCAAACTAATAATTAGGAGTCAGATGAGCACAAACCCCACAACCTGCACACCAGCAGAGCACCCTCTAAACCGAACAAGTGATGTAACATGGAAATGTTCGAGAATCTCAAACACGCCTCGCTTCAGCAGCGCCGCTGTACCACCCCGAAGCCACCTATGAAATTCCAAGTATTCAACGGAGCGTAAGCATCACATATTCCAAATACAGTACATACTAGTCGCCGTGGTTACAGACCATGTTAACTCACGCCTCTGAAGTAACCTCTACAGTGAGATAGTGATGAACAGGACTGTTTGTGAGTTAACTGTTACAATAAACACTTTTCATTTTACTATTTCCTTTTCTCCTAAAGGTTTACAGCAGGCTTCAGATTTCATACATCATGCTGTATATAAATATAATATATTCCTGTGTGTGCATCCATGTTAAGCGCTGTCTTTATCATTAGGCTACAGTGTGGCAGGTTGGGGGTTATAATAGTTATCACAACTACTGAAAAGTTGATGTTGTGTTCCCTTCCCACATCCTGAGGTGAGCAGTTCCATCCACAGTTCCATCCTGTTAACATACAGTAAGAGCTTGAGACTTTTATTTTGAAATACAGGCCTCACCCAACCTGTTACGATACGGTAATTCTACAGGGCGTATGTTTTGACATTCAGGCTTCATACTGAGCTTCCTGTTGAGATGCAGTTACTCTAAAGGGCTTATATTTTGAAATGCAGGTTGTCAGGACTGGAACTGAAAACCATCCCTCTCTCTCACTGACTTCTGACAAACTGATTTCCATCCTGGGTTTTTCACCGGCTGCAGGCCTGCAGAGCGATTAATGAAATAAACACTTTCCACCCCGTCAGAGCGTGGCATTTCTGTTCAGTGATCCATTCATCTAACTGTTCTTTTCATTTCCACTCACATGTAAATAACACCACCTCTCTCTGCCCCCCTCTGCAGTAGGAAGTGTTTGGGACAAAGGCAGGAAGTAATGAGGAAGTCCTTTCAGACAGCTCGGGCTGTAACAACCACTTGCCTGCCAACATGCTTTCCTCTCCAGCTCAGCACAGAACAGTGACCCTCATTAGTCTCCATCTCTACATCGCTGTGCCTCATGAGCAACATGCCTTCTTCAGAAATGTGACAATAAAAAGAGGTAAGAAATGTCTGCGACAACAGGAGCAGCACATCTTGTTCCAGCCTGCTGCTATCCTCAGAAGCCCTCATCCTCTCCACCCTATAGGCTGCCTCCGTCTGCACCAACAGCCAATCCCCTGCCAGAACAGCAGCGCTCACTGTGCTGCATGAGTGCATGTGTTGTGTATCTGTGCTGGTGTGTATGTGCAGGATGTGGGAGTGCCCGTCCATTGATGAGCTGGATGAGAGTTTTCCAGATCCCCCGGAGCGCTGGGTTAGCGCTGCCTGCTACTGCACTGTGGAGGGGAATACTACGCACACACACAGCTTATCAAAGCTAATTTGGATTTGTTAGCAAAGATGCAAGCTGCCAGGAAGGAAAACACCAGAGCACAATTACTAACGCTGCCTCTCCATCTGTCTGTTTGCATCCGTCCAGCCTTCGTCTCCTTCAGTTTTTGTCCCTTATAAGATATTTATGGTAATTCAAACACCACTGAGTGTGGGAGAGTGTTGATGTGAGGCAAGCCGCCGCAGAAAAGCTTTAACTATCACAAATGGACAGCATCAAAGAGGCGCGAGTCGGTGTCTAGAGCAATAAACGAGAGCGAGATGAGGACAAATGTAGGCAGAGTCTGAGAGTGTCTCACTATCAGGATGGCTTCACTGGAAACACTTCAGATATTACCATCCAAGTGTTTGATTTCCACCTTTTCCTGTTTGAGTGGACAAAAAAAGTGCATAACTGAAAAGTGCTGCAAAATCAGAACGAAGGACTGTAACAACAACGTCAGACTGCATTCTCCTTTACATGCATGTTCAGCAGGGGTTTCTTCTCACTGTGTACAAGTTATTTAGCTAACTGGAAAACAAGCTCCCACTTCCAGCCAGCAGAGTTAATTTCAGAGGACGGTAAAGGATAGCTCTCTAGCTGGCGTCCCGTCTCACCAGAAAAACATCAGCGTGGCCTCGGGGCTCCAGAATGTGATCGTTAGCCTGCGTTTAACAACAAACACCAGGGACAAATGTGAAAATATGCCCTTAAGTAATTACTCTACGCATTTTATTCCCGTCACCCTTCACAACCAGAAGGAGACAGGAAAAACAGTGAGTCAGTGTTCAAAAAGTCAACTCTAACTCAAGACGGTTCACAGCAAAAGCACATTCATCATCTAGAATATGCACTCTATATTTATAATCTGAATATTACCAACACTCTGGCTGTAGATAGTACTGGTCTGCTGTTATCAACTGAGAAAACTAAATGTGCTTATATTACGATTCATTTTCTAAAATCGAAATTAATCACATTTTTTATTGTACGTTTTGATCATCTCCATCATCAATGACTGATCAGCGATGTCAGGTGACAACCAGCCAATCAGAGTTTGTCTTCATGATGTTGACTGGTCTGCAGTCAGCTGGAGTTAACTTCTTCTTTTAGTTTCATCCTCAGCTCTGTGGACTCTTGATCACTGATCATAGACTGTAAAAAGTAAAAAGTTAGTCACTGATCAATAGAAGCTTTAGCCTGTTAGCTGTTAGCTGCATTAGCTTAGCTCGTAGCTGTTCAGACTGGAAGTACTTTCCTTTCTCAGTGTCTCCACTGAGCCACCTGGGAGTTTTTCAAAATAAAACTCAGAAGCGTATTGCTGTCGTTCTTCTCCCAAAAAAAAAAAAAAAAAACAGGCATTATGCTTTGACTTTAATCTAACCTCAACTAATGCGTTAACGCTGATAGTCTTTGTTTACCTTAACCATAGGTACCAAAACAATATTTAATTTACTTTTCATTAGAAAGAACAGCAAAAGTGAGCGAAAGACAGTGAAAAGAGATGGAGAAAGAGCGTGGAGACACTTTTACAGGCCAGTCAAGAGGCCGGCTGGTTGAAGAGTGTTTGTTTGGTTGTGGGCTGAGGCCAGCAGCACGCTTCATTGAGCGCCTCCATCCTTAATACTAACGTCTTCCTCCTCACTCTGGTGAAAAGTGAATGTGTGTGTGGTCTTCCAGAGTGTGTACCTGGGATCCACACTTGAAACTTGACTTGTTTGTTTTGCTCTGTTTATTTTGCGTCGCCCAACCCCTTCTCCTCCCTCCTGGCCTCGTCATCCACAGCGACCCTCAGCTGGCAGCCTGAGAAATAAACTCTAATGGAGACTGATGACAGACAAGCTGATCTGATCATCATTCAGGTCCTGACAACCACAAACAGCTCATGCTCAGGTGATCAGTTCCAGTCTCACACTAAAAAGTGACTGAAACTGCAATAAACCAGTTTGTTATCCTCAAATATTCACATATTATATCCACAACACATCAAACATCTGACCATAAATCTGCTACATCAGACACCAGAGCATCATGAGTGTGTATGAATGGTTCAACATTTTTTTTTTATTACAGGCTGATTTTAGACTCCCCCTTCAAAATAAAAGTCCCACTGAGTAACTGTATCTCAACAGGAAGCTCGGGGTGAGTCCTGTATTTCAAAATATAAGCCCCATCAAGTAACTGTATCTCAACAGGAAGCTCAGGGTGAATCCTGTATTTCAAAATAAAAGCACCATCAAGTAACTATCTCAACAGGAAGCTCAGGATGAGTCCTGTATTTCAAAATATAAACCCCATCAAGTAACTGTATCTCAACAGGAATCTCAGGGTGAATCCTGTATTTCAAAATAAAAGCCCAAACAAGTACTGTATCTCAACAGGAAGCTCAGGGTAAGTCCTGTATTTCAAAATAAAAGCCCTACTGAATAACTGTATTTCAACAGGAAGCTCAGGGTGAGTCCTGTATTTCAAAATATAAGCCCCATCAAGTAACTGTATTTCAACAGGAAGCTCAGGGTGAGTCCTGTATTTCAAAATATAAGCCCCATCAAGTAACTGTATTTCAACAGGAAGCTCAGGGTGAGTCCTGTATTTCAAAGTAAAAGCCATATAGAGTAACTGTATCTCAACACATGTAGCCTGAGAAATAAAACCCTATTGAGGATGATGACAGTCGATGCTGTTACCACAGCAACCATGAATAGCAGTTGGGTATAAATATGCAGTTTTTAATATTCTTACATATTTTTATATTACTTTTTTTGCACTTTTAATCTGTTTACACTTCCCACTTTGTATTGAAACTGTTTCAAATTTTATTTTTATTATCAGCCACGCTGCACTGTATTGTATTTGCTTCACATTATGCTCATTTTTTTCTCTTTTATTTATTCTTATTTCTACTGTGCTTTAACAACTTTTATTTCTTGTATTTTTTGTTTTTATATGTCATGGAGCAACATACCAAGTCAACTTCCTTGTATGTGCAAACTTAAATAGAAACAACCTTGTTTCTGATTCTGTTTAATGGCAACACATTTAGATATTAAATGGTTGATATTTAGTAAACAAATTATTTATATCATAAGACTGATCTCACTGTCAAAGCTGTATATTAACGATGAAGCCAGGAAAGCTTTAGTGCCACATAAATTCTCCTCAGTGTTTCACATACAAATATCCTCTTTGTGTTTCAGACGGAGGATGAAGAGTAATAGGACAGAAGTCTAAAAAAAAAAAGTTCAAGAAGTCAGAATAAGTCAAAGCATATAATGTGGAAAAAGTCAAAGTATAGTATGTGGAAGAAATTCATAGAAGCATGTTAAAAAGTCATGGTTTAATATGTAGAACAAATCATAGTATGTTGAAAAAAAATAGAATAATAACCTTTACGTAGGTTTGTTGCCTACTACAAAATAAAGCTGCACACAACTACTGGAAAGAAAACACCCACTTGATTAGACTCCTGCAGCGACCGATAGCTCTCCCAGCCCAACAAGTGAACAGTTCAAGCTGCTTTTTCATGCTTTCATAGGCTGCCGTCACAGATTTATCACCGCTCTGAGCAGCTGTAGCTCCATGGAAATGACGCTCCAGTTCCTGAGAATGACGTTCAGAGCTGTAAACACCATAAAGTTGTGTTTTCAGCTCTCCTCACACGCTCCGTCTCTCGCTTAGACGCCCCAGGACTCTCAGTCAGTTCAATATCTTTCAGACATTGATGTAATAAAATTAAATTCCCATCCCCAGCGTCCTGCTCAGAGCGGAGCGGTCCGACCCATGTCCACCCCTGGTCTGTAGGAGGGTCAGGAGGTGCGCTGAGTGACGCACACCGACCTGTTTGGATGGACCACCTTGACCTAAAGAGGTAAGCGTACAGAGGACATGAAGCTGCCTGACAACAATCACAGAAAAACAACAAAGCACGCAGGCAGGTGAAGTGAACTTTGACCTGGAAGGTTTTCTGTGTTGTGTAAGCACAGTGTTGGCAGTGTGAGGCTGAACACAGTGTGCCAGGCCTCAGCTACAGACACAGCCTTATCTAAACAGGAGATCCACTGTTTGCTCTCATCCCCCCTCCTCTGTGAATATTACCCTTACTTCCTGTCTATCTGTACTCTCTCTCTGCCTCTCATTTGTTCATCCAGTTCTCAGTCTTGTGAGCTTTCTGATTACCAACCTGCCTTTGTGTGCTTCTACTGTCCACCGCCTCTCTTCTGTAAATAGAGATCTGTCTCCACTGTCAGCAATCATGCTTCCCCCTTTTTTTTTAATTTACACCTGGCAAAGGTCCTGTCAAAACAACCCTGCATCTTCACATTAACTTACTGCACATCAGAGTCACTCTAATAATTAAAATGATCTCAAAGCCATCCAGGAAGTGCAAAGACGGCACGGCATTCTCCGAACCAACAATAATCAATATCTAGCAGTATGTTAGCACACGCTCCTTTGGTAAGTCCACTCATCCTGGATGCATCATGTGCAAACATGTGGGTGCAGAGGTTGCATGGCGCATGCTTGCACATCTGGTCCGTCTCTTTTAAAGCTGGAGACACCGGTCCATGAACCCCACTGATCTCAGGCCTGAAATATAGCTGTGCTACATAGAAATAATAACCACTTCTTTTCATTCTCTGGTGATTGATTTCTGTCGAAAATCAACCACCAGCTGCTGGGATAAACTGCAGCCTGAGTGATAAAACCTGCTGCTGGACTGATCTGAACATTTAAACCTGCACACAGGAGGTACATGTGAACATGGTTCACACAGTGGTTTTCCTGCTCGATCAGAAGAATGCAGTGTCTTACCTACAGCAACCCCGTAAAAAAAAAAAAAGGAAAATAAAAAGCCCACAATTTCCACTCACACATAAACTTTAATGTCCTGTCTAATGTTCCTAAGTGCTGCACATGTGCACATCTAAGTTTGTAAACTGTGAGTTTTCATTTACAGAAGCTCTAATTAAAGATGGCTTCCTCACAGCAGCACATGAACAACACTGCACAAGACAAACAATCTGCACGTTCACCTCCTTTTATCTGCTGTGGGCCTGAAACAAGCCTGCACAACAATGCACTGCAAAACTGGCTGCTAACAACACTGCTGTTATTCTGAAAAATCACTGCCACGCTTTTACTTATATTTCTACATTATTCAGATCTAGGACAGGTCTAGAAAAGTGTTTTTCTTCCGTGGGCTGAAAACATGTCGAGGGAAAACATGCAACCATTTACAGTAAGAGGGCACACATCATCCCTGAGCAGCCACAGGGCAGACGGACGTTACATCATGTTCTAGAAAAGACTCCTGCTTTGAAACACGGCTCTTAACTAAACATGTCACGGGACGCAGAGCGCAGCGTCATACCTGCCTCCCCCCTCGACCAATCAGAGGCAGAGGACAGATGTGAACGCACATGTGCAACACGTTGTTTGTCGACTTGAACTGAACACCCGCTCCTGTTTATCAGTCGACATTCTGGTTTTCAACGGTCAGGTGGTTTGTAGTTACCAAACTTCGCAGAACGACACTTATGAACTCTAAAAAAAAAGCGTGACAGCGTGTGGGCATGGCAAGAAGGGGGAAAGTGGTTTAACATGTCGTCAAATGTTCAAATCAAATGCAAATAATAGGCTAAAATGACCACCACTTGTGAATTATACATATTACTTCAGTTAATGTATATTCATCATGAACAGGCCGTATTTTGTACACTGACTCCAAAACAGATGTGTGCTCACCTCTGTCTCTGCACTGCAGCCATAAAACATCTTTAAAGTTGAATTCATTTAAGATATTTAAGAGTAAAAGTGCTTCTTTTTTCACTGAAAAGTAAGTACACGTATGTGCATAAAAATCAGAAACAGCATTCACACCTTTGAGCTCTTGAAAGTATCATCAGTAGCTTTTTGATGGTTGTTCTAACCTGACCATTAAAACAAATCATCAAACTCTCAGGAGCTGAGTGTGTTTGTAGACAGAGACACAAAAAGAAATATTTCCTGCTTCACTTTCCCGACAGCGAGCCCTGGCAGCAAAGCCAGGAGCCAGCGTTATATGCGGGCTGCAACTGTCGATGTTGAAGTATAAACATGACCGAGGTCGTCCAGCTTTGAACGCTGGCCTTTTGTCGGACACAGAGACAGAGGAGAAAAAAACAACACAAGCTATAATCGCCTTGAAAAAATAATAAGCATTCTCTCCATGCGTCTTACAATAGAAGCCATTCTCTGTGTTTATGGTGGGAGAGGAAAGACTGACGGACCGGCTGGCCGACATGCTGGCAGCTCTTTTCTACTGGAGAGGAGAGAAAATACTGTGAAACGTCTAAAAACAAGGCGTACTGTGCCGTTTGTTCCCGTCCATCAGCTCTGATACTCCTTCTGTCTCACTGCATCGCTGCTCTGGAGTTCCCTGATTTAACAATACAATCCAGTCACTGTGCACATCAAACTGATCCTGAGCCTGTAATTACAGATCACCTGCCCACAATGCACCAGTCAATGAATGCTAATCAGAGGGAGTCCACGGCCCCTGGCTGCTGATATTAGGAGCAACGCTCCGCATCATAGAAATCATTACAGAAACCATTTGGAATGAAAACATCGGGCATCGCAATTGATTTCAGTGAGGAAAAAAAACCAAATCTCCATATCATCATGTTGTGTCTCAAAGGAGCACTTTACAATGAGCGGCGTGACCAAGTGCTATACTATCATGTCAACAGCCGATCAATATGGAGATTTGTCCGCTGCTCCACACATAAATGTTCTGTCTTTAAACGCCCGATAACGATCAACTTTCTAAATCCAAGAAAACTGCTGCAGAAGCAAACAGGAAGTGTGACGACGCCGTGGAGTGGATTAGCCAGCTGTGGGCTACAATATGAGCCTGTATTATTTTACATTTAGATAAACTGGAAGCATTAAAGGTGTGCTGTGAAACTATTAGTAGTTTCTCTTTGCCACACACCCACAGACACCAGGATACTTTGACCCTGAAGAAAACATGATGATTGTGGGGTTAAAAGGAGCATTTTTAAAGCAGGTTTAGGGACGTCAGAGAAAGTTTGAGTCACACTCAGCCTAAATATCTGAGAGCGATAAAAGCCCATCAGGACTCATGTGGACTTACTTCTCTGGCAGTGGTTCTGGGACCAGCAGCGGCCCCTGAAGTGTCCGTTGATGGTGTTCTGTGGACAGATGGTCTGACCTTGGGCCGTGCCCGGACACACATCTCCACACTCTCTTTCATTCTTATTGGCAACGATGTAGTTGTCCTCCACAGTGTCCAGGATCTTGGACCAGTCCAGGGTGGCCAGGTAGCACAGGTCTGGGTTCTTCTCCACCCTCACGGCGCCCCGGGTGATGTTCATGAGGCTGTGGAGGCCCACCTCCTTCAGCTGCAGCATCTCGTAAATCACCAGCGCGTAGTTGAAGAAGAGGTTGTTTCCTCGGATCACCGTCAGGTTGGGGAAGAGGTCGCTGAGGGTCTCCAGGCCGTAGACCCTGAACAGCAGCACATAGTCGGTCACCACCCGCAGCTTTGGGAAGCTGAGGCCCCGGAAGTCATCGGTCCTGGTCTTGAACATGAGCAGGATCTTCAGGTGGCCCTCGATGACGGTGCAGTTCTCCAGAGACTGGAGGTTGGTCACATTGTTCCTGATGTCCTTGTTCTGGCAGACTGGAAGGAAAAAGATGGACAAAGATCAGGACGCTTTTATTTTTGTTATACAGGAGTGTAACGAAGCTGAATGAAAAGCTGTTCAGCACAAAAGAAAGCAACAATTAACAACAACAAAATATCAAAGATAGAAATCTATCTACAACTGTACATAGACACAAGAGCAATAACTGCATAACTGTAACTCTTCACTGTAATAACTGCAAATATTACAGAATATATTTTCATCTACTTATCTTAACTATTTACTATTTATACCACTGTATTTTGTCTGTAAATTTGATGAGCATTGAGTTGGAGCAGCACTCCTAATTTTGTTGTATTTATTGGAATTCAATGACAAACATTTGATAAAAGACAACATGTCAGAAACATTAATAAACCAGCCACAAATACAAAGTATTTTAAAACAGCTCATCTAAGAGTTTAATGAATGAAGGTCTGAGGGACTTGGGTTTGTTCAAACTGTTTTTTTCCTTCACCAAAATGTTAGGAAATAATAAAAATGTCCGTCACAATTTCCTGAAGCTCTGGGTGAACTTAGACAAAATAAAGCAGGATTTTCTGGATTTTAATATAACTAGATTAACTAAATAAACTGTTTATTTTTTCTACTTATCAACTAATTAATGAATCGACTTATCATTTCAGCATATTCAGTGTGCCATCATTCATGAGACATCATAACGGTAAGAAAAGAAAGATAAGAGGTAAAAAAAAAAAAAAAAAAAAAAAAAAAAAAAAAAGATAATAATTTGTACACAGTCTGTGGGCCTAACAAGCGCAAGAATCACTTTTAATTTGAAACAGCATCAACACAACCAGAGATGAACATCAGGCCTCTTTTTCCCCAGATTCAGATTTCTGAATCTAAACCTGAATTCAACCAGCAGCGATGAAAATTAAAGCAGAGCCATTCATGAGCCCCCCCTCTCCACGGTTTAAAGTTATAGTATAGTTAGAGAGGAAATCACTGCAATAATCTGTCTGATCTGGATGAAGCAGACATGAAGGGGTTAACAGAAATGAAGCCTGGAAGCAAAATGCTTATCCTCGCTCATTCATGGGCTTTAGCTGCTGCCCACTGGCACACACACAAGCCCAGATTTAGACCAGCACACACACCTGGATATGAGACGAGTGGAGGGTTCATGAGGGGGCAAGATGGTTCGAAGGTCCGTTAGTTCTTCAGAAGTCATAGATTACATGAAGTGGGAAGGAAGAACACCTCCTCGTTTACATAAATACAAACATTTCTATTGTAAACAAGATTTGGGTCACCATGTCAGCTGCTTTATTTTAACCTTCCTTCAACTGTCCTTAATAAAGGTGGGATCACCCCAGAAATATGAACATATAGCACAAAACGAACACCTGGTGAGGTTCATGTGAACGGATTAAAGCAGCTATGACTCACCTGCTACGAGACATCATACTAATATGACTGAACCATAATGATAAGCGACATGTAATAATGTTTAAATGCAGTATGTTGACATTAGGAACTGGTTTCCACTGTGAGAAGCACACTAAGCGCCTTCTCTCAGTCATTTATTATACATATTCAACACTGAGCCCAGTCTGTCAGTGAAATGATGACACACACCTGCTAACCAACCTCTGTCAAATGCATCTTAAAGCCGAGCCCGTCTGCTCACCACTTAGGCTATTTCCTGTTTCCCACTTTTTACACTCATCACACTACAGCACACACCTTAAAATAGGATAAGCCACATTTCATTGCTACTTGGTTCCATTGAGACGTTATTGACCGCTGTCATCTCCCAGGTGTGAGCTACCTATTAACTTCCTGTTCTGTTAATAGTTAGCGAGACAAACATGTCAACAATCCAGGTACAAACTCTGACCAGCGGCACATCGACGGGACGGATGGAAAGGAGCCAATAAAGCTCCCTGTAATCACTGCAGGGACAAATAAAACCTGCTGTTTACTACGACGGCATCTTGGCAACAGGGACCAGTTATCGACTCAGTCTGAGTGGAAAATGTCACGTCAACATATCAGAAGGTATTTTGCTGCGTTAGCCTCTTATAATTATTAATAGGTATAATTATTACCTGAGAAAAGCTGAAAAAAGTCAAATTTAAATATGGATATCCATGCAAGAGTTCCTGTTTGTTGTTTCTCTCTGTGAAAGTAAATAGATATCCAAATGGTGTTGATAATAGTTATCTTATTTGAAATGGTGACCAAACTTTTAAGAGAAAAGGAACTGCGCAGGTGAGATATTAGACAGCTCATCACTTTTACTCCTCTGTGCACGAGTGAAGCCACCCTGTAAATTATTCAGCTTTGCACTGACTGGATATCCAAAAGAGGTCATATTTGTCCAGTGAGCTGCTGATCTAAACCAGAAGAAAGGTCAGGTAGCATGACGTCCTCATCAGGGTTTCAAAACAGAAAGAGTGTCTGAAAACAATCCCAGTACAACGCCGCCGCTGTTCTGCCAAAGCTGAGCATCAGTATCTTTCTAAACAGCAGCAGATATCTAATAAAGTGACAACATGATTTTTGAAAAAAACAAAACAAACCCTAGAAAAGCTCGGTCAGACAACAAGAGATGGGTCCTGTCTGCTGTTCACTGTGAAATCACTTCCATCAAAAGAAGCTCCAACAGGAAACACTCAGAAGGAGCGTTCACACCTGTCAGCGGACATGGCCGAAGCCGGCTCAACTTTGCACACAACCATTAAATAAATCCATTTGAGCTGTTCAGCATCTCATCAGATAAGGAGTTGGAAACAACAGCTACTCATTCATGGCCGGGCCGCACCCGCTTCATGAGACACATTCGGCATCAAGAACCACAACACAAAAACACTTCTTCCTGCACCGTGCGGCAGTTGGTGTTATTCCCAGTGATAACAGCAACCTAACACCTCTCCTGTCTTATCTCCTGGACACATCAAACAGGCCTACAGGCCACCCGCCCGCTGTCAGCCTGCAGCACTAACCGGATACCTATTGTGCAACACGACAACATAACAAGTAGCGTTACGCAACGCCGACAGGGCCAGGGTGCAGCTCACCTCTGCCCACAGTGATCTTCAAGAGAACAACAGGACAAAAACATGACCTTTATTTTCACACCACACGGCGGGTTAGCAGGCTAGCAGGTTAGCAGGCTAGCAGTGTGTTGACTGCTGGAGAAGCTTCACTGACACAAAGAAATGTTAGCAGGCCATGAGGGGAAGCATAGCACAGAGCTGCTGGGAGCTCAAAGTGGAGGCTTGTTTTCAAGTGAGGACAGGAGGAGGAGGAGGAGGAGGAGGAAGGGTTGTTATGTCGTCTGCAAGAGCCACTGTGTCTTTAAAATAATGAGCAATCTCCTCCCAGGTTGAGGAGCCGACACTGGAGAGGCCAAGAGGAAGGTCAGGACCATGGGTGAAAGAGGGGAGGAAGAGGGGGAGGAGGAGAAGGAGGAGGAGAAGTGGAGGAGGGGCGGGGAGGAGGATGAGGAGAGGAAAGGATGAGGAAGGGGAGCAGAGAGGAGAAGAGATGAGGTGGAGCAGAGGGTGAGGAGAGGAGGGTGAGGAGGAGAAGAGGAAAGGAAGAGAAGAGAGGAAGAGAAAGAGAGGAGAGGAGGAGAGAGGAGAGGAGGAGAGGAGGGGGAGCAGGGTGAAAGTGTAACCGGAGCTCCAGCAGGAACGCAGGCTGACGTCAGGACCTACAGGACGGTTGGTGATCACAGGCATGAATGGAGGGTCGCTATGTACCACCGTCACATGACCAGCAACACACACACACACACACACACACACTATATATATATATATATATAAAGTTTAATGTATTCTTATGCAATTTGGGGAAATTCACTTGGTGCAGCAGCATAAACAAATTTTGAGTAAGAAATATGATAAAACAACAAAACAATGATAAAACAGTTTGACCGGATGAATGAGCTTCATCTAAAAATGAAAAGCTGGTAGACGTTGTGTGGGCAGGATTTGGTGGACAATGACCATGACCCCTCTCCACCCCCCCCACTGAGGACCACCCATAAGCAGACAGCTTGGTGCTCTCACTGGCTGCACAGGAGCTCTTAATTACAATAACAACCCAATCAGACACTAATGAGCCTGTACCATACTGTGGATCCCTATAGGAGACATGTGGGCCGTCCACCCCCCTTCTCTGTCTGTTTGACACTTAATTTGGCAGCAGGAATGAGAAGAGGAGGAAGAAAAGAAACACATTAATTAACAAAATTAATAATAAGAAATAAAGTGCCCTCACTCTCTGTTGCTCTAAAGACAGTTAGAATAAGCCCTCCATGATTACAGCTCAGGAATTACTTGGGAATGACCGGTGCAACTGAGGTTGCAGCGATGTAACGGCTATCTCTGACAGAAAGTGCCATCCGCACTATTCACCCACAGCTGCAGCCTCCGCTATAGTGAAGCTACAGTTTCAGACAGATTCTTCTCTTATTTTTAGAGTTGTGCTCCCTGCAGAGAATTTAATATGCGTCCACTAACAGTGGCTGGCTGGCAGTGAGAAAGTGGATCACGTTGGCAGTTTTAGAAGGTGAGAGTGGAGCCCTCTGTGGCTCGGAGACCCGCCTGCCTCTCTCCACGGCGTTAGCTTAGCGTGAAACCAGACCTGTCTAGCATGAAACCAGGTGGCAGCTAACTCTGGACTGTGAGAAGTTTCCTCCCTCCGTCAGCTTAGACGCACGTTGCCTCCGATGAGGTGATCTGCTGATTATAGATTTGTCAACAGCTCAGTTGCTGAACAAACCTCAGGAGAGAGAATATGCAGTCAGCAGTGCCAAGTGGACTGCCAGTGGAAAAATGCATTTGTTTGTTAATATAGCTGTGGAAAGTCCTGAGAAGTAAAGCCAGCTCCCTGCGCGCCCACTGCCAAGCTGTGGCTTCTGCAGTGAAAAATGATGCTGAGAAATTGCATGAGAGGCATTTTGATTAACATGTACCAACTTGTACCTCCAAAACAAAGAGAGTTGAGGACCAAAATAACAGTACGTGAGCCAGGGAACGACGGGGGGTGGGGAGGGGAGTTTGACGAGTGGAAATAATCCCAGCGTGCCATTCAAGTGAACCACACGGGAAATATTTTTAAAAAGAAGTCTTCTGTTAACAACAGGAGAGGACGATGTGGCGATATGACGAGCCAGCCAGCGGACACGTGCTTCCAGGCTGACCTGTACGTCCACATTTGAGGGCATCAGATAAAGGGGTGGGGGGTCGGAGCACCTGTTCCTCCATTGCCTCAGCTTCCCATTGAGGAGCATGGCGAGGGGAGCTGGCCGAGCCTATTTATACACAACACAGGGTCCCGTTACAGCTGTGGCAGCAGGCCAGGCTGTGGCAGATTGAGGCGGGTAGAAAAGAGCAACATGCAGGCCCTGCACTGTCAGATGGCCAGCCAAGAAAAGAGAGGCCTAAATCAGATCACACCGGTGACTTTGGCTCGCCTCCTTCCACCTACCTTCCGGCACTGGCAAAGGAGAGAGGAAGGAGGGATGGAGGGGGATGGAGGGATGGGTACAGACAGAGGGAGGCAAAGAGGCAGAATATCAGCAGAGAGGAGGATTTTTAAAAAACAATGACTTCCACCCAGCTTGGATCGACCTCGAGGAGCAAAGTGACTGACAGAGTCCACGTCCACCAAATATCCACCGTAGCCTGACAGTGAAAGCTGCCACATGTCCGTCTGAAATAAGACGTTCAGAAGCACCGCAAAGGGTTAACATAAGGGCTTAATATTTCTTTTATTTAATCTGGCGACCTTACAGGTTGCTAGCCTGCATGTCTCCAGCATAATGCTGCACCCCTCCACACTGAAAACCAGCAAACAAAGGCCAAGAATGTAAAATCCTCAGCCCATATATGAAGCAGATAAGATGCTCATTGTCTTTGTATCTGAGGTTTTTTCCTTATTGTCCAGTTCCTCATTCCATCTCCAGCCCTTTCCTCTTTCTCCTGCAGCACTTTTCTATCAGATACTCAACCTTTTAGCTTAAATCTATGACCGACTGTAACCGACATGTTCCCCGTCTAGAAAATAATTGGACAGCTGGTAATACACAAACCCAGAAAAGCAGGGGAAAAAAATCTGAAACATTCTGGCCACGCCTTACAAAACAGCTAAACCAGGTGGTGCTCCAAACAAATAAAAGGCATGTTGGGGGGGAGGCATTCCTGAAATAGTGGAAGCGTTTGGGAACAGACAGACTATGAAACAAGAGCAGGTAATCAACTGCAGGCCGGACTGGGCTGAGGATACAGTGCTAGGCAGACAGCACACACAGACTGGAGTGACTAATACTAAAAACATCTGATGGTCCTTTTCATCTTCCCACGTTAGCCAGGCAGCGCAGAGCAGCGTCTTGGTGTGGTGAGCCTGGGCCTGAGAGGGCCGTCGGCCCCTGCTTGACTTGCAGCCACACGGCAGCAGCTGCAGGGCCCGGCCCCGCCAACGCTCCGACCCACAAACCAGATCTACATGAGGCCGGACGAGCTACGCCTGCCTGGTGGCTCTGCCAGATCCCCTTTGTCGATCCCGTCTAGCTTTCTTTATTCTTCCTCTGTCTACATGAGGCCTTCACTGTTGAACAATGATGGTGAATCTCAATCCAACCTGCAGTTTGTGCTTCAGTCAAGCCGAGAAATCAAGACGAGGGGGATTCAGGCGAGAGTACGTACGGTAGCTGTGATGGGACAATGCCAACTCTTTCTTTTGACAGTGAATAGTTTTTACCTCCAGCTACAACAGTTTAGAGGTTTAGTGGAGGAATTCCCTGTGTGGAGAATGGACGAGCGAGCTCATCCCGAGCATGAAAAATCCTATTGATTTGACTGGATCGCTGCAAGGCTGCCAACTCTGAGCTACAGAGGAATCCAAAATTTGATGCAAACGAAGAGAAACACCCAGAGAGGAGGAAATAATTAGATTCTAACTGCCTTGAAATGAGACTCCAATTGTTTGTGCGTGAGACTAAAGACTGAGGAGACGCATTAAGGAGAGGAGAAAGGAGGTACAGGAATAGAGGGGAGGATGGAGGGATGAGGAGCAGAGTGAGGAGCAGAGGGAAGAAAGGAGGGGTGAGGAACATAGGGGAGGATGGAGGGAAGAGGAGCATAGGGGAAGAAGGAGGGGTGAGGAGCAGAGGGGAGGGGGAGGGTGGAGAGATGAGGAGCAGAGGGGAGGATGGAGGGAAGAGGAGCAGAGTGAGGAGCAGAGGGAAGAAAGGAGGAGTGAGGAACATAGGGGAGGATGGAGAGATGAGGAGCAGAGGGGAGGGGGAGGGTGGAGGGATGAGGAGCAGAGGGGAGGATGGAGGGAAGAGGAGCATAGGGGAGGGGGAGGGTGGAGGGATGAGGAGCAGAGGGGAGGACGGAGAGATGAGGAGCAGAGTGAGGAGCAGAGGGAAGGAAGGAGGGATGAGGAACATAGGGGAGGACGGAGGGAAGAAAGGAGGGGTGAGGAACATAGGGGAGGATGGAGGGAAGAGGAGCATAGGGGAAGAAGGAGGGATGAGGAGCAGAGGGGAGGGGGAGGGTGGAGGGATGAGGAGCAGAGGGGAGGAAGAAGGGATGAGGAGCAGAGGGGAGGGTGGAGGGATGAGGAGCAGAGCGGAGGAAGGAGGGATGAGGAGCAGGGTGAGGAGCAGAGGGGAGGATGGAGGGATGAGGAGCAGAAAGGAGGAGAAGAGGGAAGGAAGGAGGGATGAGGAGCAGAGTGAGGAGCAGAGGGAAGGAAGGAGGGATGAGGAGCAGAGGGGAGGAGAAGAAGGAAGGAAGGAGGGATGAGGAGCAGAATGGAAGATGGAGGGATGAGGAGTAGAGGGAGCAGAGGGGAGGATAAAATTAAACAGTATTAACTGCTGCCTGCTCTCAGATCAGTGTAGTCTAATCTTCTTTGAGAAAACTTCAAACAGCAGAAACATCATAGTTTCCTCTGGTTTGTATTAATTTAAAGGAACATCAGCAGATGTCCACCTGTGACAGGAAGTGTCCTGAACACCTGTGGTTCCTCTCCTTATCACATTTTAACATGTTATCTAGAAACTCTTTCATTGTGTTTGTTTTTCCGCAAAAAATAAATCCCTCTGCAGACTCCCAAAGACTTCAGATCATCACCCTGCTACGCTGGTTTTTCCGTACAGGATGTCCGGCAGCATGCTAGGCATGGTGTGGCTGGAGCGCTGACGTCATGTTAACGTAGAAAAAGCCCGGTCAACAAATCACTCTGTGTTACCTCTGACAGACGAGTCCCTGGAGGGGAGCTCCTGTAGCCACGGTGGTATTGTAAAATGACTTGCATTCATTAGGCTGTCATTTAACAGCGAGGCATGATTCAATATGAGCCCCTTTAACTGTAAGTGAATTAGGAACGCAGCCTCATAAAGTCGACCTGAGCGCTTCGTCCCTCCAGTGTTTTCACCCAGATGGACGCTGCAGTATCAGCGTCGTATCACACTGGGTCACTCCTTTCACTCCTTCAGGGTCTGATGGTTGAACATTGTTAAAGTGGAAAAAAACTACTACACACACACACACACACACACACACCCACACACACACACAAAAAGCATGTGTCAACAACTTCCCAATGACAAAGCCTGACCTGAATGCTTCACAGCTTCATGTTTTGCCTCAACTGATGCAGAACGTCTCCGCTCATGTTTCCCCCATCATACACCACACCGCTGCTTTAACTCAGCACAACACATTGAAAAGAAAATTTAAGAACACAGTTGCTTGTTTTTTCATTCACACGAATATTAGGATAGGTATGCAGAACAGTAAATGGCATTGCAGGTGTTTTAGAAGAACACTGTCAGCTTGTGAAATGGTCAACCGGTCCAGTAAAACTCTGAATGAGCTCATTGATTCGCACCAATTGTATGGCTGTTAGTGGGTTTGTTATTTCATGTTTCGCTGCCAAGGAAAGCCACTGTTCAACAGATAACAGTCCTGAAACACAGACACAAACAATAAAGATCAGTTGATATAAAGCTGCTAGTAAAAATCATACTAGCGTATATTCTGTAACTCAAAGATTATCATTTACTGCATGGCCATGTGGTTTCATGACCACAGTGAACAGACAGTATTTTATAAACTAGATTGGTGGTGATGTGATGCAGTGAAAACTGTCTCTGATCAGTTAGCATGCTAAGTGGTGACTCCCTGACAGTTGTAACACCCATCAGTTACTAACAGACTCTCAGATTCAGTTAAATCCTGACAGCAACCTCCACTTCTGAAAAATCTTAAAACTTTATTCTCTCTACCAGCCAGCAGGGGGCGACTCCTCTGATTCTTTATCAGTCTGATAGAAAATGATCCTCCTTCTCTCTCATTTATTCCCTCAGTAAACACAAGTATATGGCCTCAGTCTTTACTTTCAAGTCTTCATGCTCATTTAGAGTCAAACTGACCATGAAGCAGAGGATGCTTTAGGGCACGGCTACCTGCTGATTAATATTTTTCAGTTCATGAACATTAATGGTTAACAGAGTTGCACATTATAGCTAAAATTCACCATCATCGCGATATCAACTTGCATGACATACCTTTTGCAAAAGACCGCGATAAATGGTCACTGATGCTCTGCATGTCAGTATAATCGGTCTCTTATTTTGAAAGAAATCTGGACAAAAGATGACACGTTGCAGCACAGGTAAGGTGAAGTCACTAACTGATCTCCATGGCAACTTGCAAGACAACCACAAAGATCTATAGGAAAAGTTAGCCAACTAGCTAACGTTAGCAAAAGCTAAACCGCTAACATTAAGTCAAGTGGCAGCAAAACAGTCCAGCAAACATCCATTCATCAACTGCAAGATTTAAATTATGTTAACATGCATTTATGATTTTATTTGATTGTTTATTAACTTGACAACAGATTTTGTTTTGAGTAGCAGAATTTTTTTTTCATTTTTTTTGTTTTCTACTCACTGTCTTTGGTCTGTGTTACAGCAGGAAGAAATTAACACTGCATACTGAAGTATTTGTTCATTCATCGCAGGTAATGTCGTCATCACAGTATTCAACAATGTTATCACATATTGCACGTTTCCTAATATCGTGCAGCCCTACAAAAAAAACAAACTTAGCTCCACCATCTCACATCACTTCTGGTTGCAAGAAACCAAGATGGCGACCGATAGACCCTTACTTGATTACAGGGGCTAAGACTGAATTCATCACTCTGGGGACAGAGAGAGGAAAAATCAGCCATGAAGGGACATCCCTGATCACACACCTCATCAGAAATACACCATGTAGAAGAAGACAACGAGGCTGAAATGATCCTACTTTCTGTTAAACTCAGTGAATCTATAGGAGAGGAGGGGGAGCACTGTACAGCCAGTGTTGTCACCATAGTAACCCACCTCAGGCTAGTTCATCAGGACAAAAACACATGGGTGGTCATAAAAGCACATACAATCAGACGATGGTCAGAAAGGTGTCTGTGACTGCAGGTGCACATGCTGAGCATCACTGAGGAGAAAGCTAAAAACAAAGAGGTGTCAAACGGATGTGTTCACACCTTTAAGAGGTCTGAAAGAGGAGGCTTTCCCAGCCCATACAGAGCCGGATTAGCAGGTGTGTGTGTGTGTGTGTGTGTGTGTGTGTGTGTGTAGGCTGAGCATCCGCAGTGTGAAAGGAAAACAAATCAGTGGATGAGAGTGAACCCTCTTACCCTGAACAGCAAAGGGAGGGAGCATGATGGGACAGCCTGGACACATGAGGGACAAATCTACCCATCATTTCATATTTCAACAATCAAATGAGATCTGTTTCTCACCCAGAAAGCAGCAGAATCACCTGCTTGTTACCTGATACTCACAAATGCTAAACAATGTCAGACTGACCATATACCCCACAAAAAGGAGATGTGCTTCATACTTTAGTCCGGGCCTCTTTTTTTAAATTTTACATGTGTTTTTCTGAAGAATTTCTCGCAGCCCTGCTTAAGTCTTTCTGTCAAGCGTATTGTCAGAAATTTGAAGACGGATGGTCGAGGTCCAAGTCTGATGAACCACTTCATACTGTAAAGTGCACCAATTAAATCATAACAATTTATTACTACTACCGCAGTGCAACAATGCACGGATTGGCTGAATGCGTGACGGTGATAACAAATGTCGACACTTGCCTGGGTCTGAAAAACCACGGTGTTTGAATGGCTCTGACATTTACTATCAGCTCATGATTGATTTTTATATGTCACATCCATCATCTATGGCCAGTGCTTCTTTATTTTACAGCTTTCGTCTATCATCTAGTCCTTCCTCTGCTCAGTAACACTTACCACCATCATCATGGTATGTGTGTGTGGTTGTAATTAACTGCTGAGAATGATCACTTTTCAGTCAGATGATACTCCTCAAAATCAATTTAAGCCATCATGTTCAGTTACAAGCACTTAAACACTCATGATAGAGGGTGGTGTTATGCTGAAACTGCCATGCAAATGATGGTAACACACCACACACTATATGACAAGACACTGACTGAAATCCAAGTATGAAGTCAGTCTAAACGAACAAAATGACATTATTCAGGTAATCAGTGTGTAGTTACCATACTAATACTCATCACCTCTTTATTATGAACTTCCATACATGTACATTTTATTACCTCAGGGTGTAGAAATATTTAGAATAGATCCCAGACAGAAGCTGCAGCTCAAACACTCAAACTCAGACTAATATTCAAGCTGCCCTGTTCACATCTCTTCCATGACCTTTGATAAAATGTAAACAGGAAGCGCTTCTCATTTCCTTGTAAGACACAAACTTGCGTACATAAAAGCTTTTGTTTGTGAGGTTTCAAACACTGGAGGGTTTCTTAAACTGTGACACTGTAAATCTAGAAACACTGTTTAAAATGTTTTCTGTCTGCACAATAAAAATGAAAATCTGTCGTCCACTAAAAACTCGTCTGTCTCTTGAGCCAGCAGCCGTACGTCATTTCTACCTAAGAGCTGTTTACAGAATCATTTTGGAAGAGCAGCTAAACAACGATCATGTGATGAGAAACCTGGGTGGCCAAAAAGGCCTCGGCTGAAGATGGAAAGACAAAAAGATGCATTTGACCCGGTCTGGTTCGACCTGATCCCAGCATTGCAGGACCAGCTCAGCTTGGAGTCACCAACAGTTAAAATAGAGCAGAGCCAAACAGCAAACAGCTCTATCAAATCACATCCTTGCAGCATGGTGTGATGGCGCTCTGGGATCCCATCATCCCCTCCTGACCGAAGCACATCTCTGTCCTCTATCTAGGAACAGGAGTCAGCTGAGCACCGTTTTCAAAAATAAGGAAACAGATGAGCGTATTTCAGCCTCACATGACACCGTGACGGATCAAACACACAGAGTGGCACAAGTCCATTCATCTTCATTTGGCCGGTATGAATGAAAACACAGGAAGTCTGTGGTTGGAGTTCTCTTATTGCGTAATATCAGCTTAATAACTGAGTCATTTCTGATAGAAAACTACCCTGACAGAGCTGGACGGCCTTTCCACTTGCCTTCAGTATAATTATTGTCTCAAAGACTTAACTATAACATGAACATTATGCTGCAGCATCTGTAGAAAGCAGACCAAACTGAACACAAACACACCACAGGAATGTTCAACGTGATAAAACAGTGAACGGTCAAAAGGTCAGGATGAGTGTTTCACCCTCCACTTATGCTGCTGCAAAGCTCTGCCAAGAACACACACTTTAGTGCAAACTAAATGCATCGGCAAGTTAGGAGCAGTTGTGAGGGATACTTGGGAAGATAAGAGGCGAGGAGGAAGCACTTAGGAGAGGCACCCCAACAGTTCATTTCCTTCAGCGGTACAGACTGGCTTCCTGGCCGACGCTCAGATCACAGCTGGTGGAGTCCTCAGTTCACGACCCTCAGTGTCGGCCTGAACGTAAACGACACGAACCTTCAACAGCGATCTGAACGCAGCCCGTTTAACAGCCAGTAAAGTATGGTCTGATAGTGAGGCGAGACAACAACAACACACAATTTATCAGTGTGTGACTCTACATGTTGGACCAAACACTCACCATGAGCATTAATATTAAGCCAGTAGTTTAACCACTAGAACCCATACAGTTTAAAAAACAGCAGCTGAATCCACAATCAATCGATCCTGAGGGTTTGTTCATCTTCTCCTTTAACCTTACTGTAAACTGACAGTAGATCAGACCAGTCTGGTTTTAAATAACAATGCCAAAAACATTTTTTTTTTTACAAATTATAAATATCAGCCTTTACATCCTTATCTGCGACCTCTCTCAAATATCAAAGAGCCTCAAAAGTAACTTTAATAAGGGTTTAAATGACTTTCCCTGACCACTGAATCAGCACAATAAAGGATCTAATAGATCTTTACTGTCATTGTGGTTAAACACAGGCAGTTTAGCAGCATGTGACACATGTGAAAGAGACAGTATATACAATACAACAAGAGTTACTTTGCTTTATTATTGGCTCCATCCAAAAATGAACCAGACACCTTCTCGTTTCATTATTTCACACATCGTGGTGTTTGTCCCTTTCATGGACTGGATGCGTGGTGGGTCGAGGGGCCACAGGGGGGCTAGCAACTAGCAGCTAGTGCTAACAGTCGGGTATACATTGTACACTCATGCATGACCGCCTCCTCCAGGCACACACACACACAGAAAACAGACATTGGACGGAAGTGGACCGGTCAGGAGCTGAGAGATGAGATCCTGCAGACAGCGCAGGGTGGTCAGGGTGCATACTGACACACACACACACACACACACACACACACACACACACCTACATGATGGCCACTTCAAACACATTCCTCAGCATGCACAGCATTGTTGGAAAATGCCACTGTGGACTCCAGAGAGGAGCGCCGGAGAATCTGAAGGGGACGAGACAAACTCACACTGACAAGATGGACATTTCTATCTGTCCTGATGTACAAATGACAGACATTTAATTCAGACTGACTGACAGACAGTCCTGGTTTAAGAAGCGTACACACACACACACACACACACACACACACACACACACACACACACACACACACCAAAACTTTCCAACAGAGCTGTGCTTACAGGCCTGAGAGGAACAAGAAGGGGGCAAGGCTCCCAGTTGCACAACTTGTTTTTCATGAGTTGGACCAGGAGACAGCTCCTTAAATCTGCTGATAACTATGACAAACTCAACCAGGCTGGTCAGATTCAGCCTGTAAAAACAGGCGTTACGTCTGTCTGGAGATCACAGCGCACCGTGGTTTACACATCAATCCTTCCTCTGTCTTTCCCACGACTGAGGTGGACATGTGCCGATTCAGAATGACATATTTTGAGTATTTTAGGAGTAAACATCTCCAGAGTGCCAAATATGGTCACTTCCCAGGGAACTGAGTCAATCATGGAGCAGCAACAATGACACAGACCCCACTCCTTAAGAGGGAGGAAGAGGAGGACGGAAGGGGACCAGCTCCTCATAAGACCCCTTTCAGGGGCCTCTGCTGTCTGCATACATGACCTGTGAAAAGTAGCCAGAACATTTCCTTTGAACCTGGCCTGCAGGAGCCATTTTTAAGCAACACAACTCAAAGTTTGAACAGCCGCAACGCTGCTAATTTAAACACAGGACGCAGCAAACACTACTTTATTAGTGGTTTCTTTCATTTTAAACTCTCTGTGTGCACTGGCCTCATGCATGTTTGTAAGCTCGTGCAACACAACTAAAAAAAAAATAAAAAAATCCCAAAGGTACAAATGTAGGCCAAAGGTTAACCCACTGATAAAAACAAAGGCAATGTGCATTAATTTTATTCCAGCTCTTCTTGACCTGCACTGAACCTGTTTCTCACTCATTCATTCATTCAGAGTGAGGGAACAGTGCTGAGGCACCACACAGTCAGACCACATGAATTATCTACTTTAAGTAACAAGGTCGCTTTTTTCTGCTCTCATTCAGTTTTCATATTACAAGATCCTTCCATACAAGCCAGTCAGTCTTACAGCTGAAACATTATTTCTATATCTCGGGTCAATCTGATATTTCTGACTTAAAAACTTCAACATTTATCATTTAAACCATGGAGATGTTTCATACTGTGGATTAACTCTTATGCCAAAAACTGGCTTTAAACGTTTTTTTTTTAATTCCCTCCACTATATGACTGCAAAATTAACACAGGAGGACATAACATGTGCTACATGACCACGTGAACAATAAACACAACCAACTAAATGAGTGCTTAGTAACACTATTAAAACAGTAAAGCAAATATAGATATTTTTAGTGAGGCATGGCCATGGGTAAATGGATGTGCATGTGAAATAACTGGACTGCTGCAAAACCTTAAAAGCTTTTAATCTATTTATTAATCTACTGTTCTTTTATATCTTCTTTATTTAAGTTGTTTTCTGCTGCTGAGCAGCTTGTTTGGTTGAATTTTTAGGAGCAATCACTATAAAGTATATATTAGTTTGTTTACAGGGAGCTCATTATCTGTCCAGCTCTGTCTCAAAGCATTTACTGCTCTATTATTAGAAATAATCATTCACTGATAAAGAAGAGGAACAACAGAAGCAGCCTCATCCAGCTCCTGTGGGGACATTACAAAGACACTACAGAGACACATTATGGAGACATTATGGAGACATTATAAAAGGAGGGATCGTTTGTTTACGTTTAGGCTGCAGCAGCGCGTGCCTGTCGCCATGAGAGGCCTAGCTGCGCGCGCAGGGCTCATCCTGCTGCTCCCAGTTTGGGCTCCGCAGCGCGCGGCCACAGGCAGCCACTAATCTGGCCCTGGGGCTCGCGCATGCGACGCAGGCCGCTAAAATGTCCTGCGCGAGGAGGTGTGTGTGTGTGTGTGTGTCTGTAGAGGGTTACTGATCAATAGCTGACGCAGGAATATCAATTATTATTGTTATCGATAACTGGAACAACCAGCCCCTTAATTAGACCCGTATGCGCCTTTACGCATGCGCCACAATGAAGTCTCGTGACTAAAATTACTATTTTCAATTTATCAAATAATAACAATAATAATTGTTCTGTTTACAACAGCACCATTTCCTCCTATTCAACTGTGTCAATAATAATAGTTCTTAATGCTAACGTGTCTGGAGCTTGTTGTTGTGTTTATCCTCCTATAATGAAACAATAATAATAATAATAATGGACCTCTCACACTAACATTGTTTTTGTTGTCTCCATGTGCAAACTAATACATGTATTTACTTTAAATAAATAGTTGTGTGCCGTGGCAAACATGCAGAAACAATGTTAGGAGATGTTTAAAATGAATAAAAAGCCAAACTTACTTTCTCCGTTAGTTAGTCCACACTGACAGATGATGCAGGTGCCGATGATAAAAAACACCATTTGTGCTCTGAGCTTCAGCGTCCAGCGGCTCATTTTGACTCAAAGACAAGCTGTGCTCTCCTCTTGAAGCTTCTCAAAGAATAAAACAATGTTTTTTTCCAAATATCAAAAGGATTGCACAAAAACAAACATTTAAAAATAAAAAAAATAAGGTCCAACGTTGCCCCCCGTGAGGGGGGAGTAATGCATTTATGAGTAATTCTATCAGCCAAGTTTGTGATGAATGTGAGCCCTGGAAAAAATGCAGACCACTAAATAACGTGATCCTGGGTTCTGGCAACACATGTGCGAGTAAAGATCTTCATTTTCCATAAGTGGAGGCGACAGTCCACGTTCATCTGGTTAGTGCTGGCTCCACTGGATCAAGAGAAATGCTATTATTACTATTAGTAGTAGTAATAGCCCACACTCAACAGGGGGGCTGGTCAGGAGGTCCCTTCAGGAGGCTCATTTCTTGCACAGATCCAGGTGATTTAAAAAGCCTCTCCTGCAGACATGAGCTGAAGTTGAGTCCTGGAGTCCACAGGTCTCTCTGTTAGCCCTGGTCGCCTCTTTTTGAGACAGATGGGAGGAAACTGCTCCGACCAGCAGCTCGATCAGCCCGACCTTCCTCTGAACTCCCTCACCCCCGCTGACCACCACGCCGTAAAACGGACCCGTTAAACGACAAAAACGGGAGAAAGAAAACAAAGAGGGCAAACTTCAGTATCCAGTCCAGCGCAGAGGACGATAAACCAGCAGAATAATGAGGCTGAGCTGCTGCGTGGAGTGAGGCAAGTCTCCACCACGCCGCCCCGTCTCCTCTCTCAGATTAACGCTAGCAGACGGGGGAAAACAGCTAATGCTAGCTAGCTAGCTAATCCAAAACAAACGAGGGCTCAGTGTTGGCGATGGGAGTTAGAAAATGAAAAAAACACCCAGCACACACACACAAAGTCAGTGTACCGTCTCCGGTAGTCAAAAAACGACGAGGTTAACAAACGTAAAAAGACTTAAAAAGACGGGTGAAGTGTAAAAAGTTGCCGTTCAGCGGTTGCTCTCCTCGGCTTCCCCCTCTCTGCTCCTCGGTCCCTCCAGTAAACAAGTCCTGCCAGCCACCTCAGCTGGGCCAGCGGTCTGCGGCAAAACACGGAGCGGAGCGGCACTGGGATCCGGATCAGGACTGCCGAAACACCCGGGAGGGTGGGAGGGATGGATAGATAGATAAATAGATAGACATATATATATATATATATACATAGATAGATAGATAGATAGACATATATATACATAGATAGATAGATAGATAGATAGATAGACAAACAGATAGATAGGTAGATAGATAGATAGATAGATAGACATACTGATATATAGGTATATACATAGATAGATAGATAGATAGACATATATATATATACATAGATAGATAGATAGACAAACAGATAGATAGATAGACAGATAGATAGACAGATAGATAGATAGATAGATAGACAAACAGATAGATAGATAGACAGATAGATAGATAGATAGATAGATAGACAAACAGATAGATAGATAGATAGACAAACATATAGATAGATAGATAAATAGATAAACAGATAGATAGATAGATGAACATATAGATAGACAGATAGATAGATAGATAAATAGATAAACATATAGATAGATAGATCGATAGATAGATAGATAAACATAGATAGATAGATAGATAGATAGATAGATAGATAGAGCAGAAATGTGGTCTTAATACCATTAAAACTCATATTTCTGCTCATTTGAAGACAACGCTCTGGTTTAAATTCATGTGTTCATACCAGTACATCCTAGTTCTCCGTCATGTTAATTGTGAGATATGGTGCACCAGCTGCTCTCAGCTGAATTTCATAGATGAGCGGTGAGATTTGAGTTACTCGCTGCCTCGGCCCTGCAGCCAGGAAGTGAAACACCTGCCTGCAGTCAGGAAGGCACACACAGTTCCCTGAGATTTGCATAGTAAATATGCTTTTAATGAAACCTGTCCTGCTGATGGAGCTCGACTGCACACAGTACCTGGGAGTTTTTCTGACTCTCACCACAGGTCCCACCTCAACAGGAGAAGTCCTTTGCTCCTTGTTTATGGCACAGTGCTGCACTTGGTGAGCCTGGATGGGCACATCGTGGCCTGAGAGCTGTGGAGCAGGCTTGTTAATCTGAGGAATGTTGTTACCCAGTGAGCAGAATAAATGAGGTCTTAGCGAGATTAAATGTCACAGGTCTGAAGGACTAAGGGTTGAGGAATCTATAGTCAAAACAGAGCTCTTTGTGGCGGTCACGCTGTCTGGAGGCAGACACATGCACTCTCTCTGCTTTTATTCGACACAACACCACTCCCCTGTTTCAGTGGGAGTGGAGGAAGTCAAGTGAAGGGCTTTTTATCCCGCTAACCTACCTGGAGAGCCATTGTGAGTCCACACACACATGCAGCACTGCAGCCGTTGTACTACGACTTCATTTCAGTAGGTGGCACTAAAAATAACGGCCAATAGCACCTAGTTCACTCACTTCAAATGTCAAACCAGGACAAAAGGGATACAATGCTGTGAATAAATGGGATTAAATCTGACCAGAGAGGAGAGCGCAGGGAGCGCTGGGCTTTGTCAAGTAAACATGACGTGATTCTGTCAGTCTAAACCTGCAGCTTCCAGCTTTGAGCTGTGAATTAAGCATTTTAAGACGAGCATGGGTTTTAAAGATCCCCAAACATCTAAGATTTATGATTATTCTCCTCTGTACATGCTGACTCTCTTTTTATCACCTGCTGGTAGTTTACTCACACAGGAGGATAAGATGGTTGACAGCTGAAGGAAAAGGATGAGGATGAAGGTTCCTCAAGGTCCCAGCCAGCATCTTTTTGTTTTCTGGCCAAACAGCTTCATATCAAAATATGTGCACTTCCTCTCACCAACGTCTCGAGGTATTGAACGTATAAAAAAGGATCAGTCATTGCACATCTCTAAAGCTCTAACAGAAACTTCCTAAAGCAGAGAACAATTGTCTCTGTGGAAGCTCAACATGAAGGACGGAGGTCACACTGCTGACTGGACATGCAGATGCTTTCATTGACTCACAGGTGACGCCACAAAGAGAAGCAGCTGGTACAGTTTGCAGTACAGATGCACACATTTGCATTTCCCCTCCTCCTCCTGCCTCACTACATAAACTCCTGCATCATTAAGTCCTGCTATATATTTAAGTGTGTGTGTGTGAATATATATAAAGCAAACTCCTGCTGGTTCCCTCTGCTGCAGCCTAGATAGATAGATTTATAGAATATAAATAAATAGAATATTTTTATCGGACCCGTTGGAGGAAATTCACTTGTTAAAGCAGCATAAACAAGTTATAAACAAGAAAACAACAATAATGAAATGATAGAATAATTAATAATAATATTGGTAATAAATATTTACAGTATGTCCAAAAAATGAATATTTGTTTTGATAGAAAATGACATGAAATACAATATTTGACTGTGGATTTGTAAATTTTTACGGCAGACAAACGTCGCTATGTGAACACACACAGGCTTGTCCTGACATCAGACTTGCTCTGGCTCTAGACAGCAGTTCACTTCCTCTCTCGCCTCTGTGTCATGATGTCCTTGTGCTTCACCTCTGCTCTTTGTGGACCACACTTCAGCCACAGAGCCTTGTTTTCCCACACTTATCTCTGACAGACTGTGAAGGTCACCTCTGCTGACCATCGCCTGCTTCTTCTTCACTCTCTCAAATCTCCAGTTTCTTATTTTCTGCATCTTCTCCTCACTTCTCCTGGTTCTGGCCTCCTCCTTTGTGCCGACCCTTCCCTTCACTGCTCTTTTCTCACACTGATGGGCAGTTCAGGGGCCATGTGAGGGCTAAAGGATTAGCTTTATCACTGATAAGGAGCCAGTCTGAACCTGAATGCCCTTCCTGAGAGGATGTGTCAGTGACAGCTTTATCCACATATTGTCAGAGCGACACACATCCAGAGAGAGGCTCAGTAAATACATCAAGGTCAGGTCAATGTCACAGCTCCCCGAGCAGCCAGGGCTCAGCGGGGAAAAAAGTGTGTTGGCTTCAGGAAGATAGTGTCAAAGTATGGCGCTCACTCTTCCCTTCTCACCGGGAGGTCACTGGTTCTTCTCCCACGTAAAAACAGGAGAGCTTCTCCAGAAGTAAGACAACTGATTCAGGATCAGCCTAAACAACAACATGCTGTTTTATATGTTGAGATGAGGAGGATGGGTTAAAGAGGAGTCATTATAAGTCAGGCGTTGATCAGGAAAAACATTATTATTTTTTATGACCTCCTGACCTCTGACCCCTGAAGGTTTATTCTGTTATCTGACTCCTTTCTATCTTCAGCAGCATTAACTCTTCTTAACATTAACTCATGACCCTGTCTCTGGTTCTGGTCCTTCCTTGGACCACTTTTGATAGATCCTGACCACTGCAGACCAGGAACAGACCACCAGAGCTGCAGTTGTGGAGATGCTCTGATCCAGTCCTCTAGACATCACTGTTTGATTCTTGGTGTCAAACTCCTGAAAAATCCTGATCCTGCTTCTGACATCAACTCTGAGGACTAAAAGTTCATTTGATGAGGAGATGATCAGTGATGTTCACTTCAGGGTCAGTGCTCATCATGTCATTCCTGACTGGTTCATGTTGATTCAGAAGAAATGAATAAATCAATGAATATTTGCAAACATGAGCCCCTCTCATCATTTTTTTTCTGTTTGCAACAGTTTCATTTCCTTACAGCAGTTGCTGGAAACCTGTTTGTCTTTAAATAAATTTGTCTTGGAAAATAAAAGCCTAAGCATGTTTAATTTCTTCAGAAAGTCCAAAGACAGAAATCCTGGATTAGAAATCGCACTGAATTACAGAATCAGTTCCACTACTCTAAGAACTGTTATCTTGGTGGGCTCTACTCTTCCTTTTCAAAGTATTTCACCTGTGTTTATGATCTTATATTAATTTTTTGATCATCAGATGGAGGCGGATGCAGCCATGTTGTCCACTAAGACATGTCTTTTGGAGTTTTTGTGCTTTAACGGCATGAAACCGTCCTCAGGGTGACTTTTGAGAGATCAGAGCGAGGGCAAAAATTCCCAGAATTCCAACGACAGGAGGACTCAACAATGACCCTCTGTGTCCTCCTGAGTGGACACAGCGAAGGGATGGATTTAAATATCCATCAAAGCACATCGTGTCCGAGTGATTTAACGAAGGATGGGAAAAGAGCAGGAGGTTCAAGTTTTCCAAACATGCAAAGATTATTAGAGTAAAACCCTGAGAGGCTGGTTCAGGGAGTGTTTCCTCATCGGCTGAGACCAAATGAGAGAGAAGGGAAACACTTCACTTGGTGAGAGCGAGGCATGGTAGCAGCATCGGATGGTGTTTGCAGAGGAAGCTCACCACCCATCCTGAACGTCCAAACATTCAAAGGTGAGAACTGTTCCTTCAGAGAGGATGAAAGTCGAGTCGCTCCCCGGTGAACCGTCTCTTATCCAGACTAAATTAGAAGCAACATGGCTGCCAAACAAACCGCCAGGATCCTTGATTAGTTTCCTCCTCGCTCTGCCGTTTGCTATTGTTATTGACTGTAGGGAATGAGGCCCAAGCACTGGCCCCCGGCTCCTGTCAGCGCTTTGACAGAAAGGTTAAAGTGTGTGTTTGTGTGTGGCCTGTTCTTTTTCTTTTCAGGCATCAAGGCTTCAGCTATTTGCTCTTCCCAAGTCCGACTTCCAGCCACGAGGGCCCCGAGGCTCCGCTTCAACATCCTGTGATCAGGCCTGACCGACCCCAGCGCTGCTCTGTGGCCCCGGGGCCGAGGAACCAGGATGGTGGTGGAGGGGGGGCATGTTGTGTCTTGAAACTTCCCAGAATGATAATAAGAAAAACAATGTTTGTTTTTGTTCTCACACCGAGGAGGAGGATGGTAGGATGAGTGTAAAAGTTCAGCGACACAGTCAACAAGCAAACTGTCAACTTAGACAAGCTGGAGTTAGTGTAATGTAATGACATTTACTTAACAGTGTGTGTGTGTGTGTGAGAGCTTACAGTGAGTCTGGTCACTTTAAATAACCCCAAGTCTGAAAACATGAGAGAAAATAACTGAGGGCAGAGATGTTCACATGAATCCAGACAGGCTGAGAGTAGAGAGGAGGTGACGAGCCGTAACGTCACTGTGACGTGTTTAAAGTGTTTAAAGTGTTTAAAGTGTTTAAAATGTTTAGGTGGAGGTCAACACCAGCTCAGCAGGGACGCTGATGTCAGGTCACTTTGAGAGTTTCCAGCTATGCAACTGTTCCTTTCCTGTGGGTCAAAATGGTCTAAATATCATTAGAAACACTGAGGGTGTACTGTAGCTCCACTACACTTGGTAATCTCTCTGTTACTTCTGTAAGCATGACTGGTTTTATTATAAGGGAGTGACGACGTTTATTGTGATATATAATGTGATATTTTACACAGGTAACAGGAAAGTTAGTGGACGGACCGCCTGGACGTCTTCTTTCAGCCTCCTGGTTCAGGTTTTTGTTGTCACATGTAACAGAGATGGAGATGAAATGAAGGGAGGAAGAAGGAGGACACTGAAGCACAGAGTCCTGACCTAATGACCTCCTGACCTTAGCCTCACTGGACAGATGTGGACCGCTCTGGAAAAATGAGTCCAAGCTAGAAAACTCATTCTGCTACCAGCTGTGATGTTGTTATATGTATTCATGAGAAAATATAATGAAAATAATTCAAACCCCAATGTCACCACAACAGGTATAACATAAGCTTTTGACTGAAAACATTCAGGGTTCAAACTCAGAGCTTGTTAGAGCTTTGAACAGTTTCATCATTATGAAACAGCTAAAAATCGGTATATTTGCAGTTCAAACAAAATGACTCATTTCCCCTCCTGACACCTAAAGAGTGCCTGCTGCTCATCAGGAACATCAAGTGATGTTTAACGACAGGAAAAAATATATAAAATGCTGACGTTATAGCACAGTTAGAGCCCAAATTATGGAACTGCTGGAGAAGATTTGACCAAAAGACAAAGAAAACCGTCCACCTTTAGCGCTTTAGCGTCAGGACTGCAGGTCAAGGTTTCCTCTTCCTGTCCTCTGATGTTTTATTCAACATTTCTGCTGCAGAGATTTGATGGATCGAAGCCGAGAGGAGGAAGGATGGGGAGAGCTGCACAGGTAACGCCAGGAAAGAAGCTGAGCATTATGGGTAAAGAAAGACAAGATGAGACAGAATGAAAAATCAGTTTGAGCCAGAAAAGCCCAGAAGCTGCTAACGACACCTGACACCTGACCAGCCGACAGCTTCAGTCTGACTCTGTGTTCATACCAACGAACAGGAATTAAAGCATCCAATCAGCACACATCATCATGTAAACAGTGTTCATTTACACATGGTGTAAATTAATGTAAAAATAAAATTTACTGTTTATTTTAAGAATCTGTACAGCTTGTATTTAAAAGAATGAAATATATTTTATAAACTGTTCACAAAACACACATTATTATTCTAATTTAAGTACAAAGCAGCTCAGAGTTGTCCTTCAGTACAGAGTAGACTAGAAAAACTCAAAATCTTGCCAATAATATTTGTCTTATTTCTAGTCAAATTATGTCTCTGCTCTTAATTTCAGACAATATCACTTGGAGATGGAGGGCCTTGTTTCAAGACAATGCATCTTGAATATCCTGTTAGGTGAGAAAATCTTGAAATCATCTTGTTTTGAGAAATACTTTAGATGAAATTAGCTTTTTGACATGTCATGATGTATTTATGCTTATATGAGACACAAAAGTCTAAAATATAACGAAAAACGAATTATTAAATCTTATTTTAAGACCTTTTAAATCATTAGAAATTGTCTTATTTCAAGAAAAATTGAGACAATTTTCACTTGATCCACTGGCAGATTTTTCTTTTTGCTTTAGTCAAGCAAAAATATCATGTTTTATTATTATTATTATTATTATTATTATTATTATTATTATTTATTTTTAGATCAGCATTTTTTCCAATGTAAAGAGTAAATCAGTCGCTCATTAGCTTCTCTCTGAAGTCCAATATTTAAGAGCTTATTACCAAAAAAATGATAATATTGGATAAATCAAATCTATACTCTTATATTTAATACTGCTAGATTTCCAAAAACCAAAAGGATCCGGCTCTTTATTCATACATGAATGGTTTGATATTTTAATAAAGTCTGTGTTACACAATAAAAAACATCCAGTCTGTTTTCTCAGAGATGGAAGACTGAAGAAACAGACAGAAGAGAATCAATAGATGGGAACAAAGAGCTGGAGTTAGCCTGACGAGCAAACTATTGATCTGAATGGAGCATGACTGAATATGACTGATTATGACTGAATATGACTGAATATGACTGAATATGACTGATAGATCCGTCTGCACTACATGAAGAAAACAGGAAGCGCTGGAGCTGAAAGTGTTTGGGCTGCAGTTCATCAGAGTCCAGGCTGAGAAAGAAACACAACGCTGGAAACCTTGGACAGGATTCGTCTTCTGCCAAAATGTGGCACTTTTGTATTTGTAATTAATCAGGATCCATCTGGTCGGCCTTGACATACCAACGCAGTGGACTAAACATGTGAGGGATGACGCTGAAGCCGGCCTTCAGAGGAACCTTGGTCTGGAACATCCTCAGCAACAAACCAAGGATTCAGGACAGGAATTTAATCTGAAGCACCTCCACCTGTTTGGGTGGAATTTGCATAAAAAGAAAAGAAATGAACACACACACACACACACACACACACACACACACTAATCTGGGACCCTGAGGAGCCTCCCTTGTTCAGGAGGGGCCCTGCACCTGCTGGGGCAGCTCGGGGCCTCCTGCAGGGGGAGGGAGCGCTGAGGAGGCCCCGGAGAGGAGCGCCTGCTTCCAGCTCGTCTCTTCCTGTTAAACAGCTCATTATTCCTGGGCTAAACCTGGTCTGGGCTCCAGACTCAGACCAGACCAGACCTGACAGTTTTCACCCTGAAGGCCTCAAAAACCAACAAGAGCTGCTGGAAACACACCTGCCAGCGGCCACGTCTGACCTCCGCCCCACTTCCTGTTTTTAAACGCCAGGAAAAGTTTCAGGAAATACATTTTAACAGGATGAACAGGAAGCAGCTGGTTAGCCTAGCTTAGCATAAACACAGCACCGGCTGAAATATGACTGCTGCTAATTTGCAATCATTATTCTTTTTGATGAATAAATCAACAGCAGGTCAGAAATGAGTGAGGAGCTCCTTGAGACCAAGATGTCGTCTTCAAATGACGTGTTTTGTTTAAGCAACTCTTCAAAATCCCCAAATATTTAGGTTTATGTAATGAAAAGCCTGAAAGTGCGTGGCAATATTACTTAATAAAAATCATAATAATAATAATATTATTGATAAATAATTGTTAATCAGAAACTCTGATGAATAGTTTGGGTTTTTGTACCAATAAAAACAAAACGAGACACAGACTAGCTGTTACTGACTGTTTCCCTATGCTAAGCTAAGCTAAGCTAAGCTAACTGGCTCAGGTATTAAACTCTTTTGCAGGAGATGTTACTCCTCTACATCTTTATACAATAAGTGTTTGCTGCTTTTGCCTCCAGCGTGAAGCAAGGCGAGCAGACCTCAGTCCAGCTCCTAGAAGGTCCTGGATCAGTGAAAGGTGAAGGAGCAGCACATTTACCTGGACTAAACCTGTCAAAGAGCTGATCAGAGACCAGCGGGAGGCACAAACAGGCTGGAGGTTCAGGGCTTTAAGCCTCATGTTGACACGAGGCTGCAGAGACATGAGGCATGGATCAGGTCTTCAAGGTGCAACAAACATACCTGTCTGCACAGGTGGAGGACCACAAAGCATGAAGAGACACCGAGAGCAGAGCAGTGCTGCTTTTCTCTGAACCTGCTGCAGCCCTCGAGCCTCAGACACAACCCAACCACAGCACCTGCACACAAGAGAGATGAAGAGACTGAGGTCCACACCGAGCTCATCAGGTCCAGAAAAGAAGTGATAACAGAGGTTAACTGCACCACAGTCAGTCCTGTTTATTACCGACGTTCTTATTTCCATCACTTTGAAATGCTTCGCCTCCTTTCACCTACAGGATTTGCTCCTCTGTCAGACCTGAGAAATGCTGGAAAATGATTCTGTTGACTCGTGGAGATTTCAGTGTGAACTGCAGAAATAGTGAGCAGACCTCAGACTGACTGAGAGGCAGATCAGTGAGTCACATTACAGCTTAATAAGTGCAGCTTTTTACGCTCCCATTAGGTCATTAACATTACAGCACGTTCACAAGTTTGGCAAGAAGAACAAGAGGAAAAAAAAAGAAAAGCCCTCTTTACCCTTTTGCTCCCTGAAGGAAGTTCATGGAAAAAAAGAGAATGAAAGGAAAATCTCCTTCATCTCTGTAGGCAACCCAAATCCTGAGTGAAGCTGCAGCCAAAAAGCAAATTAAAAAGAGGGCAGTGCTGGAGTTTAACTCTGCTGCAGCTGCAATAAACCATATTCCTCCTTTAGCTGCCTTAATACTGATCCATAAACATTTGTTCAATTATACATTAACCAGTAAAGATAAGTGCTTTATTAACCTGTTATTGATGCATCAGTGGGTGGCTGATCCTGTGTATTAATACTGTACTGATCATCAAAGCCAGAAGGAAACATCTGGAACTATTCCAGTAACCACTGTAGACGTTTATTATGATCTATAGCATAGTTGTTATTCCTGTACAGATACTTCTTTTCCCTTCTTATTTTTTATATGGGCCCATATTATAATGTTGCTCTGTCCACTTTGCTGCTGTAATCATATAAATGTAACTGTTTATGGGATGAATAAAGGATTATCTTAACTTATAAGGCCCTTTTGGAGCCAGCACAGAGCGTTAAACCCTGTTTTCAGGAAAAAGGACCACGTTCAGGTTTCTGGGGCCGCAGGTTAAACGTGTCTTTAACGAGGCTTTTGCTGAATGTTGGCGTGATCACGTGCAGGAAACCATGACGACACCTTTCAGCTGATGGATGAAAGAGCCATCATCATTGTGCAGCTAACAGCTGAGCTCTAACAGAGGAGTGATGATCCTCTGCAGTGACACAGCCTCATTTGGTCTCCTGGCGGCTGCATACCTCCATACCCCCCCAGAGGTCCTAAAATACTCAGCGGGCCTCAAGAGGAGAGAGGAAGGGCCGGGGGCCGAGCTGCAGGCCTGGACAAGCCGGTCCTCTGCTCAGTCCTCAGACGACCGCCAGCTCAGCAGCAGGAATGTCAGAAACTTTTCCAGCATGAACAACAAACCGTTAAGACCCAGGTCCCAGATCAGCGACTCTCAAACAGACTGAGTGAAGCAGGAAGATGAGCAGAGAAGAGCCACGAGTCACACATGGTGGCTTTATTTAGCCATACTTCAGTCCTCAGATCAGAGGGTTTATTTAGGATCCAGGGCTCCATCGGGCCCTCAGGGTCAGGGAGGCCACTCACCTGCTCACTGACTGGAGAGCTGAGCGCCTCCCTGTGGCCACAGGAAGTCACTGCAGCCACACACCCAATAAAGGAAAGTGATCTTAAAATGAATCTCTTGAGCCTCCACACAGAGCCGCTCTGGATCATATTATGGGCTTACAGTCATTTTAATGAGAACTAAAGGTCACTGCATGGACGAACTGAACCAGCCCTCAACACACTGAACAACAAACACAACCGAGGAGTTTATGAAAAACTAAAGGAGATGAAGAACTGAACTGTTCCTGCAATTTCTATATTTCATTTTAGCTAAAGGCTTTACTGTAACCCTCTGACTTAGCATTTATAAGCACTATAAAGATTTAACGAATGCTTCATAACACACAGAAATGAATGATAATAGAGTAAATAAATTAATGTCTTCAGTGACACTTTCAACATTAGAAACCATTTATTAGACTCAGTGCTTTCATACATGCTAAACAGGAGCAAAGTCTTTCTTTTAGATAATTAATGTAGTGTCTTCTGCTAACACACAGCAGATGGAGGATGGTTCAAGAGCTCTTTGAGATGATTTAAGATGAACATATGGTCAGAAAATGTAGAAAAGCTGCTCTATTGGCACTGAGAGTGACGCTACCTGCAGTCTTCCTGACTATCTGAGGCTCAGTCCTGCTGCATTAAGACAAAAACCCTCCAACAACAAGCTCCTCACCTCCAGCCATGCTCTGTCCTGTTTAAAAAAGAGGAATACTGATGCTTCAGACCACATTTTAAACTCCCATCAGCCCGTTCAGAGGAAGAGTCTCTGTTTGAAAAGTGCAAAAGTTTCACTTGAGAGCACTGATCTGTGTCAGACTGACGAGCTGCAGGCGCTCATCATCGGAGCCTGGGGAAGATTCTGATGAAGAGGATCATGCTGATGAAGGTGAAGGAGACCAGGATGAGCATCAGCCACAGCAGCCAGTTGACGGACTTCTTGGTGTGCTGCTCCAGGCGCTCCGACTCCGTCTTCAGCTTCTCGAAGTTCATGTCAGCCTGACGCATGGACTGGCTCAGAGTCTGAGAGGCAGGAACACAATCCAATCAAAACTTTTATCAATGAAACTGTTGCCCCTGACGACCAAACAGACAGTCTAATGAACACTAATAAAGCTCCTCATCAGCTGCCTGTACCCCTGGTCATCAGTGACACACTACTCTATTCAAGCTTTGTTTCTTCATTATTTTAACTGGTGCCTTTTCTTCTTGGCAGGTGAATGTGATTATTCAGAGTTACCTGATTGTCCTGTTTGATGATGTTCTGAGCTGCCAGCGTGTTGTTCTTCAGGTTTCGGGCCAGGTTGAGCATGTCCTCAGCTAGTTTCTCCTGCAGGTTGTGGTGATGCTGCAGGACGGCCTCCAGCTCTGCAGCAGACTGACGCTCGTCCAGAGGAAGACCTCTGCACACAACAGCTTTATTTTACTGCAGGCACTCACAAAGCCCGGAGGTGGCCATCTTTTAAAGCAGTGAGGAGTGATTTAGGACTTAACAGAGCTTTTGTTACACTATAATAGACTTTAGATCTTTGAGGCAAAAAGAAACACGTGCAGCTTTACCTTCTGTTGCGCAAATCTGTTTCTGACTTGCCTAAAGAGAGAAAAGCAGAACATGAGCGTTCTAAAATCTCAAAAACAATCAGAGGACTGAAGTTAAGATGCCTTTCAGTTAAAAAAAAACAAACATGTCTTACCTTTGCCTGACGTCCCCTGTAGAGACAGAAAATCAGTAAATGTGTGAATTGGACAGAATGGAGCCTTTAGTATGTATTTTATAAATTTCTATCTTGAGTGCTTCTCCTACCGTGCCGAGCAGCTCGTCCCTCATCTCTCCCGTACATCGGGCCTTCGTCTGCATGTGGACAGTTTTAGACGCCGGCATCCTCTCATTGGCTATTGTTGGCGTTCGTCCGGGTGCGAGAAACTGATTGGCTAAAGCTTTTTCTGTTGGGGACGACTGAAGGAGACGAGGAGAGACATGAAGTCACAGATCAGATCAAAACCAAAGTCTAAAACAGAGCGGATTGTTGTTCAGCTCAGACAATGAATAAGAAACACAGAAATGTTTTAAAGTTATTAATAACACACCCGACACAGAAGATGGAAAATTAACAATAATAATGATTAGAAAACTGCTACTGACCAGTTTCTCTGCCTCCAGAAGTCCTTTGAGAAAATCTACTTTTCTAGAATATTCAGTCAGCACTTCTGCTGTGGGTTTGCTGAAAGAAAAAACACAATTATTATTTTGACTTGTGTTTTATGAATTATAACTATAATAAAAACCACTAGAGAGCCGTTACCTCAAGCTCTTCCTCAGAGCTGCCAGCATCTCCTCCAGGGCACCGACGTACTGGAGGAGAGAGAATTCAAAGTATTACACAGCAAATATTACTGTGGCATCCACATTTCATTTCTATTTTATTCTATTTTTATTTTATTGCGCACACTTTTTAATACTGTTCTGTCACTTAACCTTTCCTGTGGTGAAGCTGTGGTCTTAATAAAGCTTTATCTTATCTTAACATGACTCATGTTTATCAACGATAAACCAGCTGACTAATGATGGTTGTGGATGTTCATCGTCTACATCATCTGATCCTGAGGCAACATATCTTAATGAGATCAGACTAATTAAGAATATGTTCATTAATCACCATGACGACAGTGCCAAGGCCATCCCTGACTACTTTATTAGTTCCACTTAATTAAACTCCGTCTGATGGAGCCGTTTTAAAAAAGCTGCTAATGATCAACTGAACATCACAACATCCACAAAGCCATGAATGAATGAATTCAGGGAAACTGTATGAATTAATGCTGGAATCATCTAAGAACTGCAAACTGGAGCGTCGAAGTGGGAATATGAAGTTAATACTAAAGTCTAACCTAACCTAAGTAGGTGATTTTAAAAGTGTTCAAACGCACAGTGTGTTGCTAACTAGCCGCAGGTCTGTAGCTGTAGCACTGGTTACTTGTTTTAATGTGTTAACAAAAGGCTCCTCCTAAGAAAACCCTGCCTGTATTTTCAGTGGCGACGTGGCTAACAGTCTGAGCGGCTAGCAGCTGCAGCTAACAACAACAGCTGTCATGCTAACGGCACTTTAGCAGCTAAAGGTCAGCGCTAGAGGCTACACACTTCCTGTCCACTGAACCCGTCTCACCTTCTCCAGCCTCCATTCACTTTCTCCTCGTTTCTCCGACGCGATCGACTCACAGCGGGACAACAATCTGATAAAATTAATCTCTAACCTAGTGGCCGCCATGTTTGAAGCGTCTGAAGCGGCGTCGCAGAACGATGACGTCGCAAAGCTCAGGGCGGACGCGTCACGGTAAACTGACCAATCAGCACCACGATTCAGCCAGACAACCTGTTTTCTACGTTTCAGTTTGTTTCTATTTTGGTCCATATTTTCTATGCTTTACCATGCATTTCTTCTTCTTTTTTATTTTAAATAAATGTTTCCATGTTTTAAGCTGTTAAGTTAAAATGTTATAACTCGTCCTTTCTGTGTTTAAATACACGTTTTCTGTCGTAACTCGTCCTTTCTGTGTTTAAAGACACGTTTTCTGTCGTAACCCGTCCTTTCTGTGTTTAAAGACACGTTTTCTGTCGTAACCCGTCCTTTATGTGTTTAAAGACACGTTTTCTGTCGTAACCCGTCCTTTATGTGTTTAAAGACACGTTTTCTGTCGTAACTCGTCCTTTATGTGTTTAAATACACGTTTTCTGTCATAACTCGTCCTTTCTGTGTTTAAATACATGTTTTCTGTCATAACTCGTCCTTTATGTGTTTAAAGACATGTTTTCTGTTATAACTCGTCCTTTCTGTGTTTAAATACATGTTTTCTGTTATAACTCGTCCTTTCTGTGTTTAAATACATGTTTTCTGTTATAACTCGTCCTTTCTGTGTTTAAATACATGTTTTCTGTTATAACTCGTCCTTTCTGTGTTTAAATACATGTTTTCTGTTATAACCCGTCCATTCTACGTGTTAAATCTGTTTTGTTTTAACCTGTTTTCGGTGCTGAACCTGTGTTTTTGAGTTGTAAAGGACACATTTTAAATTAGAGCAGCTGGAAAATGAGAATATTTAAAGAAACACTCCATGTCCTTTAGAGAGCAGTGCCATCTGCAGGAAGAATTTGATATCAAATTTAAATTCAACCACAGGTTTACATATTAGTGTCTCTTGACAGAGAGTACATCCTGGTGTTGAGGTATGATTCTTATATTTAAGGCTTACCTGTGTCCACCTGTAGATCCATTTCTCTTCCTGATCATTTTCTTTCAAGCTAACACACAATTTGAAGCTGAATTGTCTCAAGTTCACTCACCAAAGACAACGTGATGTGACTTGAAAACCAGAGCATCAGTTAGTACAAACAGGCTTGATGACTCTAACAAACTGTCCTGTTCACCAAACAGCCAAACCTTTACAGTTTGAGGCAATGTGACAATTTACCAACTTTCTCTGGAAAATACTGTATGTTACTGTGATATTATGACGATTACGTTTCATGGGAAACCACTGACGGCAGGCTGAAGACTGTCATCCTGTTTCTTTTGATTCAACATCATAGTTGTACTCCTTCTAAAACAGAAGATATCCTGTGTGACAGAGACAAGGATCCAACTTAAATCAAGAGAGCGAAAGCAGGTCTTTTTTTGCTCTTTTGATTCCCTCTGACCTGGACGACTGAGGAGCTACACAGACTAGGAACCAACTTCACTTCATGACACAGATCAAACTGTTTGAAGCTGTAAAAAAGCTCCTCTGTCTGAACACAGAAATCAAATGAACATGTGTGAATGTGTCGCCTCACAGCAAGAAGGTACTGGGTTTGATTCCCGGCCCGGGGCCTTTCTGTGTGGACTTTGCATGTTCTCCTCATGTCTGTGTGGGTTCTCTCTGGTACTCCGGCTTCCTCCCACCATCCAAAAACATGCATGGGGATTAGGTTAACTGGTTAATTTAAACTGACCGTAGGTGTGAATGTGAGTGTGAGTGGTTGTCTGTCTCTATGTGTCCTGTGATGAACTGGACACTTGTCCAGGGTGTACCCTGTCTTTCACCGTAAGACAGCTGGGATAGGCTCCAGTCCCCCTGACCCTATGAGAGGATAAGAGGGAGAAAACGGATGGATGGATGTGTGAATGTGTTCCTGACTGTTCATCCTTCCTTCACTGCATCTGTTAAGACTTGTTTACTGGGAGTTCACGAACACACGGCAGCAGACGTTACAAGCATCATGTTCTGTATTGTCATGTTAATACTAATAACCATTACAGCTCACATCATTCAGTCATAAGCAGGCACTCTCTGATACACATCATCTTCCTCAGAATCAGACAAACTAACAGACATCATTCAACAGCAGTCAAGGAGGATCATTAGTATTACAGTTTTATACAAAGTTGGCCAAAGCTGTGCCTCAGCAGAGCCTGCTCATTATGGGATAGGTTACTTTGAATGGCAGGTGCGCTACAGCTGAGTGAAGTTCCTTTTAGAAAAGGACAAAGGTCAGTTCAAGGACTGGGAGCTTTAAGGACGTTGTGGCACGGCTTACTGCGTCATGGCTGGGTTTGTGTTTTTCTTGTTTCAAAAGGAAAAAAGTGGCATGTGCTGCTCCCATTTCCCTTTGCGATGTGAGGCAATCACTTCCTGTCTGGGTCTGTTGTGCGGTGGGTGGAGAGACAGCGTTGTGATGAGGCGCCTCATACAGCACCGTGTCCTCATGTCGATTCAGTACAATAAACACAAAGGTCAGAAAGACAAAGGTACCTCTCTTAATGAGAAATGTGTTTCTTTGTCAACTTCCTGTACATTAATTACCAAGGCACTAGCTAACATTCCAGCGAGCTCATTGTGCTCGTTAGGAGAACTAAGAAATGCAAAGTGCAGCTGTAACCTGCAGCATCTCCTTGAGTTAGCACAAACTGTGTTAAAACATCACGAGGAGAAAGAGAACAAAAGAGCTGCTCCTACAGAAAACACAACTGTCCAGCTCATCAGCTGTCAATATATTAAAACGGTAGAAAAGGTGCTTGGCAACATCCTGTCCATTATTATTACTGTCACAGGGAACAAGGCGTCATAGAGTTTCCACTGTGACTGGAACAGAATCCACTTTGTGTCACTCAGACTCACTGTGGATGAACATGTCTCTGGTTCACAGGTGGAGCTGCTCTACTGTGATTCTCCACCTTCCTATCTCTGTCTTGTCTGTTCTGGTCAGGCATCATCATCCATATAAGGTATGTCTGGGTCAGAAAAACGTCTCTGGCCCTTGCTGGCTTGATCGCCGTGGTGCTGGTGCTGAGGAGAGGGTGTCACCATGGAGATGGAGGAGGAGGACGACGAAGTGGAGGGAGGGCAGGAGGAAAAATGCAACAGCAGGTCACAGTCGGGGCTGTCGATGTACAGGGACTGGGTGCTGTCTTTACGGCGGCCGGGGTCTCGTCTCCTGACCAAGAACTTTAACGCTTGGTGTCCAGGAGGGGCGTCAATCTGATCTGGACTGGAGGCTGCGGTCTGGGCCAGGACGCCGGGCGGGAGCTTAACTGTGCTGGGGATGATGGGGTTGCGGCGTTGCAGCGGGAACCTGGAGGAGGCGGTGGAGGACTCAGAGGCTGAAGAAACACAGCTGGACACAGACGAGGTGGAGCTAGCAGGACTGAGCAGAGAGACACGTCCACCAGGGACTTTAGGTCTCTGGGCCAGGTCTGATGGTTTGGGGGGACAAACTGGCCTGTATCTCCTCAGCGGGGTGCCACCTCGTCCTGGAAGAGAGAGGCAGAGAGAAAGAGAGAGAGAGAGATGATTTCAGTCAAAGCTTCTTGATAAATTCATGCAACAATCCTGAGAGGGTGAGGACCAAAGGAAGAGCATGCAACCCTGTTTCTAGCAAACATGATGTTCAGAGGCAAACACAGTCTGAGCATGCTCCTGTGCCACACATGCATTTACATGCATGCATGGATGTGCACACATCTGCACACAACACACACACATCACTGTTCCTCCAACCTGCCTGGTTACAGAGCAGACGTCACCGCCCCCATCACCATCACTGGTCCAGACCTGCACCACAAAAAACAGGTCTAGTCTGGTCAGAAACCCACAGGTGAGTGAGAGAAACAGGTGGAGGGACGGAGACCAGGCTGCACCTCACTACTGACCTTCAGGCTCTGAGCTGTGAACAGAGGAGCGCTGCTGCTCGTCCAGAAGACTCTCAGAGCTCAGCGACGCTTCAGAGTCAAAGTTCTCCTGGTCTGAGCCGGGTTGCTCCATCTCTGGAAGCCTGCAGGCCAGATCCTCCCTGTGGCGACATGAGAGAGATGAGACGCTGGATAAGGACGCCACCCCATGGTGAGCAGAGGAACAACACAGGAAGCAGCCTCACTTCTCCTGTTTGATGGACTTGATGCGTTCCACCAGGTTCTTCTCGGCCTCCGTGTCCGAGTCCAGAGGCTCGTTCTCTGGCACCACGCTGAGATCAGAGCTGACCTTCTCGTGCACCTGCACAACACAGAGCATCACCTGCTGACACCTCAAACAACTCCACTGTGTAATTACTATACAGGTCTATGAGCCATATGATAATTACACAGTAAACATAAAAGGCCACGTGACTTTTGACCCAAATCTGAAACCTTTTGTTAGTGAGGGACAGAGGAGGCGTTCATGCATCTGCACATCATCATGAGTGAAACGCGGTAGCTAAAATGCTGTGACATGAAAGAAGCTCATAAACACATGAACACAAACAAACGCTTCATTCCAGCTATGATAAAAGTTAAAAGACACATCACCTCAATCCAGAAACAGCCACAATAAACAAATAGAACAGACTTTCAGAGCTTTATGATCTAATTTCAGTACAAACACTGGAGTCATAACACAAAAAAAATGCATGAGAACCATCAAGCTTTGCAAATCACACTGTTGTCTTCCAGTTTTATCAGGACACCAACCCAGAACCTTCTTGTCCTCTCATGAAGAGAACAAGACCAAAACGGAATCATGCAAACTACGACGAGTTAGTGAAGAGGACTGAAAAGGATTATGGGAAGAAGGATGAGAAAAAAAAAACAGCCAGAGCATCACCCACATCTACCATGCCATGCACAGAGGTGTCTACACGGCTCACTACTACTCACTAAACCTCTAGTCTACTGGACTGGAGAGCTGCAGGATACGTACCACCACTCCTTTGTAAGGAGCTGAGAACCTGAGAGGTAAATGCCAGTAGTGCTACAGAGAGACAAGGAACATGTGATTCCTCCACACAGACACGAGGCTGAGCAGCAATGTAAAACGTCATGTCATCGCCGTGGTAACGAGAGGCCGCACTAAATCAAAACAAAGGCGACCCGGAGCGAGGCGGCGTTCGATCCTCACCGTGTTCTGCCTCTTGAGTTTGAGCTGGTTGACGGCCAGAGCCTCGGCGTACTCCAGCTGCTCGATCTCCTCCATCTTCTCGTTGTAGCGGCGGATCTGCTCGTTGATGATCATCTCTACGCACCTGCAGGGCAAGGAGGGGGGTTAGCAGCTGTTTATTGGTAGAAGGTGCACCGCACGTTTGTTTTGCTTTCCTGACAGCCTTACGTGGTCGTCTTGGCGACATCCTTCATGCTGAGCAGCGGGTCGGCGCTGTCCGGGCAGCGAAGAATACACGGAGCGAAAACTATGGCCAGCGAGTTTGGAGACATCCGGTTGTGAGCCTCCTCTTTACAAACCCTGCGACAGAAGTTAGCTTCCGTAAACTGCTGAGGGAAGGTGAGTGATGCACAAGACAGAATAGAAGAATAATGGGTTCATACTGAAATATACAAGAAGATCCCTACCTGACGAGGTGGAAGACGAGTCTCTCCAAAGTGTTGAAGTTGGCAGTAGGAAGCTCTTCCAGCACTTTGTACACAGCCTGAAGCTGCTCCTGCTTCTCCGGCAGCTCTGAGGAAAGAAGACATCATGAGTCAAACCCATCACGAACACCACAGAGAAGCACTCAGGCTGCTGGGGGACGCCCTCCTCACCCACTGCATGCAGGAAGTCACTGTAATGAGTGAAAGTCATGAGTGGATCTGGCAGCTCCCTCAGCCACTGCTTCACCAGACCCGTCACTGTGTGGATGCGGTAGTCCTCCAGGCAGACCAGGTGGGGGTCTAAACCATATAAAAACCAACAGGAGAGTTAACGGAGGAGCCGACCAAGTGTTTCCCCTGTTATCTCTGAATGTCAAACTGACCGGTCTCTAGCCGCTGGTGCAGCTCCTTCATGCGGTTGGTTGAGCCAGACTTGCGATAGATGCCCTCGGTGTAGAGACCGTGCATCTCCACGTGCTCCAGCATCATCTCCAGCACCATGGGCACCGGGTTCTTATCACTGACCAGGTGACACACCCGCACGCCGAAGTGCAGACCGCCAGAGTCCTCGTCGCTCTGTGGATCCAGACAGACATCTGTTCATCCATATGATAAGTCTGCATCAAGATGCAGTTTAACTGATCTGATGCTGACATTAAATTAATTAAAGTATCACCAGGTTCTTTACTCTAAGCTACACACAGGCATCTATTTCACTACTGACTACTGTGTAGTAAATCACTTGACTGTATAAAGCCCAGCCTTACTTACATGTATTGTCATAAACACACTATTAATCCAGGTAATTTCTAAAAAATAATAACCTTTTTGGCACAGAAGGTGGAGCAGTCAGTCACTATTTTACTGAGGCACTTCTTGTGGCACACCATTTTACAATCTGCAAAACAAAAACACACCATGGATTAAAACAGGAAGTCGTTTCTTTCTGTTACACTGCACACTGTTTCTTCTTAATAATGAGCTTGTTGACTCACAGCTGCACATGTAGGCCTTCTCCATGCCCCAGATGTAAGAGCTGCACTGGTCACATGACTGCATGATGTTGACCTGATAGTTGATGAAGACGTGATCCAGGGGGCTCTCCATCTAAAAATACAAACACTCTATTAGCCATCATGACCTGGATTAAATCACAGAGTGTGAAGTCACTCGGTGGGAAAAGGTTGACTCACACTTTTGTCTTTTTTCCTCCTCTTCTTCCTGGCTTTAGCAGGCTGAGGAACAGAGAGCATCAGTATTAATATGCTACTTCTTCACATCTGGACTGAACCCACTGAATGATGATGATGACGGTCAGTGTTTCACCTTTGCAGGCTCAGCCTCCTCCTTCTTCATCTCTCCTCTGATGAAGCCATCCAGCACTGACTGGAAGAGGTTGACCACCAGCTGGACTTCTCCTTTCTGCTTGTCTCCTGCCAGGTGGATCACTTTGTTCTGGTAGCCCGTCATCAGGCCTTTGTAGCCGATGGTGGGTTTCTGTAAAGTTCAGGAGGAAATGATGAAGAGGAGAGGATGCTGAGTAGGAGCTCTGATCAGTCTGGACTACTGTGCCTGCAGACACTCACTGGGAGGGAATACATGGCTTTGATGGTCTCTCTGAACTGCATGGTGGCTGTTACAAAGATGGCCTCTGTGGCCGACAGTTGCTTCCCTCTGGAGCGGAAATCATTGACCTGTGAAGGAAACAAACAGACAACAGTCCCACAGGTAGACAACAGAAAAGCACTCTGCTCAGGAAGCAAACAGCTGCTCTATCTTCACTCACCTGGTTGCCCAGAAACTCGTCGAGGTGCCGCAGCTCATTGGCGTTGGTGATTTCCCGATCCAGCGAGGCGTTCCACTGCTCAGAGACCCGCGTCGCTCGACTGATCTTTATGGTGGGGTTACGTCCTAAACCTTTTCCAGCGCGGTCCCCATGAGTCTGGGACAAAGACCGAGACGGATGTCCGGACATCGGGGCTGAAAGAGAGAATATTTACTGCAGGGAGGGATGAAACGTGGACTGCTTGTGTTTCTCAAACTGAACTCTAGTTCTGGAGTTAAGTTACTCTGTCGTTCGGCACAGGTCAGAATTTTCTCAGAAAACAAGCAGCAGGATCAGTTAAAGCTTGAGAATTTTCCTTTTCCACTGATCTCTTCATGAGCTGATGAAAGCTGTCCAGCACATGTTCAAATATCAAGATTTGATCTCAAAGTAAGCACACAGTATTTCTACTGATAATGAAACATAATCAGTCGGATCACTGCTCTCCTTTTGGACCAGTTTTGGGTGAGTGGCACCCAAAAAACTAACTCAGATAAGAGGAGTGAAGCTCATCTCACCTTCCCCTCCTGCTGGTCTGTCGCTGAGAGTCTGAGCTAGCGTCAGCTCTCCGTTGTCTGGAGTCTGGGCTTCTTTGTGTGGCCGTTTTTTCAAAATCTTGCTGAAGAAACCACCTGACCTGCAGGACGGAGACACAGGGAACTGTGAAGTAACTCTGTAAACTGTAAAATGACTGATCTTCTGTTCATACAGGATATGGGAGGAGACTTCTCTATTTCTTTTTAATTCATCAGGAATGCCTGGCTGTGAATGTGAGGAGCTGGCTGCGCGACACAGAGGAGATTTCCAAGGAACAATTTAGCTGAGGGTGACTTATTACACAAGAGATTACATCTTTACTAACACTGTGCTCTGCTTGAAATCACAATACAGACTACTGTTCAAATCACAGGATGAGAAGAACCAGAATATTCTGTAGAGGTGAAATGTGTGTAAAAATATCATTTTAAACTGAATACTGTGTGACTGCAGAGACCGATCTGCACATCATATTCTACAGAAAAAAAACCCACAGCAATAATCATTTGAATATGCATATCAAAAATCACAGATATGGAAGCTGTACAGCCTGAGGTCAGTACCTGTCCGGTGTGGACGGGATGGAGTGAGCCCAGTCCTGGTACCCAGAACCGTCCTGGTGTTTCCGTCTGATGGAGCTTACCTTGGAGCCCTCGGCTTGGTTTTCTGAGGGGGAAATCATCTGCAGAGCAGGAAACAAGTTGATAGAAGTGTGAGAAATAAGTGTTGACGTGCCAAATTTTCATCATGACAGACGAGTACTTTGAATACCTCTCTGGCTGAAAAAGCACCGGCGCCTTCAGAGGCTGGAGACAAACTGTCAATGGATGAAGAGGCTGTTTCACTCCTGCAGGAGAGCAGAGAGAAAAATAATCATGAATGAAAAAAAGTTCTTTAAAAATGACAGTTTCATGTAAACTACGCTGGACAAGCTGAACCACAACATCTCTTCATAATAAGAGTGGGACAGAAGACGTACAGTGTTTTCTTCCTCCTCTCCTCCCTGTTGTGAGGAGGAGGAGGGCTGGTGCTCTCAGGCGTCTCCTCGCTCCTCCTCCCTCCCCTCCACCTCTCCGGCTTCTCCTTGATCGCTCCAGAGCGGCGGTGCAGGTTCGGCGCTCCATCAGCTAAGCCGTTTCTGTCAGGCAGCTGGTGAGAAACATGCAGGGGCAACGAAGATGGACGAATGGGAGCGGCAGGAGGAGGAGATGATCTGGCCTCCTTCCTTCCTGCTTTGTCTTCCTTCATTTTCCACGCCACAAAGGTGTACTGGTCCAGCTCCTTGCTGTCTGCTCGCTCTTTGAGCTTCAACGGCTCCTGGCTTTTGCTCTTCGGTGGGGATGTTTGGTCCTTGTTGTTGGCCGAGGAGGAGGCGGCTCGCTCAGTCTCTCTCTGGTTGTGCTCCAGCCCTCTGCGCCTCCTCTGCTCCCTCTTCTCCTGGCTCCTGGAGGACAGGCCCCTGCTCGCAGCTGGAGCTCGTGCTCTCTTTTGTTCAGCGTTGGGAGGTGCTGAGGTGTCGCCTGCAGGCTCACCTGGAGACGTGACAGGAAGTGAAGAGGAGGCAACTCCTCCATCCAGCTGTCCTAAATCCTCGTCATCCTCTCGCCCGTCCAGCTGGGGTCCAGCCTCAGCAGGGGTACCGTTGGTCTCCACATCCAACACCTCCTCCTCCAGCTCTTCATCCTTGCCCTGCTCCTCCTCCTCCTCCTCCTCCTCAGTATGTGAGCTGGTGTTGACCTCTGTCTCCTCCTCTGTCTCCTGAACAGGGAGGATGTCCTCCAGCACCTCCTCAGTGACCAGCTCTATGTCTGGATCCTCTCTTGTTTGAGGCTCGCTCGTCAGTCGCAGTTTCTGTGCTTCCTGCTCTCTCCTAGTAGCCTCCTCTTCCTCTTCTCTCCTCCTCGCCTCCTCTTCTTCTGCTTGTCTCCTTGCTGCTTCTTCTTCCTCCAGCTTCCTCCTTTCTTCCTCCTCCTCTGCTCTTCTCCTTGCGTCCTCCTCTTCTTGCCTCCTCCTTCTTTCCTCTTCTTCTGCCCTCCTCTGAGCTTCTTGTTCCTCCTGCTCCTTTCTCTGTTTCTCCTCACGCATTGAGTGGCATCTGTTAACAGAAATATGACCACATACATTTAACAACATGTTTAATGTTTTATTAATGTTGTCTCCAGTGACTGACAGTGTTACCTCCTGCGTGCTGAGTGTCCTCTGACCAGGGCTTGTATTTTGGTGGCTCCCTGTTTTTGCCGGTGGTACTGTGATCTCTGGTGGTGGCCTCTCCACACAGCCTGGATCACTGTGGCGGCCCGTCGCCTGCGCTCCCTTTCGCAGTACCAGCGCCACGAACGCTGAGGACAGGATCAGTGTTAAACTCGGACTCCTGACAGTCACATGAACAGCCCAAAGAAACAGATGCTAACCTGAATCACGACGGCTGCCTGTCTCATGTCCAGAAACTCCTTCCTCTGCAGACGACCTCTGAACCAGCGCTGCAGGAAGATGATCTTACGCATCACATCCTTGTGCAGCGTGTCCTGCAGCTTCTGTCGCTCCAGCTCCTTCAGGAACACCTGGACAGAGAGAGAAGGGTTTAATGAGGTGTCCTGAAATAATATAACTAGTTTACTTTAGCCTAGCTTAGCTCAGCTTAGTGGTGCACCTTAGTTCTGCCTATCTGGTATGTGGTGGGATCCAGGCCCATCTTCTTCTCCAGCAGCGCTGAGATGTCCTCTTTAGAGGCGGTGGCGTTCTTTGGCAGCAAAACCCTGAACTGCTCTATGAACTCCTACAGGGAGAAGATGGACAGTCAAAACTTAATGCCCAATATCAGTGCCTGGTGTGACATGATATCAGTCAGTGAGTTCATCACATGCATTTTCCTAACAGAGGGAACTTTAAAATACCTGGAAAGTGTACTTGGCACCGTAGCCTGACCTCCTGATGCGAACCGTTTCCAGCATTCCTGTGTATCGCAGCTGCTGAAGCACCAAGGCTTCATTCAGATACATCTCCTTCTGCTCAAGGACACAACAAGCACCTTCAGTTCTACGATATACAATTATCTGTATTATTATTATTATTATTATTATCATCTATAGTCAGTTTTAAAACTGAAGATGATTGAATGATTCCCGTATTCAAAACAGAGGTTTGAACACATGTTTATGAAATTTGATGAGAACTTCAGTGTTGATTTGAACAGGAACACACTAAAAGAAGGCTCACCTTCTCAGCATTGGATCGGATACAACGAATGAAGAACGGTTCTGCTCTGTTCAGAGTCTCCAAGAGTTTGGTTAGAGAGGTCTGAGGAGGAGGAGGGCAGAGGTTAGCTGAGTGTTCAGGTGTGTTTGTCTAGTTTTTCTGCTGGAGGTGAGGTTACCTGGAACTGTGCGCTGATGCTGGGGGGCTTCTTCTTCTTGTGCAGGTGGAGCAGAGACTTGGTGGTGCGATCCTGCAGCGTCAGGCTCACAATGAACTTCAGCGACCGAGAATCCAGCAAACTCTGCATGGAAACGACACAATAAATTAATTTCCTTCTCAAACTCAGAGTAATTCCAATAAAAACGTCTATCTTTACTCAGGTTTACCTTGGGGATGACCTGCCTCTGCTTGGTGTTCTTGTGTTTCCTGTGAAGAAGGGAGAAAGACGATGCAGCGTGAGCAAGACTGAAGCTTGAAGTAATACATGGAGGGTTAGTGCGGACGGCTGAGCTATTCATGCGCTGTCAGTCAGTGATGAAATCAGGGTGGCACCTGGAAGAGGAGATGGATGACGGGCAGAGATGAGGGATGAAATGAAAGGGTGACGATGAGAGGAGGAGGAGGGAGTCTGCTGCAGGAGATGGGATCAACATACAGACAGACATGCTCTCTTGCTATCATCACTTAACAAACTCCTGTTCAGGTTCTCTCTGTCATGTGATGAGGCTGACATACTCTCACCAGACCTCACATGCCAGCACAGTCCTCTGATGATGCTCATGCAGCAGCTACAAAAGATATTCAAGAGGTTTCAGCTTCAGCCTCAGACAGCGTCTACAAACAGAGTCCTCTACTGGAGCAGACCATGTGCTTACAGATGTGACAGCTAGAACTGTGTATGAGTGTTAAACTGCTTTAGGAGCTGGACAGTCTACGTCGTTCCAGCTAGTCTGGACTGATCTGGAGATGAGCTGAGGCCAGGTCCGTCTGCAGACTCACTGGAGGACGTGTCGAGGGAAGCGGAGGCGACCCCAGGACTGCAGCAGCTTACGAGGGTCTTCACCATCCAGCTGCAAGTTCTTAATGGAGCTGATGATCTCTGCATGCATGTCTCTGATCACACCACACACACACACACACAGAGTGGAGAGGGAGGGATAGAGGTTGGAAAAAACAACGACAAAAGGAGGAAGGAAAAAAAAACATAAAGTGGGGCCTGATAGGGCGCCACTGTTAGGACACCTGACAGGAAAACACAACACCAGTTACCAAAGACAAGAACACACTGCAGGATAGCTGGGGGTCTGAGATCTGCTCATCCATGAAGAATAAGCCAAAATATGTTCCTGTTTATGTGCATGAAAACCACAAGACACAGTAGACCACCCAACCATGCTGCTGTGTCCGTTTGAAGAACAGGAAAACTCTGTGGGAGTTAACATGCAGAGCTGACGTTCAGTGACGTTCCAGCTGTTTCCATGCTGGGTTTGTTACTGAATGAGTGACTGTTACTGGCGCTGAGGCTGCTGGAGTCATCGTCCTTTGACTGGGACTGGTGTTACGCTGGACACGGTCTGGTGAGGTTAATTTCTGTGTCCATGCAACAGTTTTCAATACTTACCATGACTGAGCATGAAGAAACTGAGGTAAAGCAGTGAAGGAAAGAGTCACAGTGAATCTGACCTCTACACCTCCATGTTTGCATATCTGCAGAGTGACTGGGTGAGTTAATACTGTGTGTAACACTGTACTGAGAGGATAAAAAAACACCCCAGTATCTTCAGATCTGAAAGCAGGAGGCAGGAGGTCAGGACTCTCTTCTTCATGGTTTGGTTTCATTCTGAGAGCTCCTCCAATCATCTCTGTCTATTTTCCTTGAGGCCTGTGCTCATTTATGAATGCTGGTGTGGCTCCAAAGCTCCACAGTTGATGCAAGTAATCCGGTGGCTAATCAGAGAAGGCCAGTACAAACACCTTCCTGTGCTCTACAGCAAGAATAATAAACGTGAGGAAGGAGAGCGATTATCAGAGTTACAGTTAAAGATGGAGATTACAGTGACTAGAAGGTAAAGGGCAGCTTTGTTCTACTACTGTGTATATCAGCTGAACTTCCTCCTCTACCTTCATATTTAGAGAAGCAGACAGTGACAGTGTTTTCTGTGATAAAACATTATTATATTTTTGAGACTGGAGCAAACTCAGAGAATGGAGCAAACCGGGAAAACAAAACCCATTTCCTTCCTGCTTGGCCTCGTTTCTTCATTCCTCTTCTCCTGTCCACCAAATTCACTTACTTCTTACTCTCATAGCTAGCAAAGATGTCTTCAAAGGCCTCTAGAGGGCGCTCCTCTGAGTGATCAAAGTAGAAATCGAGCATAGAGGCTCGTCTGTGGAGGGGAGAGAACGGCACACAGTGGGGTCACCAAGAGATGGAGAGGAAACGGTGGAGGAGTGACGTCTGTCAGGGCGACGCAGACAAACAGAAACCTGTGGTTTAGTCTGCGACAGAAACTGTTCAGGTGGTTCACTTTGTCCTTCCTCATGTCATCCATAAACATGTTGATGGAGGAACTTTACAGCTTCATGAAGGCATCACGATACATTGATCCTTTTTAAAAGAACCAGTCTGTGTGACAGAAAAGTCATCGACCACAAAAAAGCAGGACAGACTGTCTAAAGTGGACAGATTCCTCCAGAAGAAACCAGACCAGACCCAACAAAGACCAGGTTAGACCAGTTTCACATTTTCATGTATACTGTGTGCGTTACTCACTTGTACATCCTGTCTACTGGAGCGTTGGCTCTCTGAAGCTCTCCTAGAGGAGTTCTGGAGATCGGACGGACCACACCTGAAACAAACGAGTAAAATAGAAACAGAATAAAGGTGATCAGAGTCACATGACTGCAGCAGGTTTTATTTAATCTTGTTAATCGACATAAAAGGGCTCCTACGTCAACGAGAGCCCTGAAACAGTCTGGAGGCTTGAGAACTGCACGGAAAAAATCTCCTAAAGCCTCACGTTTCTCCTGCTGACCTGAGAGAGATCTGCACATGAGCTGTAATCTCCCTACTGATACTGAAAACACTCTTCTGTCCCACCAACCTTCACAGTAACAGTGACTACAAACAGGACCATACGTCTTTGTTTAGCATTAGCATGGTTCAGCTAAAGCAGTTATTCTGATGTCATACCTGAGGTTTTTGCGGCCCAGGAGCGTCCGGCTTCGTTAAAAGCAGCGATGCCTCGGATGGTGGCTCGGAGGATGCCCCATCGAAACATGGCCACCGGGTCCATGCCGATGAGCTGCCGCACGTACGCTCGGTCGCTGCTTCGCAACAACGCCACGATGTCAGGACGCATGTGGTCTGTGTTCTTCTCCCGGAAATCCTGGTGAGGTCAAATAAATGAAGAACATTAAAAAATGTGTCTCATACGTTAGCAGGTGTAAACTCTTCTGCTTCCTCACCTTGATTTGATATTTGACTTTTCCAGCGAAGTGTCGAATGACGAAGGCTGGCTCCATGACCGCTGTGGGCACAAAGTATTTGTTGCCCTGATGCTGCTGCTTGAATTTGGCTAACAGTGTCTCATCTGTGGCCCGAGGGAAGCTGGAGAGGAGGATGAGGAGAAGGAGATGTGGTGGTTTAACAGAAAATCAGAACAAAGAATGAAAGAGTGTGAACGTCTGCAGCTGAGCTCACTTGCTCTCCTCATCCAGCAGGTAGAGCAGGCCGGTGGGCTTCTTGCTGATGAGGTGGATACAGCCCACGTTGTCCGTGTAGTCGATGTTATGCCAGGTGATTCCCTCCGCTTGATACTCCTCCTGGTTTGGTGAATAAACTCATTTAATTTCCCCTGAATTATCAAACCTTTTGGTCTGAAACATGACAAATACTCCCAGAAAACACCCAGAACAGATCAGAGAGTCATGTTTAAACATTTTAACTCCTGCTGTTACCAGGCTCTGAAGGATGAGATAAACCAGCATGAAACATTTTCTCCCTTCAGAGAAGAAATGTTTGGATGAGTCATCATTCAAGTAGTCATTATTATAAACACAGAGAGTCCTCCCGTGGTGCTCGGTGCGTCATGAACATGGATTAGAGGGGAGGTGAAAGGAAAGGACACCGCTCACCTGCTCCAGATTGAAGATGTGATGATTGAAATAATACTGCAGCTGCTCGTTTGCATAGTTGATGCAGAACTGCTCGAAGCTGTTCCTCTCAAAGTCCTCGAAGCCAAAAATGTCCAAGACACCAATGGACAAACACTGGAGGAGAGGACACAGTGCTGATCACCCTCTTAAAAAAATATTAGTAAAGTCAGCAGATTGTTCCTGTCGGTGCCTTACTGGGACGGATTCCTCCATATCTTTCTTGTTCAGCAGTGCGTGATTGATGCGCAGGACGATCCAGTCAAACAGAGCGCTGTACAGAGATTTGGCCATGGAGTCTCTGGCTGTGATGGCCTGATGGGAGAGAAGAGGGGAGGATGCAACATGTGAGGAAAACTTAACTACTAAATAAATATAACAGACGAGAAGCAAAGTGTGGAGCTCAGATCCTTTTAGCTCAGAAACAAGATAAAGTCCTGCATTCTGGAATATAGATCTATAAATATTATATTTGCACTAACTGTATCTGCATTTTGTATTTATTACCATGTCTCGGTCACTCCTCTCGTTGATTGCACTCACTTTATTTTATCTGAGTTGATTTTATTTTGCATGCACCAAGGTTTGACAGAACCGTAATTTTAATCCTCTGTATGTCCTGTACATGCTGCAGAATTGACAATAAAGCTGACTTTGACTTCGTTATAAATAGACAGGCAGACAGATAGATTCAGTAACCAGCAGAGATGTTAAAAATTAATAAATACACATTAAACTAAAATACCAAAACCATGCAAATAGACATAAAAATATACTTAATGCAGAGTGTAGTAAAAAAAAAAAAAAACATTATGCAGAATGGCCCGTTTCAGAATCCTGTTTTATATTTCCATAGTATATAATTGGATTAAAATTAATGATGCCTTAATGTGTCCTTCTCTTGTTGAGCAGTAGTAAAGGTGGAGAAAATTTTAATACTTTACATTCAACCAAGGAGCTTGTGACTCTTGGTATATAATATTACATTAGAATTCAAAGAATTCAACTGTTGATTGGATTTGCATTCATCTTAATGTGCACATTAACTTGGAAAAAGTGCTATATTCCTCTATAAAATGTATTGGCATTGAAGTATAAAGGAGCAGAAAAGTAGCTGAAAGTTGTGCAGCTCTGATGGAGTCTGACAGTCTGTAAAAAAGGCTTAATGACTGTTGGTACAGATAGAGAAGCAGAATGAGGCTGGACTCTATTCAAGGCCTGACGGGCAGCAGCGATGTGTTCAGGCTGCTGTCTACCTCAGAGTGGCTGTAGGGGAGGATCAGCTTGTCGTTGACGGTCACTGTTTTCCTCTTGGTCAGCGCCTCGACCAGCAGCTCCTCTTTCACCTGAGAGGGAACAGACAGGTTAAAGCTGATGGCCACGGTGACGAGAGGAGACAGAGACAAACACACAGGATACCTTCAGCAGGTCAGAGAGCGTAGCCAGGACCTCTGGAGGCCCCACATCCAAACCCTCATCCCGACCCGTCGACTTCCTCCTGTAGGTCACGTTGCCCAAATACAAGATGGCCGAAAGCACTGAGAAGATCCTGCAACAGCCGCAAAGATTTATCTGAGAGTCATGTGAGAAGTGCAGGAACAGAGCTGCACACGCTGCTCTTCAGCCGCATCATCTGTTCATCTTCTTTAAATTGAATAGCAGCATTATGTGAGGCTGCATCCGCTCACTGCTTCCAATAAACGGCTACTTTAGCCAATTAGCTGCAGCTATTATTGTTCACTCAGCACTCTAAACGGGCCCTTTGTTGTCATTTATATTTTTTAATGTGATGTGACACACTGCTCAGACAAAAATAACCTCTGTCTTCAGGACAGGAGTGGAAAAAGCTTCAGGATGGATTTTTAACACTCTCTTTGATCCACTTACTGTTTCTTGGTGGCCCGCAGGAAGCCGACCATCTCCATCGCCTGTTGCAGCCTCTCGAAGTCATGACGCAGGTCTTCTTCATCTTCTATCTTAAAGTTTTGCTACGAGAAAAGATGCACAGTTAGTGGGAATGTTAAAGATGTTGACTACAAACGGGCAAACCAACAGGTGACAGACGAGGAGGTGTAAACACACAAAAGCTGCCTCATTAACATGCAGGATGTGTGGAGCTGGGAGTGAACACAGCAGCTTGACGGGCTTCATGAACACAGGGTCCACTCACAGTGAGCTATGACGCCAGGCTACAGTTCAGTAACATGGACAGACCGTGACCTGCTGGGTGTGATGGGACAGGTGAGCAGGACTGTACCTGCTTGAGGTAGAAGTAGTCTTCAGGCGGCAGCAGCTTGAACTCCTTCCTCTCCTCCTCTGAAGCTCCCAACAACAGGTAGTAAAAGACGTGATAGTTCCTGGAAAAACAGCACACTGTTCTTGACTGTACTCACATCATGATATTAATGTGAGAAATACTTAAAGGATGAATTCATTCTTACACCCATCCATCACTTGGTTGTTTAATTGCATGCTGAGCAGCTATCAGTGAGCTCCACGTTTATGAGGGGGTGATAAAGTTTTGTTGATAAGACTCAACACGATGATTAAGAGCTAATACAACGAGACGGCGTCTGGAGCTAAATGATATCAGTTTTCCACTCAGCGATCAGCTGGTCAGGAGACAAAAAGCTTTGTTGTGAAAGCACAGTAATGAGTTTCCACTTTATCACTAAGAAGCAGCATGCAGTCACTGCTTGACCAGACGGGCAGGATGAGGTGATGAACAGCAAACATCTACCTGGAAAGATCTGGACAGGAAACCATGAACGAATGACACAACAGCTCCAGGATGTTTTTTTAGGCTTCAGCTGTGTTTAAAAACTAAAAGTGCCTGGGTGTTGATCTGTCTGACATCTTAAAAAGCCTTCCTGTAGCAATACCATTTAAATCTACACCACCTGAAGCAGTGATTTACAGTTACTATGGAAACAGTCGCATTAAAGTCAGGCTTTTCTTTAGCTTCACTGAGGAGCAGTTTAAAGTGGGGGTAACCTGGTCCTCTTCAGTAGTATAAATGAACACAAATGAAGTGACTGTGGAGGGTTTGATCGCTCTTTCCCCACTACCCAAAGCCCACATATTTGTTATTGCATATTAATCACAGCAGCAGCAGCTGGTGTATCCTGACTGTCAGTTACTTCACACTGAGCAGAAAGAGCGACAACACGGAGAGTGATTATTTTCTTTTTGTGCAGCAACAGTTACTAATGTTTCTGTAATGATTAATCCACCATGTGAATGTGCAAGCTCTTTAATCTAAATATCTTTAATGATAAATTATCATAAATCTTATTATTACTATATAATATATTAAATAATATGAATTATTGTTGTTATCCAGAATTTTAAAAGTTACCGTTTTGTTATTATTATTATTATATAATATATTAAATATTATTATTTATTGTTGTTATCCATGATTTTTTAAATGTATTTTAATTATTATTTTTTTTAATTTAATTTAAATGTATTTTCCTATTATTTGTTATTGCTTTTTTTTGCTTTTTTTTTTTTTTTACAGAGACGTTACATTCCAGTTACTTCCTGAGAAGAAAAATGTGTTTTAGTGGTTGTTTCTTATTCTGGATTCATTTCTGACTTCTCAGTAAATTCCAGTGTAAGTGCAATTCCAGTGCAAGAGTAGGGAACTCAATGAGGAAGAAAGATGCTGGAGGTGAAGCTGCTGCTCTGTATGTGGGTGAAAGGCAGAGGAACTGAAGCTAGCTGTCCAGCCATCAGAGGCTTCCCATGTTTGTACAGAGGCCCCTGTGAAGGTCAGTGGGGTCAAAGGTCAAAACCCATCCCTCCTCCTCCTCACCTCTCGTTCTTCTCTCTGGAGACCAGACGAGACTTCTCCAACAGATACTTCTCCACCACAGCCCTGTGGACGAGGACGAGAAGAAAAGGGGAAGAAGGAAAACAATGAGGATGAATCACTTAACACTAAAGGTCACTCAGATCTGTGTGTGTGTGTGTGTGTGTGTGTGTGTGTGTGTGTGTTCAGGTCATGTGTGAAAGTGGGCTGGCTATGAAAAATGAGGGGAGGAGCAGGAGGGGAAGTGAGGACAGATGGTCGGAACAATCAAAGAGCCAACAAAGCATTCAGATACGCTCAGATGGATTTCAGCACATCACATAGCAACACACACACACACACACACACACACACACACACACACACACACACACACACACACACACACACACACACAGACATATATACGTGTGGCAATAAACAGGCTGCTTCTGCATTATAACATACTTCATTCTCTTTTATTGTATGCTCTGGATGGAGAGGGGAGCCTGGACGGCTACTGCGGTGGTAGAGGTATGCTGTCAGACCAAAAGCAGTGGTATGTACGCACTGCACGGGCCAAGGCCGTAAACTTGACTAAATCAGATTTTATAAGCAACAGTTGTTTTTCTCTACAGCCAGACGCCAGTCCTCACGGCACACTAAGAATAGAGCTGTGCTGTGAGAAACATAGCTGTGTGTCCATCTGCTAGAGACAGATCAGCTCACAAACACTACAAACACTATTTAACCTGACAGGATGGAGCCTTGTGGCGTCCTGAGCAGCCGGCAGGGATTCATATCAGGCTGTTCCTGCCCTCTCACACTGGAGTCTGCCCGACATATACCTCTTGGACCATCCGTACAGTCTGTGAATACATCCAGGAACACAGAAAACATTCTTCATGCTCCTGGGATATATAAGGCATCAGATGAACAAGGCATCAGTCCTCAGAACTGATGTTAGAAGCAGGAAAAATGTTCCAGCATTAGGATTTTTCAGGAGTTTGACACCAAGAAGCAAACAGTGATGTCTAGAGGACTGGATCAGAGCATCTCCAGAAATGCAGCTCTGATGGGCTGTTCCTGGTCTGCAGTGGTCAGGATCTATCAAAAGTGGTCCAAGGAAGGACCAGAACCAGAGACAGGGTCATGAGAGGACAAGGATCACTGAGTGAAGGCTGGTCCTGGTGGTCTGATCCTACAGACCAGAGGAGTTAATGCTGCTGAAGATAGAGAGGAGTCAGATAGCACAGAATAAACCTTCAGGGGTCAGAGGTCAGGGCTGAAAGGCAGCAACACAATAAAAGTATTACAGGAGCGTTCTGAACATGACGCAGTAAACACCTGCAGGAGTGTTGAGAAGAGTTTCCACCATACAGGCTGTACAGTATATCTGTCAGCGTACAGAGGAGGATCAGGCATCTTTCAAGGACATTCCCCCTCTTTTTACACCTCCTCCTTTCATCGTTCAGCTCCATCTCTCTAAGATCCCAGTGAGGAAGGATTTCCAGACAGAGTGAGAGAGAAGGAGCATAAAAACATCCCGTCTGTCAGCTCAGACAGCAGCAGCCCTCCTTTGTTAATCTCCTCTATTGACTGCCTGAATGGCTGCCACTGGAGATGGAGAGACAGGCAGCCTTTGTTGAGAATAGAGAGCAGAGCTGAGTCCAGCACTTCACTGGTGTGAAGGCGACAGCAGCATGTGGGCAACTGCACAAGGTATTTTAGGTTGACTACAGTCACAGTTTACAGCATTTCCTTGTCTAAGTGGGCTCACTTTGCTGCACAGGAAAGCACCAGGCAGCTAAAATCAACTCCACTGATTAGATTAGAGGCCTTTCTCAGGGTGAGCAATTCAATAGAGCATGATGGGAGTGGTGCCATTAGGGGATAATCAGGTTGGGGATGCCCACTCACTGTGCAGCTGAGCAGCTGTCGCCACGGGCATTTACACATTTCAAATGTCATTCTGTTTCCAGGAGGACAGTTCATGCAGAGCAAGACGCTGTATTGAGCCTCTCCTGGTGAGGCAATGAGGAAGTGACACAGTCGACCAGAGTCTGAGACAGCGGAGAAAAAGGAAGGAGGTGGTTGAAAGTTTTAGTTGACGCACACATGTTGCTCAGAGGGGGATCCACATGACCACCATAAAAAGAGCAAAGAGGAAGATACGAGGCTGTAGAGGTAGGAGACAGAAACACACCTGCCGTTCCTTTACTCACCCTCTGACCACGCCACTCTCCAGGTAATTCACCTGGATGAATTTACCAAAGCGGCTGGAGTTGTTGTTGTGGGCCGTCTTGGCGTTTCCAAAGGCCTGACAGGAAGAGACAGAAACACAAGAGTGTCAGGGTATGAGGGCAAACAGATGTCAAGCAACACTGGATTATAGGCAGGAGAGCACTTTGAAGTAACCAGCAGCAGAGCACACAAAGAGACAGAAATACCTATTAATATCTAAATATGTCTAAATGTGTGTATTTGAATTGAGCTTAAAATAACAACAAACATAATCTGAAGAAAAATTAAGATCACATGTGAAAGACACTGGAGAGGAAACAAGCCGCTTGGTGCTGAGCTAGATTTTTATTATAATATTATCATATTTAAAAATAGATTACATATAGTCTTCATTTATTTATTTTTTCATAGTTGTGCTCACTACTTCCCCCCCGAATTTAAAATCTCTTCCTGCTCACACTTTATTTTTTTCTGTTGCGTTTCTAACTGTAAAGGGAGGCCCAAAACAATCCAGCACCTGTATCAGCACCACGCACTGACGTCAACAACAACAATAACACATCACCATGACAACAAAGAGGCAGCTAGTCCAGGGTTACATTGTATTTTTAAGGGGGTGGACCTCCCTCCCCTCTTGCCCTCCTCTCATCCATCTTTCTCCTCCTTCTACACATTTTCCATCGTTCTTTTCGTCACACTGTGTGTTTGTGTTTGCAGCAGAGAGAGAGAGTGAGAGAGCGAGCATCAGTCAGTGATGATAAATGAGGCTCTACAGGACCAGGACCAGGGCTTCCCCAGGCTGCAGACCAGGCCTGGCTGAGGGGCCCCGGTCACAGCATTGAGAGGCTAACAGAGCAGCGCTGTCTTTTCTCGGTGATGCTCACATGGTTACAGATAGACACACACAGCCAACAAAAGGCCACCGCAGGGGAAGTTGACTCAGTGCATGTTAAATAGGAGCCACATTGTGTCCTGTGCAGCAGTTGCAGGGTGAATTAGATACAGTGGTGAGGAGGCTGCCTGGACTTAGAGAGCACAAACACCCACCAACAGCCATCCAGGCTCTGATTGAGATTCCCAAAGATGAACCGTTGACCTACTTCCATTTCAGACATGCATCACTCAACTGAAACTTCTCCTCTTGTTTTTCTGCACAGACTTTCTTTTCTGTGCAGTAAAATTCAAATTACTTTGGAGACCTGAGGCAAAGTGTGAGGCAAGAGTTGCTGCTTGAGTTGATGGATGATGAAAGAGATGCTCGGTGTCAGAATTATCTCCAGACGAACCTGGACTTGCTCAGACAAGACTCTCACCCACCCACTTTGCTTTTTTTTTTATGTGTGTGTGCACATAAACCCCACCACTCTGTTATTATTATTCCATGGGCATGTTTGGCTGTGTGCTCAGTATGCTAATAAATTGACGTTTTTATTCATTCAGGTGTTGCCTGGTCCCTTCTGTTCCAGGTTTGTTTTTGGCACTGATACTCCACAGGGTCTGAGAGCACAAAACCCTGGGAAACGTCTGCGAAGCTGCACCAGGAGGGAATGCTAAACATGTCACAGCATCGCTCCTATTTGAGCTTGCCTGTGAGCAGACAATGTGATTGGCTGGAAGGCTCAGCAGGTATGGGGAAGCAAACCGTGTCCATTTAAAAAGGTCTGATCGGCGCTGTTACGAAACGATGAACTCAAAGAGTTTATAGAAGAAAAAAACAGGCAGAAAGCAGAAGTTAACATCTGCACGCTGTGGGCAGCATATCCACAGATCACTTCATGACGTACTAACTCCTCTCTGTGGTGAGCCGGCTCCTCTGGCAGCACACTGGCCTGTATAATTCCACTTCAACTGAGCCAAACCGATCCGAGTCAAGTCCCACGTCTCCATTCAGCTCCTCACACATGCTTCCCCTTACAAACCAAGCTAGGGGAGTGGCTCCCAAACGCTGCAGTTAATGTCTCAACAAGCGAGTGAATGTTGGGTCCAGATTAAACTTGCAAACAATAAAAGAATAAATTGTAAGGAAGTGATGGTGTTTCTGTACCTCAGAGTCATCATACTTCCAGCAGTAGTCATTTCTGTGTCCATCTGTTAGAGATTATATTTTGCATGACAAAGCTGAGAGAAAGGAGACAAGCTCTTTTGTCGTTGAAAACCTGCTGCTGGTCTTATTGTTATGACACCGAGGCTCTGCTGCATCCTTTAAAGTCGAGCTTCAGTTTAACGTTTCCAGAGGCGCTGCCAAGGCCGACAGTTCACCTCAATACAGCCTGGACACATCACAAAAGGAGTCCAAACAGTCCAACCGTCACAAAGAGAGTTCCCACATTCACTCAGTTTGCTCCTGAAAACACTTAGCAAACCTCTGGATGGACACTTTTAACTGTATCATGTCTCTAAACCAGATCATGTTTATACACCCAGGCTGCAAATTAACGAGCTGAGTAACCACTGCAATATTGAGGCTAAACACCAGCTGGACTTAGTGACACAATAATCACAGTTTGTTGTTGTCCTGAATGTGAAAAATGCTTTGGTGAGATCACATGATGTTGGCAGTGATTGAATGCGACCACGTCTTTACACAGTTCCTCCTCTATGCTTGGTCTCGCTTCAAGCCGACACTATATCCCACCAACTGCTCTTAAAGCCTCCAGCTTAACTCAACTGAGCTGTTGACAAAGAATTGATTCTTTGACGTGAAATAAGGGCGTCAACGGCGCTCAGGGGGGCTGGTGCTTCGATTCAAAGGCCACTGGAATATTCCCGTATACTCTGAATTATTTCTTATCTTGAGCAGAATGACATGGCATTTCTCTTTTGTCTCTCATATATCATGTTAAATTCAAAAAGCATGATGACGTTACTTTGGGCTCTGAGAAATGTACATATTCACTCCTTTAATCAACCTTTATTGATAACAGAAGCTGTCAGCTGCAGCCCTAAAATGAGCAAACGATGACAAGGATATTCACTCTGACACAGTAAAGTGTGAATACTTTCCTCACATGACAGTAAATCCACTGCAGCAGAAACAAACCAAGTGGTGTTGGAGGTGGATATGAGGTGAATGCATCGTTATTATTAGAAAAAACTAAAGCTCAACTGTACAAAGGATACGATGATAAACCAATAATAAGAAATAATAAGAAAGACTCAGCTCAACACAGAGGGAAATTCAAGCAACAAGAACAGTTGACGCAAACAGGAGAAACCAACAAAGGTCATGAGCTAGTCATTCTGCACAGTTCACAGTATAAACAAGAACCAATAGCTAACTCTGTTATTTATTAATCTACTGCAAGTACTTCAGCAGTCCTCGTCTTTAAAGCGTGTGAACATCACAGACCACACAGGAGTTTCACCATCAGTATACATCATCATGAGCGCTGCAGTGTCACAACTGACTCCACTACTGAACATGAACTACACACTAATACAGTCAGTCAACTCTTCTGCAGCTTTGACATTTATCCATAACCCTGACAAACTAATTAATTAGCCCCATTTATGACCTCTGCAACTCAGTCACAAACTGTAACCAATTATTCACTTTAAAATATGCATTTCCAGGATCCACCCCTCTTTGATCCCACAGGCTTCAGTGATGAAGATGCCAGAGGTAGGAGATTAGAACAGTTAGAATAAGGTTTTCTAGCACCAGCGTTGCTCCTCTTGTGGTCTGGTGTTTTACCAGATTGGAGCCATTTCAAGCAGCTCCACCCATGTCTCGAAGGGTACCACATCAAACCTCAGCTTGTGGTGTGGTCACAGCACCACGAATAGACCCTGAAGTGGCCTGCAGCATGCTGCTGCATGTAAGGCCTGTGAGGAAGAGCATGTTAAATATGATTCTGAGTGCTGTGATTACACTAAGGCCTTTGTATACTGGGTGGGAAATGAATGCCACGTGTGCATGACGCAGTGACTCAAACTCAGTAATGCCAGCTTTTCCCAGACTTGTACACAATGCCACCCAGCCTGACCAAATATAGCCAAGGAACAAAGAGGTGCGACCCATAACTAAGAGATAAACAATGGCTCCTCTGCACTTCCTGAACTACAATACAATACTCTGGCATATCCACACCCCTCTAAGCCCTGCACTACCAGCAGAGAGAATTACTGTAGGTACTTCCTGTGTCGTAGCTGCTTCCTGTTAAAAAGGGTTCCGGATGGTAGGAACTTCCTGTCTGAAGCAGTGAGACACAGCGGCATGGAGTTAAACATCTGTACAAGGCTCTATCACCTCACCAGCCGGACAGGATTTTTCTCTTCTGCACCTAAAACAATAACATTATCGAAAATCTTCTTTCCATGTTTAAAAATCCTTGGTGTTTTCAGAATGCCACGTTTTCACGTTAGAAGTTGATATCATAGGACGTCCTTTTTTTTACCTTTTGAAGGAGCGTGGAAGTAAAGCTCAGTGATGAGCTGCTCAACTTGAACTTTACCACTTGCTTTACTGTGCTTATTGTCAGGTTTTCTACTCAAACATGTCTCCTTTAAATTAGGGACAACATAAGTTAACGCATTAATGCGATAACTTGTGACAGGTTAACTGTACTTCAACAAACTGCCTGATATGTGTTGCCAGAGACCTGTTAAATTAGCCTTTTTATCCATTTCACCTTACAAATGAAACAATGCTCTTTGGTGGATTATTTGTTTGCTGAATTACGGGAGAAGCTTGGACAGATTCAGAGAAGATGATTAATCTAACTTTATCAGCATGTTTGATCGTTAGTTATGACTGTGTTTTTAGTTTCCTTGGTTTTTTTGAATGGAGTTCTGCTTCATGATCTGCACCTCTCTGGCAACACATTTCAGGCAGTTTGGCCAAGTAGAGTTACCACCACAGACGTTAACACAGATTGCTCACATTAATGCACTAATTTTTTCGACAGCCTACTTTTAATGTTAAAGACCACCGCCTCTACTGCAGAACCTCTTTTCATTAGTTTATTTCTTTAGTTTTTCTCAAACCCTTCGGACTCCACTCCAGCTCCACTCTAACTAGCTTTGTTACCTCCGCCAAGGAGGTTATGTTTTCACCAGGGTTTGTTTGTTTGTTTGTTGGTTTGCAAAATAACTCAAAAAGTTGTGGACGGATTTTGACAAAATTTTCAGGGCTGGTCAGAAGTGGCCTAACTTAAAACTGATTAATTTTTAGTGGTGATCTGATCCAGTTTCGTCCAAAAACATCTATAAATTTGAGTTACTTTGCAAACCGACAAACCAACAAACAAACAAATAAACCAGCAAACAAACAAGCCCCAGTGAAAACATAACCTCCTTGGCGGAGGGGGTAACTTTAATAAAGCCAGTAGAAATTTATATCAAACATATCCAGCTAATATTAGTTTAACGGTCTTCTGATAAATACCATGGGACAAGAGAAACTTGTACTTCCCTATGACTAACACACAACTCCCACATATTGCCTGCAACGTGTCAGCCAGCTCTCTGCAGCACAGGAAAGCCCTGTGTCATTGACATGAAGAACAAATAGGCTTCAAAGCTGGGCAAAAAGAAAACCGAGACTCCAACAGAACCACATAACAGAGGACCAACCAGTCGAACCAGTTCACTGGTGACAAACTCATTCAGAGCTGGTGAGCTGTCCTGCAGGCACAAGTCCTGTTCAAACTGCACAATCTCTCATCTACCTGTATTATTTTCAAGACAAAGCAGGGAAATTTATAGAATATGAAGAAGTGGTACAATGAGCTAAAGTAGGCCAGTAGCTTTCCCACATGGATTCAGGACTATTCAATCTGCCAGCAGCACTCAGCCAGTCCAGCACCATAAACGATGATCTCATCTCCTCAAAATGTGCGACCCGGGCCTGAAGACCTCCCCTATAGCTGGAGGACACACACATTTTCCACCACTGTAACCTGATCAGCATCCAGGACAGAAAAAGAACCAAATAAAACCCGTTCTTCAAAACACAAATTCCTTTATTTTGTCTAGAAAAAGCATTCAACACTACATGTATAAGAGGCCTCAACTGGAACATGTCGGGAAGGAACCACACAAGAAGCAGACTGTTTGTGAGAAGAGAAACTGCAGGGAACATCATTTCAGAGCAGCTATCGCTTCCTCTGTAAAGTGACTTTTGTTTCATGTCAGAATCCGTTCACATTAACTAACTGGGACGTCACAGTGTGGAAAAACATTTACTGCAACTGCCTCTGCTAAGACGGAGGAGATGCAAATTTAGATGCAAAAATAGTGCCGAGGGGGAAACGGACAGCTGTCCACCAGCCACGGATGACTGAGCGACTGGTCGTTGATGGAAGCTCCACTTCCTGCTGCAACCAGGCCAGCCGGTCCGAACCGTCTCCCTGTCTGGACCTACAACCACAGCTCTGACAGCCATCTGCCAAAGGGAGCAGAGCTCTGCTGATGGAGGGGAAAATCTCTCCACCCCCAAAAAACTGACAGACTGACAGACATCAAGGGACCGGGATCTGAAAGCAGCTCTAAGAGTGAAGGCTGCAAGACGAAGGCAGAGGGTCTGCAGACAGATGACGGACAGAAACACCACGGCTGCATGTTTCTGCTGTAGTGTTGGCAGTCCTCTCATTTTCTCAGTGTTGTTTGTTCCACCGAACCAACCCTCACAGATCAGGGAGTCTCATGTTTCAGCACCGTTTGAGACTTTGAATAAACCACATTCCACATACAGCTTTTCTGGCTGAAGGTCTATTTTTAGCCACGTTACTGCGAAATAAAACTGTGGAAGAGATTTACCTCCAGTTTGGGTCTGAGAGTGATTAGTTGCTCCACACCAAGGAGGACGACTGAACTGTAACCCAGAGCTGGGAATCCTGGTATTCAGATTGTGCAGAATATGAAGCCGAACCTGATTATTTTTCATCCCAAATTGCTAACATGCATCCAGCTTGCATCAGAGCAGAGCTGAGACCCAGTGATGGAGGTGTGCCATGCAGAGCACAATGTGAGACAACACTCTCCCTTATGAGAGAGCTGAAAATGACTCCACAATAATAACCCTGCTTGAGGTCTGACCAGAGGTAAATTCTTCCACATGTGAAAGCCGAGGAGATGAAAAATACAGTAAATTAAGTCGACTCTGTTCGCTGCCACGTAGCTCAGGCTTTAAGCTAATAACTCACCTTTCATGAAACAATGTAAAAGCTACCAGATGTCGACTTGTCTGAGCCTCTTTAGTCACAGAGCGAACAGAAACACTCAGTGACAGAAACCTTCACTCATACTGCGAGTCTCTCTAAATGCATGAAAAAAACAAGTCAAAACTGCTGACAGGACAAAAAGAAAACACAAAATGAGTAAAGAAGTAGGTTTTGAATCTGGAAATGTGCATTTTGAATGCAAATGAGAGGACAGACATTTGATGAGCAAGGCAGTAGCTGAGTGCAGTTAATCAGACGACACTGTGTCTCTTCACAGTTTATATGACTCAGCTGAACAGACTGCAGGTTAGTCCGTCTGTCTACAATCAGGCCTGAACACTGAGCACCATAATTATCACCCAGCTGGTCTTATGCAAATACTCATCAGTGCAGCAATAAAAGAAAAAAAATATTTATTGATGGATATTCTCCTGCTAGTTATCAAAATCAGTAGCTTTCTGTGTGAGTTTGGCTGCAGCTTTGTGTCATCAGTGGCTGCAGAGAGCAAGTCAATACAAGCCTTTCACTTCTCTGAGAGAGAACAGCAGGAAGAAGAGCAGTCACCTGACCGAAAGAGCAACAAGAGATACCAGCTTCTGGTCAAGAACAGCCCCGAGTGAAATCCACGTTTCTCATCAAAACAGAGGCTGTGATGTTACTCAATCACAGAGAGAGAGATCACATTCAAACATGATCAAAGCAGGAAGTGACAGACAGACAGACGGCTCTATCTGGATTCCGACAGCAGGAGGCCACATGACGGGTTAATAAAGCAACTTCCCATCCGCTTTTTCATTTCTTCTTTCTGCCTCGACCTCTGTCTTTATGTTTAAGTCTTATGCCCACGCACGGAAGTGCAGTAGAGTCACAGCCTGAAAATACATTTAGTGCTGCATGAGATCTGATACCTTCATGGGATGTTTTATCATTCATAACCACTGAACTGGAGATAATTATTGTTCCATAACATAAGCTCCAAATGTAACTCAAGTGTGTTTAACATTCACATGCTATAGCAATACGATGAGTCAGCTCTGAGGAAGCAGTGTCACTGTCGGACGTGACTTAATCATAAAACAGAAATGCATTTCACACCTGACTGGAGCCGAGGCGGAGAAGAAACGTGTCAGTGTCAACAGATCTTTTGTGAGGTGGCTGATGAGAAGCCCAAGTTTAACAGTTTAGCTCAGTGTTTCAGAGGAGCAGACAGGCCTAAAGATCAGCTCACCTCCAGGACCGGTCCAGCTCCCAGGATGGTCCTCTCCACCCCGCTGGCGTAGCCCTTCTGGCTGAGCGCCGTCAGACAGTGGATCAGGAAGTTGGTGCTCTGGGTCTTGCCTGAGCCGCTCTCCCCAGAGATGACGATGCACTGGTTGACCCTCTTCCTGAGCATAGCGTAGTAGGCCACATCTGCGATGGCAAAAATGTGAGGCTCCAGTTTGCCCAGCTGGTGGTTCTCGTACATCTTGACATACTTGGGGTTGTAGATGGGCAGGAACTTGAAGGGGTTGATGGCGATGAGGATGCTGCCTGCATAGGTGTAGATCTTTTTCTTGTAAAAGCGCGTGCGCAGGTTGTTTAATATGCTGTCCTCATTGAGGACGGGCAGGTTGCAGAGGTCTGCAAAGTCGTCCTGTGGAGGAGGAAGGAAGCCCCTGGCAGCTAGCTGCGCCTCCTGCTCCTTAGTCACAGGTGGGAGGTGCACATAATGGATGGTGCCATCATGGTTCCTCTCCTGGACCAGAGAAAGGAAAAGAAACTTGAATTAGATCCTGAAACCAGCTTATTATACCAAGGGTGAAATGACCGTGAGGAACATTTGGCTGACTTAACGGCCTGTTTCTGTTCCTATCATTGGTGAATACTTTGATATTTAGGTGGACTGAGTCTGGCTGAAAACGAACAGTCTACCTGTAGTAAGAAGTAAAAGCCCAGGCTCTGAGGGTGCTGCTCCTGGGCTTTCCGAGGCCACAGCAGGAACCTCTGAGCTGGCAGGTCTCCGGCCTCCAGCACCCACTCTTCCCCGCCACACTCCTTCACCTCCGCCAGCACATACATGCGGCCAGGGTCCAGCCCAAGAGCCGCGGCAGCGTCAGCGATCACAGAGGCCGCCGTTGCATCCTTCTGCACTCTGATGAGGGTGAAGAGGTTGGGTCAGCACCAACAGCAGCTCCTCTAAGTCAAACAGCATCACAACTGAACTCACCTGAGGCTGCAGCAGGTGGAGGACTGGGCGGCCAGCCGGGGGTAGATCTGGAGCAGGTACGAGCGGCCATCGTGGTCATTGGGGCTAGCTGGCTCGCCTCCTCCACCTGCGCTCGTTGCCATGGTGGCAGCGCCATCTCTGACACTCATCCTGGGCCAGGGCGAGTGGCCTCAGCATGCCGCACCCACTGCTTCCCTCTCACCACACAGCACCTGCAGGTTGATGGAGGACAATCGTTATTTTCACCTTCAGACATCCAGCTGATCAGTTGCCAGACTTACACTGGGCTGTGACAGAGCGAGGCTATTCAGCTCCAGTAAACACTCAATAATCCAAAGCACTGCAGCATTCTGATCAAGCCTAAACAATGAGTCAGTGCAGCTGAGAAGGAATTTTAAAATCCAAACAAAATAGCTAATTTTCAAACAAAGTTTCAAACCACAAGGGAAGCTTGTCCTGTCTGACCCTTTATAATGAAGCTCTGCCACAGAAAAGAGGCCCATACCATAAATATACCCGCTCGATAGGATACAGGCCTCATACCTCAGCAACAGATCCTGCTTCCTATTGACTAATTTATTTGCCAAAACATCTTTTTTTTCTGTAATCAGTGGTTTATATTAAAAAAGATGTTATTACCCTCACCTCAGCACTGAAAAGCCTGCTGATCACTTCTCCATGTTGGTACAAATAAAACCACAAAACACACGTCAAGATATTTTGATTCGATGATGTCTGACTGAGTAACTGATGGTTTATTCAATGGGATGAATGAAACTAGTGTAGTTTTCAGTTTGTGGTTTTCCTCACGTCTAAAAACGCATTCAGTCATCAGAGGAGGTCGAATGAAAATTAGACAGTGTGTCCTCTTCAATAAAATAAAGAGAGGAACATTAATATTGCTCTAAAAAAACGTGTGCATCACTGTCACCACATGTAAATAACTTCACCAGTTAAACTGTAGCTGCAGATGCTGCAAAGCAACAAGACCCAGAAACAGAGAGAGTGAACACCTCCCACCACAGGTGCAATGACACCCCTTCATCCACCCTCAGACACCTGCAGTGATGGACGTCCTTTAACTCTGTGGCGGCATGAAGCGTTTAGCAGGTCATCACCACAACCAAACCATGACGACTCTCTACAGATATCACTGATTTCCTGAGTGAGATGGAGCCTTGAAGACGCTCTAGGCTCTTTTATGAGCTAAACCACTACAAACTAAAGGGGCAGGACCAAGAGATTAAAGCTGTGGTTCTGATGAATCATGACGAGGTCAACAAGGTGGGACACCAGCTCTTTAAGGACTCTTTACTGTTTCTATTTGTGCAGCAGCTCTACCTTATTCCTTGTTGACTGTGTATTTATCCATAAACACTGATGTGGTTTCTAGTTGGAATGAATGAAAGTCCTGCATGAACCAACATCAACAAGGTTTTGTTACTAAAGCGTAAACACAGAGGAGCAGATTCAAGCCCAGTGTGCTAAACCAATCAATTAAAACCAATCTAGAAGTCCTCCATGAAGACTGTCTGTAACCAGGACAGTAGGACACACACCACAGACTATTTTACAGGAGTTAGCATCATCAGGCTAACGCTACTCTGTAATCAATGTTCAAATCATCGGGCAACTGCATGTCAGCTTTACTCCACACCCAAATGACTGAGCGTGGTTATTTTACCAGACGGACATGACGACAGCTTGAACAGAGAGCTGGGTCGAGTCATTTAAAAGCAGCTCTTTGAAAAAAAGGTGAGGTAGTTCAGGACCGAGTCCACAGCCAGAGCAATATGATCCAGGTTCAGGTTCAGGTCTGCAGCAACAATTAATGCACAACAGTGAGATATAGCTGAGAGTGATGGCAGAGACAGCGGCTGGGTGAAGGTCGGTCTAATGATGGATCATATCGTGCAGCTTTGCATCACTAATGTATTCTGTGTACTCTCTGAGTGCCCCATGGGAAACAGCAATCTGGTTTAAATCACTGCATGGCAGCAGTCTGCCCTGCTCTGGTAACCTGATCCTGGGTTGAGACCTGAAAGCCTCCAGTCCTCCAGTTTATCACTTTATCATTCAAGCAGAGGCGGTTTATTTTCTCAAGCTGAAAACTAAGAAATGTTATAGTCTGAGAGGCAGCAGGCTGAAGGGAAGAGAGGCTCAAACAGACGTTTGCATGAAGCTTTCCAACGACTGATATAATATAACCAATATGCTCTGCAGATTTATCACACAGTGTATTTCATGAATTAACAGAAGAGCTCATTTCAATCATCTAGTTTTATAAAAGAGGCAAAGACAATGTGTCTTCCTCTGCTGTTTAATCAAACAGCTTCTATCTTTAGAGGGAATTTAAACCAGACCAAGAGTCATCTAAATCCTTTCTCTTCACGATGCTTGAGAATTTTCCAATTAGTTGTTCAGTTCCTAAAACATAATAACACACTGTGATGGAGCGAAGACAAAGCTGCAACAAAGACATCCTCACAAAGCCAACTCTGGACTCATTTAGGTCACAGAATTAAAGGAAAATATAGCAGCTTGAGAGTCATGAGCTCGCTGCTTCGCCAGGCTCGCTGACCGCAGTCCCAAAAACATGCAAGCCTGTAAAATGCCAAGGCGTGCAGAGAGACCACAGAAGACAGCATCATTATTATCCTCCATCCACTCTCTGGTTTAAATCTTCAACTCCTGATCTGCTCTCTCAGTGAGCTTCAAAAGTGCAAATACAAAACAAAGCATCCCAGCTGGGTTGTGACAAAGAAAAAGGGAGGAAGGACAGACAGACGGACAGAGAGACGGAGGTAAACATCTAAAAGGGAGGCAGAAAAGACAGAGACGTCCCAGGAGACAATCAAAGGAGACGGAGGCTTTGAGATAATACTGCTTCCTCCCTGCGGAGGAGATCCTCTGCAAGGATGCCCAGCATTCCTCAGATAAGAGCCGGGTTGTCTGCTTAGCGTAGGCTTAGCCTGGCACTTTAGCTGCTTACTGGGGGCTGATGGGAGGACACTGGAGCACTGGGCAGGACTTCAGGAGGGGCTTCACCCAGCAACAAGCTCCTTAAAACAGACAGGCAGCTCTGGACTCACTAACCTCATCCCACTTAAGCCCTCGTTATCCTACAAGGAAAATAGGCTCCAAGTAAATAATGAAGTAAGTCCACATATGTTATAATACCTGACCAGCACAATACTGAAGAGAGCACATGTACACAGTGAATACAGATGTGATGCATGCACACAGGACAAAAAAAGAGACTGAAGAGAAAAGAAACAGGTGCTCTAACTGAAGGTGGAGTCGGCAGTGATGGACGGTCGAAGACAGAAATAAGCCGACCAGGTCTTACTCACGCTCCCCGTTCGCCCGACTCCTCCTCCGTCTTCTTCACCCCAACTTCAAAGAAGGAGTGAAAAGCTCCACCCAGAGAGGAAGGAGGAAGAGGAGGAGCGACAGCAAGTCTACAGTGACAATTAGTGCAGAGAAAAGAAATGTTTTGCCTTTATATGGCCAGTAGTTTTACTGTTAGACCTGTGTGAAAGAGTGAAAGAAAGCCTCCAGTGATTTTCCTCCTAATGGACCTCCTCTGACTGGCACACACTCTCATATACGTATATATATATATATATATATATATATATATATATATATACTGTATATATATATATATACGTATATATATATATATACGTATATATATATATATACGTATATATATAGACTGTATATAGATAGACACAGAGAGAGGCCAGTCAGCAGCTGACTCGATGATCTGACAGGAAGTGAATGACCCAGTGACACACTGAGGGTCAATGAACTTCTGCTGTTTTATTCAGCCTCAGAGAGGTGATCCAAGAGGAAGCAGGTTGTGACATCAGCGTGAGTGGTGACCAAAGATACGGTGACTCCCTGGATTCAGGCTGATAGATGTCATGACTCAGCGCTCTGAGCAGTCCCTGCTATGACTCAGCGCTCTGAGCAGCTCATGGAGCAGACGAGTCGCCGACATGACAACACCAAGTTGAACTCTGAGCGAGTCGCTCACCGTGCTTTAACTCTGATGTTCATTATCTTCACATCTGGACATGTTTCTATTCTACTTGGACTGAAATAGTTTAAATGACTGAGGATTGATAATAAATGACGTCACAATTCAGAGTCGATCGATCAATCAATCGGATCTTAATCTCAAATATGACACTGCTCTTCTTTGTTTTACGTGATCGTGGATCGTCTCTTTGTGTTAAAAAAAAAAACAAAAAAAACAAAACACACAATCTGAAGATGGTAGTTTACATACTACTACTAGTAGTACTACTAGTATTGACTATGTTCAGGAGTGCTACAGGACACACCGTTTGTTTACGATTGTTGTCATTTATTTTATGTTACTGTATGTTTATATACTGGCTTCATCGTTGCTGTTAACTTTGCTGCTGTGGGATTAATACATACATACGACACACTACTGCATTAATAATACTACATACCTGTCTGGAAAATGGAAACTGGGTTTTCTTTGCAACTTTGAATGAAAAACTATTTATTTTGTCCTAACTTTTGTCCCCTCCATGCGTGCCTTGCTCAAGGACAATGCGCTGCAGACAAAGGGAGCCGTGAAATAAACCACCAACCTCCATGATTAATGGTCAAACCAGCTCAACCTGACCTTCAGCCACCAAGGTCAAATGTTCATCACTCGCCAATCAAATCCCAAAATATATTAATATATAAATATTTTGGAATACAAACAACAACAGAGTCCAAGAGGGAAGGATCCCTCTGTTATAACCAAATATTAACAGATTAATTCATGCGTTCTTCGGTTAAACATTACCATGACAACCTTCATCTTAACGAGCAGATACAGGATTTTCTTCCCATCAAACATCTGTGACTCAGAGAAGATGAGTAGCTGTACAGGACTGTGAGGAGATGTAGAAAGAACAGATGAGTCAGTGAAATCACTCTGCGTTGATTTCTTTTTTAAATGAATGAGTGGATCAAATCCATCAGCATGTTTGCATTTCTGCTCTCTTTGGGAATCTTTGAGTCCTTGACTAGAACATAAATGGAGCTCTGTGGGTTTCAACAACATGTGTTTGTAATGATGACCTGCTGAAGGGCTCTGTGAGGTAGAGGAGGTTATCCACGCCGACATCTGCGATCAACTTAACTGTTTTATTTCAGATATTTCAAAACCCACACAGACCCCTTCCAGGGTACATCTGTGGTCTGGCTGCAACTCTGCAGACCAGGAGGGAATCCCAGGTATCCATCAAGCCGGCTGCATTGTGACGCTGAAGACTCGCTCTGTGAGGAGTTCATCAATGCACAGATCTAGTGGTGGTAAATTAAACAGCCTCACAGCTGAGGCTCTGCAGGAAGTGCAGATGCATCCAAAATGTGTGAATGGATCAGAGCCCTCCCACTGGAGCCATGTGGCCCATTCAAAAGACGCAGCCTTTTGTTTAAACGGGACCTCAATCAGGGAATTAACACCAACAGATAGAGAGGGAGCTATGAGCCGAGAGTGGAGGAAAGGAGAGAAAAGGGCACTAAAAGCTCATCTCCTCCCCCCCCGGTTTTTCAGCCACAAACAATAAAAGCAGAGCCGAGGAGCATCTGCTGCCTCCGTCTGAGGAGGAGGATAAAGGAGAGAGGAGCTGCAGGGATCCAGGCTTTGACTTGTTGATATGAGCCAAGCTCATGGTCAAAACGCTCCTCTCTGCCACGACCAAGCTGCTATAATGAGGATGACATGCATCACAGATGCTGTTTGGTCTTTAAGCCTTTGAGGGGGATAAACAGCATCAGTTCATATCAGCTTGGGTTTTAACAGCTGGCTGATAATATATCCCCATATCTGCCACGGACGATGCTAATCAATTACAACACAGCCATCTGAGTGCATCCATTGATCTGCCACCCCCAATATCATGTGTCTGAGTCTGTATTGAAGGGCTGAAGCTCATTTGACATCGCTCGGAGGCAGGAACGACCCGGCATCACGCTCAGGTCATTCTGGCTGTAAACAGGCTGGTAAACATGAAATCATGGCTGCATCACTGCTCTGCTCGAGGCGAGTCATCAGTTTGAGCTGCAGCTTTATGAACTCTACTTTATGTACATTTCACAGCAGGTGATAATCCATGAAGCCCAGCACGGCCCAGTCTGCCTCAGCTGGTCCGCCATGTTTTCATCTGTGGCCCCTTCCTTCAGACTCTCCTGTCAGTCACCACGGTCTTTAACAGGGCCTCCCCCCTCCGACCCCCTGCTGGTCACCCCCTTCTGCTCCCCACGGCCCAACATGTGGCACTGCTGCTTTAACTCAGTCCAGATGCCAAACCACACATGGCAGAGGTGAGTGGAGAGAGCTCCACTCACTATAAAGACCAACGTCTTGGTGTTTTTAGTTTTACACATAAAGCCATTTTAATATTCTGTCATCCCAGTCAATCAGACCCAGAAAAGACCAACAAAGCCAATTCTAAGTGCTTTGAATTTAATCCAGTGAGGCTGCAAAAGAGCACAGTGAAACTCTCATGCAAATATTCATGCAAACAACATGCCAGCGGTGAACGCCTGTCGTGCACAGACTGAATGAGTCCTGAGGTTCCTCCATCCAGAGGTTAATACTGGGATGAGCCGGTACATAGCAACCAAGATGGTACACAGAATAATATATGTTTTCAATCAGCGTGATGAGCTGAAACTCTAGATTCAAAGCAGCGGCGTCCACATGAAATACACCAGAGCAGTGAGGCCACAGCATGTCTGACTTAATGCAACCCAGAAGGGCTCTGCTGGCTCTGATTGGCTGGTTTGGGGTTTCTCTCTGGTTGGTGGTGACAGGGGACTCTGGAGAGGTTTCCGGCCCCGTCGTCTCGACCATGTTGGACTAATAATGGACTAGTTTGGACCAGAGGTGGACAGATACAGCTAAATGATGACATGTGGGACACTGCTGTTCTTAATTAGCATTACAGACATTCAGGGGGGTTAAAATAAACACTATACAATACTCAGTAAGGCATTACTCCAATATGAGCTTTTGGTTCTGCTACATATTATATTTATTTCTGTAACAGCCAACAAAAAGTAGTCAGTCTTGTGCAGATAGAGAGTCAGAAAGCAGAATATATTAGATGAGATTATGCTGGAGCAATTAATCTCACCAGAAGATTAATGATTAAGAATAATATTAGTAAATACAGAACACTAGTTATACTTTCTCTAAAAGGAATATTTGCTGGGGTCCTTGGGGTTAAAATTTAACTTTATCAAGATTGTTATTTTTTTGAATACCAGAATATCAACTTGCAGCTTTGGGAGACTGTAATGTAATGGGTATTTTTTTTTTACTATTTCCTGAAATTTCATGGACCAAATCATTGATCTGCTTTATTATTATAATTAATTAGCATTGTTAATGCAAACAGCTGTTACATTCGCAGTCCTACCTGTTAAAATAAAAGCTCAGGACGGTCTCCAGGTACGGAAACACTTCCTTCCTGTTTTAAACCTCATGCAGCACGAACACACAAACATGCAGCAGGTCGTCTGGAGAAGTGGAGCAGCTGCAGGCAGAGACCAGGAAGAGCAGAAGGAAGGAAGGGAAGGAGGCAGACAGAAGGATTATTGTACTCACCCTGCTCTAAAAACACTTCCTAGCACATGACTCCATTGTAGCACCAGAATAGTCATACTTCACTTTAAAATCCTTTAGTCCTCTTCCACACAGTCTGCTTTATTCCTTAAAGTGATATTCAGACCAAACAGGTAGCAGGTAGAACTCCATGTAGAGCAGAAATCTCTGGGAAACTCTTCAACGTTAGAAATATTACTCAGCCTACATTTATACATGCCTTGTCCTCCGTTTGAACCTGAATGTGGGACAAAAATCAGCAGGAGGGGAATTAAAAAAAAGCCCACGATGAAGGATGAGTAATGGAGGGGAGCAACAGAAGGAGAATCAAAGCTTTCTAACGTACAGCAGAGTAAATGAGGTTCAGCTCATATAATCTGCTGAAAACATCTGCCCTGGTTTGTCCTGATCATGTTTGGGAGACATGAAGGATGATGCCTGACTTTCTCCAAATCTACCCATCGACAGTAACAGCAGGAAAAAGATCATTACAATCAACAGGAGATATTATTCAAACCGAAAGAAGATGATAAAGAATGATGGAGCAGAGTTTCAGCTGCTGAGATCATAACTTACTTCATGTTTACATTATTGTAAATTTTACTTCAGAGATTTACTGCACATTATTTTGTACACAAAGTTCACTTCTTTGTTCTTGAAAGTTGTCAAATTTAAGTTGTAGAAAAAGTTAAGTGTTATGCTTTTATTTATATCGTTGTTGCAAGAATATGTGCATGACTAATAACTAATACAGATCAGAAAACACTGCAGAAATGTCTAAATGAGCATCTTGCATACAGATAACAGTATTTCACAGTGAACAATAGAAACAGGAGGAGAATAGAGTGACACTGTGATATTACACATAAAGACTTTCTCCCAACAGAGGTATTAATATTACACATGAGACCGTCTGTTTATTGCACATGTGCGTCCTTTCGTTGGATGTGAAGCTATTTCCTCTGTCCAGAGCACAACATCTGTCTGTCAACACTCCCAGCAGACTTCCTGACTGATTCCTGACACATGAAATGAGAGTTACACATGGAGCGTTCACCAGTGACCGCAGTCAGACTGCTCAGTAAAAATAGAGCAAAAGCAAACAGAGCGGCGCAGAGCTGAGCCAAGCTCTGCTGCTCCATCTCCATCTCCATCCACCCTCAGCTTCTTTCCACCTGGGCCTCTCCTGTCTAAACTCTCCACAGCCCTGCAGGCATCCACTGGACAGAGTGGGACCAGTTAGACTTAATGCTGAGCACAACCTGCTGAAATATGTTGTGTTCGGCAAACATGCATCACAACAACGTGTGGTTCACATGCTTTATGCAGCTTAATCACATCCAGGTTGAGCTCAATGAACACAACGAGTCTGATCGACCTGTAATCCAGTCAATGTGTGAGCAGAGTGGAGTTAACGCTATGATCCACTTCCTGAATGCATTTTATCACGCTCACAGGACCATTATCCTCTCATACATACAGTCTAATGTCACGCTCTGGTCTGAAGGCTGGGTTAACACCATAAACTAACCAGACCTACCTCTAACTCACCTTCACTACCGTCCTCTGTGACCCGCTGGCTGGCTGCTGCCCTGGCACATACAACGGGAATGTTTCATCACTTCCAGCGCCTCGCCTCGCCGAGATTATTCCTTTTTTCCTCACATCATTTCAAAAGCAGTGAGTAAGTAAGGAGTGACGTTGGAAGTCCACTTCATTAGACTCGCCCAGAACTGCTAAATCCAGACGTAAACACTGCAGCTTGTGCTGGTACACATTCAACTTCACACAGAGGAATAAATGTTAGATTATGGACGAATCGTTCTGAGATCTTCCTCTGTGTTTGCAGCTCCACACTACTTATGGGAAATGACAATGCTTGTTTTAATAAGCAAAGACAAAAAGAGAGCAAGGCTTCAATTTACCTGAGTCATCGTGCAGCGTGCATATTAATCAGGCAGGAATTCATGAACTGTGATGGTTTACGGTCAATAAAACAAACTGAACTACAACATTAGAGAGTGATAAAGCAGGAGGGATGAGGTACGGACATGATGGCTGATTGAAATGTGTTTGTAGCAGAGTTTTAGATGACAATCAGTCCAGCTGAGCCTAGAATCTGTCTGCTCTGATGGTTTTCCTCCAGCTCTAGGTAAGAAGTGACTGACAAACTATGATGAATGATTTATTCCTGGTTCTAATGATCAGATTCAGGCAGTCACCTTCAGAGCCGGACTGTACAACAGTAACAGTAAACAGAGCTTCAGGGTGTGCCCATAATCCAGAGATCAGTGACCACAGAGAGGACAGAGAGGAGGTCAGCCTTCAACTAATCACTCAGTCTGTGACCAGAGACACAAACACAACAGTAGACTTCCTGAGGGTCAATTCAATACATCAGAGAACAAACTGGCTTAAACACTGAAAGGTATAGTTGTGCAAGGAGGTGATCATCATGCAGTCCATTAAATTATTTTTGTTTGTCTTTATAGCTGAGATGTTTTTGTGTGGAGGATGTGACCACAGGAGTCCCTGACGGAGCCAAAGCTGATTCCACATCCCAGAAGTCACCTATTCATGTCAAAAAAAAGTACAACCATCCTTTCAACACGAGCCCCTAAAGAGTGGAGGAACAGCTGGTAAAAGCAGGTTATTGTTGGTTTCGACCCAAAACTGGAAATATGTCACATGTAGGTTTAACCTTGAAGCCACGTGAAGTCATGGTGAACTCAAGCTGCCTGAAAGCTGTTAAACATGTCTGCCATGACGCTGACAGACCACTTTTCACTTCACTGTGGAAAATTCCTGAGTTGTATATTTTGGTCAAAGTGTTTGGCTCAGAACTGTGCCGACAATCAGAATCACAACGGGCTGATTAGGTTTTCATCATCATCATCATCATCACAAACAAGCTTCGGTCCCGATCATCCTGACGTGACGTGATGTGTCAAAGACGAAGGCACAACAAACAAAATGTAAGCAGTTTGCTTTCCCTCATTTATACCCCATCATTACAGCTGGCTCTATTTATACAGCCCATAAATCCAGCTCACCACACTGAAGGAGCTGCGTTACCAAGGAGTCTGTGCAGCTGATGACTTTCACCATCTGCAAAATAATACAGGTCAGTGCAAATCCACAGTGCAAAGCTCACTGAGCAGCTTTCTGAGGAATGAACAAGGCTGTGATCCCCATACATCTTCTCCTTTTTGCTGCAGAAAGGCAAACCTGGACTGACTGCACTGTATGTACACAAAAAGACACAGGGAAGCTCACATACCGGTGTCCCATTTCTGCTTTTCTGACCTCCTTCTCTCCAGCCGATGGGACAGGGAGTCACTTCACCAGCTCACAGGTTTACCGTCGGTGAGCAGCAGTAACACAGTGACACCGACGCCCTCCTGATGAGCACACATGAAGAAGAAACACAAGCCTCTACATGTTTGACTTCCCTGCCAAGCCCTTGGCAAAGAGCCGTCATCACTACCTCATGCTGTAGTAGCAGTCTCTCTTTACTACAGGATCCTACTGACGGAGGCCTGCAGGTGTGACACGTAGCACCATCACCTGGTCCCAGCACACCGGCTGCACATAAAGAAACCACTCCACAGTCCGACCTGTTCCTCTGTCCTCGTTGTGTCCCAAACCTAAATGAGTCAGATTCAGCAGAAAAAAACAAAAAGAGGAACACAGCAACCTGATACTGAACTCACATGAATACAGCGCAACAAATCTATGCTTTGAACCAGACAAACAGACAAAAGTCGGCATCAAACAGTACTGCCCACATATATTATATTATAAATCATATTCTACAGCCTCCAAGTTGGGTCGAATTTCCAACACAAACCATGATTCATCAAACAAAACAGAGTTTTCCAGTAACTCTAGAAACAGCGAACACGTTTGACCCTGAAACAAGATCAGGTAGACACGAGGCGGAGGTGCTGGGAGATCAATTAACCAATCACAAGGATGCTTTGACTGTCAGCCTCCCCACCCACAGCGTCTGACGTCATCAGCTAAAAATAAAACATGTGTGTACCCAACCACAAGACATCAACATGAAAATAAGCAGCTCGATGAGCAGTTTCCTACTGAGGTTCAGTTTGAGCATCCACATAGATAAATTCATCAAAAACAGAAACAACAACAGCTCTGTGGACTGTTCAGCTCAGTAGAGGAAACATTTACAATTTATCTGTGAGGAAAATTAATATTCATACACACTCAAAGTCAGATCTGGACAATAAAGTGAGAGGAGTGTGAGGAAACCCTCCAGCCTCCCTGGAGAAATACTGGCACAGCTTCGACCGAGCCAATTATCTTTTCAACCCGGTTTCACACAGTTGCATTCGCCAGGATGTGCAGACCAATTAGAGCTCAAGGCTGAGCTGCAGATGTGATTGGTCGGCCCTCAGCAGCCATTAACAGGGGAGCACACAGGCGCTCTGTGGATGGTTTTAGCAGGAGGTGTGGGATATTATTGGCTGTACTGCAAAATAATCCATCATTTTAAAGCATTATGTGCTCATATGTGGATAATATCTGTACTCAGTTACATTTCTGAATAGTTTTTACTGAAACTGAAATAGACAGAAGGGATTTTAACAAAAGGAGATGTGACTCTGGAGCTTTCTCTGGGGGGCTGGGATGTTAATTAGATGTTGAATATGACAGATGGGGAGCTTGACTGTATTGGCTATGCTGATGTAAAAATGTAATTTCCCCATTGAGGGATCAATAAAGTAAGTCTTCTTCTTCTTCTGATCATCCACAGCATATTACAGCTGCTGCACACCTCCACCATAACAATACTCCATAATGCCCCTAAAGGTAATAAATAAAAGGTGTGTTTATGTGTTTTTGTCTCCTTGCAGAAGAACACGACCGAGTGACTCAGAGAAATGGAAAAAGGGAAACGGGGAGGGAGAGGAACTTCCAAGTGAAGTACATTTGTGATTTTAATGTTCCTATGTATGATAACTTTTTTCCACCAGCCAGGCGTCAGTCATGTGGGGAGAGCGCCGTCCTGCAGCCTGAGAGGAAGGTTTCTTTATAACATTAGATTCACCGTGTCAAAACATTAACCAAGAAGGGAAAATACACCAAGATCACTGTGGAGCCTCCCAGTCCTGACTGCTGAGCTCTTCTTTGACAGGAGACTCACATGATGACAGACAAAACCCAGAAGAGGGTGGAATTAATATTATTGTTCAGTGACAGGAAAAGAAAGTAGAGACAGCCACTGCTGATATGACTCAGACAGTCAAAGAAATACTGCTGTAACGCAGAATACATTCAGCTCTGTGTTGTTTTATACCAGAACACACTAGAAAATATCTTTACTACCACTGTTGTTAAATAATGAGGCTATTTAGCATCAAACACATGAAACAGACAATATATGGCAACTAAAAACAGAACAGAAATGGAGCATTGGGATGGATATGTGCACACTATAGACAGGGTGTAAAAACTGAGGCTTAGTAGCATTACTGTACTCCATAAACTGCAGCGATGACACACTGGTAATTAGGATAAACTGCTTGTATTTCACACTTTTTCACCTCATATACTGAGCATGTTTTGTTATATTTGTACAGTTTGTTTCTAAATGTGCAGGAGTGCCACCACAGTCTAGTTGTACTGTTGTCTGCAGCAGTATAATGTAGTTCTATCTTATCTTATAATGATGATAAAGAGCTTCAGATCTGCATTCAGACCCCTTCTACACATGTCAGCAGTGAACCTAAACACTGTGCAGCTTCTTTCTTCTTAAACCCAGTGAGGGTCTGCTGACTGCAGCACAGTAAAGACCAGTAACATGCAGGTTAGTCACTCCATGGACCAGAACTAGTCTGCCTGCATTCCCTCTCAGTCACTGTCTAACCAGATGCTGGTAGCTCTCACCAGCAGGCACCACTGGCTCAGCTGCTCACCTCCATTTACTCTTAAAATGGGACGTTAAACAGTAAAAACAGAAGGGTTAACTCTTAAACTTCCTCTCAGACTCTGTCAGACAGAAACGGGACATAATAAACCAAACAGAGCTACTTCTCTCTGCCGGACAAAGGGCTGACTACACCGGCCGGGCTTCACCTACCTTTACCGGCTGTTGCTCTCATTGTCTCGGTGTAATCCTTGATTTCATTCCACCGAATCCAGCCAGCCTCTGTGTGAAATAAATGACCGAGAACCAGAGTTTTCAGCTGCTGTGTTGGAGCTGAGAGCTGCCTTGTTCCAGCGGGCTAGCAGAGCTGGAGTCCAGGCGGACAAAAGCTCCAGAGTCTGGAGGTTTGAAAGGCGGCTGGAGAGAAAAGGAAACGGCAAAAACGGGTCCAGTCCGCTCACTTTAACCGGAGAAAGGTGGCCTCTGTGGGGTAAGTCGGGTTCAGAAGCTCCTTCAGGGTCCAGAAGCTCCTTCCAACAGACTGTGACTCCTCTATGCTAAACTGCTAGCCTGCCGCTAGCCTGCTGCTACTTCCTTTCTGTGAGCTCAGTCTGGGCGGTGAGAGGAAAGTTTAGAAGAAGAGCCTGTTGCTGCTGTGCTGCAGAGCAGCGCCCTCTGCTGGGAACTGGTGGTGGTGCTACTGAGTGGAACTGCACCGTGAAGGGAGAAAAAGACAGTTTGTATTTATATATAATTAAAAAAAAATAAAATACAAGTATTTTCATTTTTATATTTTATATTTATATTTAGTATTTATTTTTTATTTGTTTTTATTTCTTTCCTCTGTTTATGTGTCTGTTTTTACCACATAAGCAGAGTTGTTGCACTCCTTTTATTTTTTTTTTCTTTCTTCCATTATTTTAGAACTCTTTTTTAAAAAAAAAAAACTTTTAAGTTATATTGTGTTATATGTGTTAAATAGCTTATATGGTTGGTTTTGCACTAAATTGCATTTTTTGCACTATTCTGCACTGTATATACTTTTTAAATATTTTATCTATTTTTTATCTCCTTACTTTTTCCTACTGTGTATGGCAACTGTGATGAATAAATTTTTGTCTTATCTTACACTGGCACTTTAATTGACATGTCTTTTATTTCTCTTAGCTTTTAATTCAATTTTTATTTTAATAATTTAAATATATATATTTCAACTGTTTTTGTAATAAAATACAATAAAAATAGAAATAAACATAAATAGAAACAAGGAGTGAATTGTGGTAATGCTATAAATGTTTATGTTAATAATAAAGTTAGCATCTTCCTGCTCTGGACAGGACTGTAATTCTGCTTTGTGGCCACCAGATGTTGACTGCTCAATGTAAACGAGTCTCTTTACGTGGAAGTAAGCACTGAATGGCCAGACGGTGTCTCCAAATAAAAAAAAAAATCTGGGCTCTAATATCACGACCAATAACCTCTCAGCAATGACAGAGGAATTACTTTTTAATTAAATCATTTCTCCAGCAACTTGACCATAGCTGCCATCATGTTTTACACTTCCAATTTTAACTGATATCTGTTGTTTGACCACAACTCTCAACCGAAGCATCAAGCCTCCACAACAGCAGGGAGGTGGTTTCACGAAATGTTTAATCAATTATTTCTCTATATTAACAAGGAATAAAACAAGATCTGTGGACTGAATGCAGCTTTAAATGGCCGTCAATGGAAACATGCTGCACTTTTAAAGGGGAACTCCACCACTTTTAAACATTAAAGTCAGGTCACAGGCCTTGGTTGGTGCTGCTGCATGTGTGTGTAAAAAAGCTGCTGTGACGCCTTCTGTGGCTCCAGAGTGAAACAAAATGTGCTGAAGAAGCCGACCTCAGGTGACATGATCTGAGTCAGAAGATGAAGATAAATCTGGAGGTGTGGAGTTAGATGAGGTCACCAGACCTCCTCATGTCTCCGTCATGATGCAAACATTACCATAGGTGTGCAAGTCTAAATCAGTGGAGTACATTTCTGTTCACATCATAAAAAATGATAAATAATAATCATCTGTCAGAAGGTCATTTCACTGGTTTGGATGCAAAAGCTCAACATGATTCAACATTTTAAGTGAAGAGCAGCACAGCAGCAGCAGCAAGACTCTGAACTAAGAAAACATCCTCTCTTACAGGCTCTGAAAACTGACGTTATCAAAGGCTTTCTCGCACTTTTCTGATTCTTTCTGCAAAGTTTTGTTATGCAATGTAAACTTTTGTAATACTAGACTTTGTCTGTAAGGTAGTAAACTGTACAGACAGTAGTATTCCAGTGTTAAAAACTAGATGACAAGAGCACAGTGCGTACTGTCTGGTGGCATCCTGTCCAGTTCTTTATCCTATCGGGGCGTATTGATTTGACTGATCATATATTGTGTCATTAGATTAAAAATGAGCAGTTTTATCCAGCTGCACATGTGTTTGTGGTCTGTTTGTGAAGCCAGAAGCACCATGTGTGGTGATAATAAGAGCACAACTGAGCACAAATGCAAGAGCAGAAGATGCATGAAGATGAAGAAAAAAAACTGTCCTTTGTCCGAATGTTTTCTACAGACTTTAAAAAAAGACGTCAGCAAGTACTTTCTCACATTTTTCTGATTGCTTTAAGCACAGTTTTGTAAGGCACAGTGTGTGCTGTGTTTTAGCAACAGTTCTTCACCCTATCAGGTGTGTCGATCACGTTGTGTCATTAGATCCACTTCCACATGGACTTCTCCTCATGAAGCTGCTCTGCAATCATACTCTGAATCCCAGCAGGACAGTCGGGGCTTTTCACTTTGCATGTTGGCATGTTGGCTTCCTCCCACAGGAAACCTGAACAGGTGTGACAGCCTGCACGCTTCGTCACCAGGTGACATCTGTGACTTGAGCTGCTAAACATGGTGTAGCTCTGCACAAACAGCGAAACCCCTGGACTGATGTGAGTTTGCCAGCTTGTTTAGAGCCACAACAGTGAGAGTCGACAGTTAACACACACACACACACACATGCACGAGCACGTGCACACTCCTGTGGTTAAGAATACGCACTCATGTGGTCACACTGCTGTTTGAAGTCATATTTTCAGAGTAAGGGCGTCTCCAACAGTCGAGGGTGTTGTTCACACCTCCGGCTGCAGCAGCTTGTTGTGAATTGAATTGTGTTTTTCTCCTTTTCCTTGTTTAATTTACAAAAACAGGCTCGCCACAGTGTCATTAGCTTTAGCTGGAGGAACATCTGTCCTGTATCAAATCCTCCTGAATCTGTGATTTTACAACTGCGGGCTGAAAAGGAGAAGTTCACGGTTTCACGGGGAAGGCCCGTAAATGTTGCATCTCCTTACTGTTTCTCAATGCAGACCCTGAGCCTCACACTTATTTAAATATACACAGTATGTTTGTTTCTGTCTTCTTTAAGCAGAGCAATCATGCAAACTGCTGAGAAAACCCACAGAAACATGTTCTCCATGGACACAGATGGAAAATGACAGATAAAACCCACTTTCAATTTTTCTTACTGCTTCTCTGCACATGGAAAACCATATTTTCTTAGAGGAACATTTGGTGCCCTGGCATGATTATAGTTCTATTTTCAAAGGGTTATTTCAGACCACACTGGCATGCTTTTGAGGCGTTTGATAAATGAAAATTATAGTGCAGTGATACAATTAGAATCTACTTTGCTGAAAACTTGAAAATATATAATAATAAGTCTTTGAAGGGCAAATGTGTTCTGGCTTCGCTTATATTTGATAAGTGGTTTCTTGATTTCAGGGTCTGGCATCACTTTCTGGTTGTGGTAAGAAGCCTCGTACGCTGCTTCTCAGTATGTTATGAGTTTATGGTCCACTTGAAAGTGATCACGGTCTGGACGCCGCTGCCCGTCTTAGGGCATGTGGTCGTGGTCCTCTTGTGCCTGGTTGGAGGTTTGCTGAAGTCAAGTGTGCCTTGCATGGTGATAATAAGCGCACAGAGCGAACAGTGTGACTGTGACCAAACCAACAACCACAGCTGTGTGATGAGGCGTATGAAAGCTCCTATCTCCTGGGTGGGGCACCATCTGATTCCTGTTTTTCATCTTTCTGAGAAATATTGAGAAAAAAAAACACAACCCTCATGTGTAATAAGCTAGCCCTGGCTACAAGCCAGTGTGTACTTACCACACATCCTTTAAAAAACGGTTGAGTCATGTTATTTTAAAAAACATTTACAACTTTCTTAGCGTGCCACGTGTGTTGAAAGAGTCCTTCCCGTATAAACTTGAGCAACATGATTTGTGATAGTGAAATCTGAGTGATCATCATGGTCCTGAGGCATCGGAGAAGAACTGTTAAATATCAAACAGTGAAAATCTGCTGAACAATTTTGACTTCTTAGACTGTGAAACTGTATAATTGATTATTGTAGCAAACTGGGAAAGTCTCACAGTTGCTTTTCAAGGTGATGGAATGAATAAATTGCATAAACTGTAATCACTCAGTTGCATACTGTGTGTGTGTGTGTGTGTGTGTGTGTGTGCGTGTGTGTGTGTGTGTGTGTGTGTGTGTGTGTGTGTGTGTGTGTGTGCGTGTGTGTGTGCGTGTGTGTGTGCGTGTGTGTGTGTGTGAGACGACCCAACTTTACTTCCCCATCAACAATGTGCAGCAAAAATCAGTAGTCAGCGACCTCTTCCCTCTCACTCTCTCTCTCAGCATCACCAGCAGCAGCAGCAGAGTAAGTCCTCTCTCCTCTATCAGATGGAAAAAAAAAGGTTCATTTTAATAAAAATATTTTATACTCAACTCTTGGGGAGCATGAAGTATTCTTTTTTATTTCTAAAATCATCACTCAGATTTTATTTAAAACAAAAAGCTTTATGTTTCTTTAGTAATTTTTGACTTATTTCTTTTGAGTTTTGTTTACAATTAATTTATTATTATCATTATTATTATTATTATTATTATTATTATTATTATTATTGTTATTATTATTATGGTTATCCGAGAGCAGTATTTTCAGTAAGTATTGTTTTGGGAATTTTTAAAATTTGATTTAAATGCCCTCTGCAGCTGCTCACTCATCCTGTGAACCACAGCGAGGTGTTGTAGCACATGAGGGAGGCATTTAAATGATGCCTTTTAACCTGATCGAAGTGTCGTCATGAGGGAGTCATGAGGGAGAGGGGACTGGGATTTTATTTTCACGCAGAAACCTTTGTCAAACACGTCTATTTCCTGCCAGTCGCCTCTGTTTCCTGAGCTTTCTATCGATAGTTTTGCCTCATCCATTGGATGGTTTTAGATTGACCTGACACAGCTGTGGTGTCTTTTGTCCTCTCAGGTGTGCTGTGTGCAGGTAGAGCTCCACAGGTGACAGTGTGCTCACAGCCTGTTTGCCTGCAGCTCCAGCGTTGATCTGCTGCCATGGACGCCTTCTCCTCCCTCACCTCCTCCTCCTCTTGCCCCCACCTGTACCACTTTCCCAGCTTCCTCAGCAACACCAGCGTGCCAAACGACACCACAGCCAGCCAGATCAACCATGTGATCCTGCTGCATTACAACCACACAGGCCGCCTGCAGAACAGGACGCTGTCAAACACCCAGAACCACATCAGTGCCTCCGCCGCCGTCTTCCTCTTCTTCAGTATCTTCATCGTCCTGGAGAACTTCCTGGTGCTGGTGGCTGTCATCTCCCGCATCCGCCACAGCCCACGCTGGGTTTACATCTGCATCGCCAACATCACGCTTAGCGACCTGCTCACTGGAGCCGCCTACCTGGTCAATATCTGCATGTCAGGCAGCCAGACGTTTGGCCTCAGCCCTGCTCTGTGGCTCTTCAGGGAGGGGATGCTCTTTGTGGCCCTGGCTGCATCCATATTCAGTTTGTTGCTGATCGCTGTGGAGCGTTACACCACCATCATTAAGCCGCTGTCCCAGAAGACAGCCAGGAAGACCTACAGGATCTACGGTCTGGTGGCGCTCTGCTGGCTTCTGGCTCTGATCATCGGCTTCCTGCCCCTGCTGGGCTGGAACTGTGTGTGCAACCTGGACGGATGCTCCACCCTCCTCCCTCTCTACTCCAAGACCTACATCTTCTTCTCTCTCATCATCTTCTTCCTCATCCTCCTGGCCATTGGCGTCCTCTACGGTGCCATCTACTGCCACGTGCACAAGAGTGCCCAGGTGGGTCCCCTGCGCAGCCGCAAGCGCTCCCTGGACCTGCTCAGGACTGTGATCAGCATCGTTGGGGTTTTCATGCTGTGCTGGGGTCCACTGTTCCTGCTGCTGCTGGTGGATTTCTTCTGTGCCTCTCGTCAGTGTGCCCTGCTGTTCAGCGCTGACTTTTGCATCTCTCTGGCGGTCCTCAACTCCAGCCTGAACCCCATCATCTACGCCCTGGGCAGCAGCGACATGAGGAAGGCCATCGCCGAGCTGCTGTGCTGCTGCTGCCTGAAGGCCGGCCTCTGCCACCCGGACAAGTTCACGTCCAAGGAGAGCAGCAGCACCTCTGGGAGCCGGAGGAGCAGTCTGAGGAACAGTTTTAACAAGGTCAGGAGTCTGAGCGTGGCCTCCCCACCCTCAACCCCCAGCAAGCCTCACAGGGCGCCCAAAAAGTACAGGCTGAGCTCCACCACCAGCTGCCTGTCGGTTTCAAGCGGTTAAACCACAACGTGATCCCCTCCCAAGCAAACAAGACCTGCGTGCTCTGATACACATCTCACCATTTCCTCTTGGTTTGAATGTTCAGCGCTCTGCTGATCACACACTGTCAGAAAGCCTGTCCAGATGATGAACCCATCCCCATGTTTGCAATGGTTTTACACACTCTATTTCTTTGTGACACTGTTTTTTTTCAGTGTATCTGATACACTTTATTGATCTGTTGTTGCACTGTTCCTCTTTGTTTTACCCAGCCAAAAAGAAAAAAAAAAGTTTTCATGAAATGTATAAAATGCTGAGTAGAAAAATGTTGCATTGTATTGTAATATTTTGTTTCACTGTATGATAAATACATGAATAAAGTTTATTTTGCTGCCACCTCTGTTTTCCTCTGGAGGGAGACACATCATCGAAGCACAGATGCTTCAAAATGACTTTCCCTCCTCGTAGAAACAGAAACACACCATGTTTTTTTTTTTAAATAAATTTACCTCATTCACATTTTATCCATCCCACCATACTACAATGACTTATTTCAGTCTAGATGTTTGTCAGTTTGATGCAGAACTTTAGTTTTAAAGCTTGTCTCTGTCAGACTCCTCAACACCTTTGTGTCTTCTTCTTCTTCTTCTTCTTCTTCTTTTTTGTCGTCTTCCTCTTCGTCTTCTTCTTTGCAGGCTGCTGTTCTGACAGGATGACAGATTGAAGTTCAGCTCAGAGGAGGTGAGGCTGGGACTGCAGCCCCAAGGGCACACAGCAGGGCTAATTGATAAATGCATTAAGCCTGTCTGGCGGGGCGGATAGATGAGGTACTCTACTGTACTCCTGCTACTTTATACCGGAACAACTGGTTATGTTTTGAGTATTTTCAGAAAACAGTGTGTGTGTGTGTGTGTGTGTGTGTTGCTTTGTTTCAGTTGCTGCAATAGATCACTGCTGGGAGAAGTCAATACTGCATTGTTTCCCCTCTCAGTTTTATTCAGCGTTTCCACAGCTTCGCGTTTAAAAATGATTGTCTGAGTTTTTACTCAAACTCTGAGCTAAGTGGTTGCAGACGGTGGTGTGATCGAATCCGGTCGACATCCAGCGTCACCAAGAGCCAAAGATTCAGAAGTTGCCGACTGATGATTGGTGCTCAGGATCACAGGATGTTACCTTTTCCCCCAGCTTTTCATAGCCCCAAACTCTCATGTAAAATGTAAAAAAAGTGAGTTCATGCTGCAGAAAATCGCTCAGAAAATAATGTGTTTTTGTGGATTTGACTCTTCAACCAGGAAGGAGTTTCATGAGGTTTTATTAAGTGTAAAACTTCAAAAAAAACATAAAAATAATAATGATTAACACGCCAAACGATTGGCGTGTTACAACAGGTTACAGCTGAAATAATGTATTATGACTGAAGATAAATGAGATTAAACATGAGAGCAAGATGGTGGAAAAAAAAGCCTTGAGGTGAAATGTGTTTTATAAAAACAGCTCCAACACGCTGCTGGATCTAATAACAAAAAAATAATCATTTTCTTCTCTTCTAGCTGCTGTTCAGTAACTTTCTGTGCTTTGGATTTTTTTTTTAATAAAACAACTTCAGTATCATATTAAACAACATACTTCTGCTGAGAAAGAGCTGCACCTTTCTACATGTGCATTTAGTTTAGTATTTATATTTTTTTTATTTTTATGTTGTTTATTTGCGACTGTTCTTTTTTTTATCTGTTCTGCAGCTTTTTTACACATTTAGTTTTACTCTTAGTCCTGCACAGATATATCTGTTTACTTATTTACCATATTTACACATTTTCCCATTTATTCTACTTGTTTACTGATGCCACTGCTTCTTATTTTTTATATTGGTCCTTACTATCATGTTGCTCCATCCTGGGAATTTCCCCGTTTATGTGACGACTAAAGGATTACCTTATCTTTATCTTTATCTTATACGAGTTTCAGCAAAGCCTGATGGGAGCTGTGTTTGATTTGAGTCTTTTTAACATAAATGTAGACATAATGTCATGTTTAAAGACAGAAAACCTTTGACTGGAGCAGAGCAGACACTCCTCTGGTAAATCAATGGGGCTTCAGCTCAGGCAGGGAACAATAAAATCACTTATCAATGGTGTCTGTTGAGTCTCGCAGGCATTCCTGTCGGTGACGTGAGCGAGCTGCATGGACTCGCCGTCGGTGACGACTGTGAGAAAGAAGGAACTTTGCTTTTTACCTGAAACTGCCGCCCACGCAGGAACTCCACTTTATATCTACTTATTATGAGCACTCCAAACCTTCGTGTCCACACGTACAATATGCATAAACTCAAACGTAAAAGAGCCCATAAACACTCTAAACTCAGAGTTTATGAGGTTTCTCAGGCGTAAGGATCTCTTCCAAATCTTTTCCTGTTTTTTTGTGGCCAGGGAAGCAAACAAGTCGTCACTGGCTGTGTTGGTGTGTGAGTTCCCCTCTCACGAATTCCTGCATCTTTACGGTTAAGAGCAGGGGATAAGCCTCTCATCCTCGGCCCTGGCTCAGCTCCAGCTCTGCTGCCTGATGAAAAAGCAACAGCAAATTCCTGGCTTTATTAGCTGGAGCCTCAGACACATTCGTTGTATCATATTTGACATGTCAGGGGCTGATCAGCAATCCTCTCGCTCCTTCTCCCCTTACAACAACAAGGCCTTTGCTCTGCTCTAAATGAGGCACGATGGGTTAATGACGGTTGCGTGCAGACGTGGCTGTGCCCTCAATAATTACCTCGCTGGCTTTGCCTCCAGGTGTTCAGCAGACAGCTAATGATGTACTGTCTGAGGAGAGGGGAAGGAGAGAGTGTGAGCAGACACTGCGACAAGTTGGTGGCAAAAAAAAAAAAAAAATCCAACATCACGGCTTAAAAATTTGTAGTCTGCAGAAATCATTTCCATCCTTTTACACCAGCTTAACTGCTGAAGATTCAAGAGCCTGACGTCCCTGCTCATTGTCTAGTTTACTGTAGAACAATACAGATGCTGGATAATCTCCTCATGTGGGATCCAACCATGAGCCAAAGTCTGGCTAAACACAGCTTCTGGTTTTAATACTCATACACAACCCTCTCATGCACTGCCTCTTTGCATCTGTTCTTGAAAGGTTTTGAGGGGATTTACAGCATGAAGATGCCTTCAGGAAGAAGGGTTAGAGAACCAAGACCAGGACCAGGACCAGAACCAGAACCAGGACCAGTCTGAGCCTCACTCCAGCTCAGACCACATGGATGAGGATAAAGCATCTGTGAAAGCAAGGACTCTCACACATTTCCAGCCCTGTTTGACAGCTAAAAGCTGCAGAAGTGGAGGTTTTCTCTGCAGAGAAGGACTGAACTCAGAATAACTGAGTGACGCCACACTTAAATAGCGCAAGTGTTGAGAGACAAACTGACTGATATTGACTCAGATGATGATGGAGAGCGAATCCTTCCTGGCTGGACATGTTGTCATGGTGGGTCACATGGTAATGGAGAGGTGGAAAAAGAGCCCACGGCGTCTTGTTTTCCTTTCCAGCTCACAGGAAAGTGGAGGAAATATTAGAGATAATCCACGGCCGGTTACATGATCTGTACGCTGTTTAAACGGCAGAGTGCACAGCTGAACAGTGAGGAGTGTTTAATGGAAATCAGTCAGGATCAGTCATTCATCATAACATGGAGACAAAAAAAAGGAGGAAGCAGACGGTAATGGACAGGTGTCGTTATCTAGCTTTTCTCCCTCACACTCGTGATGGTGGAAAATATTATTATTATAATTATTTGACTTCCTCAGCGTCCCACCACTATGTCCAACGCATCCAGTAACTCACTGCATGTCCAAACAGTCTGATCGAGCACCTGTTTCTGTCCTCGTCCTCTCAGGTGTTAACCCCTAATGTGCTTTAATCTCCTCCCATCACTCATGTCCTCTGCTGCGCCTCGTCAGATCTGTTTCAGATCCCCCGACTTCCTGCTTTATTGTGGTAACTCTTCCTTCTCATTTCTGGTGTCTGCCTCGTCCAGCTTGTCTCTGACTTTGTGTATTTACAGTCCATTTTCTTTAATATTTCAGATCTTAGTTATCAGTTTCATTTTGTTGTTCCTGTTTCTTTAGTACCTAGCTTACTTTTAGTTGGACTTTGCTTGTGAAAGTTTGTTGTTAACTCACTGACTTCCAGCCATTTTCAAAAACAAAAAAGTGTCTTGTTCCAGCGTTTTTGTCCATTTTTCAGTCATATTTCTAGAACCACAGAATATTTTGTACTATGTCTCTGAAAACAGTGAATAGCTCAAATGAAAGAAGAGACTCTCTATTTCATCATGAAAAAAATGTTTGTTTTTACCTTGTTCCATTCTTGTTTTATCAGAGGTAGAGTAGTGGACACTTTCACCAAAATCACCACTTTTTGTCCAGATTCTGTTTTGCTCTCTAATCTCGATCGTCTCCACTTCCTGTTTTGATCTGATCTTCTGACTGGTGTGACCCGGTCTACCTGAGGGACAGGAGTTTGGATCTATCAAAGTTGATGAATTCTCTGCAGGTTTTCCTTAACTAGAGGTGAATGCTCCACTATGACGTCCAAACAGAAGAAAGGCTCAGAGGGACACAAAGTGGAGTTTAAGTGTGATGTCAGTTTGAGTTCAGGAGGAAGGACTCTTAAAATCTGCTCCATCTCTGGAGGCAGCTGTTTCCTCTTCATCAGATCCTGGAGGGACGGCGGAGACAAGGGCCAGACGATATGGGTTTTAAAAAGAGGGAGACACAAATTCTGTTATTAACCATGTTTTTAACTAAATGTTTAAATATGTTCCCACGGGATGAGAAACGAACAAACGCTCTTTCATCCCTCGTTCCGTGGTTTCCCCTGGATGTCGGCCATGTGCAGTGACTTTGCTCTCAACCTTGGAAACGAATGTGAGCGACTTTTCTCTCTTTTCTTAATCCTCGCTCTCGTTCTCGCTGTGCTTTGGCCGAGCACTGTGACCACTTAACTGATTGTGTTGTGAAAGATGTTCCAAGGGTGATGATTCAGCTTTGGTTTACACAAGTTTTTTTTGTTTTTTTTAAGTAAGGACGCTGGTTTTGTAGAAACTCTGAGATTCCACAGCCTGCAGGGCTCTGAGCTGATAATTGAGCTAACACGACAAAGAAAAGCAGGTCATGTTTACCATCACTGTTTAGCGTGTTAGCGTGTAGCACGCCACAACAGGCTGCATAACAGCGCTTCATTTTTCTCCCAAATATTTTCTGGGCATTTCAGTTTAAATTATTTCATTTTCAAACATGCAAGATATAACATTTTGTTGGCAAATAAGCGATAAGCTGTGAAGATTTCCTTTGAATGATGACGGGGTATACTGATTTATTTGCTGGATCACAGCACAGATTAGTGACTAAATAAAACCAATAACAGGGTAACACTCAGTAGTCACATAATAAATCTGTTCCATGTGAGGCCTCGGCCTGATTGAAACACTTTGAACCTCCCACTGAACACATGAAATCAATAAAGCAAACTCCTCGTCACCCATAAATACTACAAGTCTGCACACATCTCAGCTTTGCATTTCAAAGCGCTGCTGTTCTTCTCTCATCGCTGGGATCCCTCTTGAGGACTTCAGGTTGTGGCGTGGAGGTTCGGCTCCACCGCTGGCCTCGGTTTTTCCATGAGGCCTGAGGAATGGAAGGAGCTGAGGCTTTGTACAACAGATGTTCCTGCTCAGCTCTAAACCAAATTACGCAGCCAAGCTCAGAGCCACGGGCCAGAACCGCACATATGCTGATCGAACGGCGAAAGGGGGGCAACAAAAGTAGATCAGGCTCAATAAAGCAGCCGCATCATGAAATCTGGTCAGCTTGAGGCCTGATGATAAAAGTGATGTTGACGTCGCTATGGAGACTAAAAGGAGAACTGGAGGTTGGTCGGATACTCGTCTCCGGTTCTGTGTCTGTTTTCAAGATTGTGTTTTTGATTTCAGGCGACTGGAAGAAGTGGAGCTCAAAGTAAAACATGAACCTTTGACCTGGACGCCGTCTGCTGCAGCACGGACTGTTAGAAGACTGATGAGGACGCTTTGACAGCATACAGCCTCATTTTCTAACAGATTTCACCTTGACTTCCCTGAGCCAATCATATCGCTGCTCTCAGACTCCACAGCTACGTCACAACGAGCTTTAACTGCTAACAATTCTAACTAAATTATCACGGTGTAATAAATTTACTCACTCGCTCTTAGTGAAGTCTGTCCTGATTGAAATGTAAACAGCTTCCTGAAAAAAAAAAAACAAGTTGACCTCGTGACCTCCGTTTCCTCGTCGGTGTCTTGGAACCTGACTGCTGAACACACAGCAGCTCGACTCAAAGTGTCTGCAACTAAATTCTCTGACTTTTTTTGTTTTTTTTTATCTCATGATGTTGGGAAAAATCCAAAAAAAACCAATGCTAGGATTCTCAAACTTTATTGCATTAAATTAAATTAAAGATTAAATGAAACACTGGTGCACCTTACGTCAAAATAAATCACGCTACAAATGAAAGTCATTAGAAACTCACTGACATTTACATTAATGCACTTCATGCACGGCTGTCGTCCACATTCAGGTGGATTAAATGTTCACACTAATCAGAGCTAACCCGTCAGCGGCACCACCCGACTGGAACGATGCCCTGAAGACAAAACCACACCGATGACGCGAACCTTTCTGTGGGTAATCTCTTCAAACATTTATCCACAGAAATTCAAAGCAACAGAAATATGATTTTATGGTGCCAGTTGCTGCATAAGAGCAGACTGATCACGGTTGGTAATGAGCTTTCTTTTTTTTCCTGTGGGTATGAAATCTTCAAGATGAAGCTCTTTTCCTTCGGAGGAAGCAGCACTGCTCACATTCCCAATCACTGATAATGGGGACTGCCGGGTGACATTAATTATACAGACATAGCAGACATTTCACTGGATTACCTGACAATGAGCTGCAGTCTCAGTCCAGCCTTTGACAGCAGGAAAAAAAAGAAAGACGTATGCAAAGAGTGATACGAGGGAGAGCTTTTTCAAGGGAACAACGCTGAAATAAACATGAAGACAAGATGGACGGCATCAGTATGTAACAGTATTCACACAGCGGCTCCCTATCAAGCAAAAAATGCTAAGTCTGCTCATGAAACATTCATATTGTGGCACAGAGAGGGACAGTCGTCTGAAAGTGGAGCTTCAGGGTTCAGAGGCGTCGGCTGACAGGTCGGAGGACTCGCGTTTGACTTTCATCGAGGCCGACGACTCGAGGCGAACTCCCCACATCTGGGCCGCCTCACGTCATGGACTCCACTCCTGTTCCTGCTGAACTGAGCCAGCTTTCAGGTAAAACACTGATACCAGTTCAGTAGGCACAGGAGGGCACAGCCCGAGCGTCGCTCTGTTTGAAAGTGTGCAGGCTGTGAGCTGCAGCTTATTCCAGCGTATTGATCCAGGCCAACAGGTAGAGAAACGGTTGGACGTAAACCGGGCATGCCAAGACGGGTCTGACATTCAGCACCACATTCCTAAGAACCTGTGGCTTTTTTTAATTCCATATTAAACCGGGGTCAAACGCTGTCAAATATATTCAGTATGGGCGATGATTCTTGCTAGAAGCAGAAGGTGAGATGAGACGGTCGTTGCTTCGGGCAAACCTGACAAAAGACGCTCGTAAAGCTCGTCTCTTATCTTTTTTGCACAATCAGACCTGCGTTTGGTCCACAGGGGCATTCTCACCCCTCCTGAACAGGACCACCATCCCTGGACTTTGGGTCTTCTGGGTCACCTGATCTCCATCACTCCCCTCCTCCTCCCTCCGCCTTTCCTCACATCCACATCTTGAAGTTCAACTATTTCACCTCAGGCACTGAACTTAGCCACTGTGAACAACATATAGCAGGGATCAATGCTCACCAATTAGCTAAGCTCTGTGCCTTTAGCAAGTGGCTGGCTGAGGCCCACACAGACCTTTACGTGACTGCTCGCCGGTGAACTTTGGCGTCTCACGAAGCCTGGGTGGTGCTGAGTTTTGCCTCGTATTACATTTCAGAGAGTGCTCTGCAGGCAGAGGATCCTCGCCTTCATCTGAAACATCAAAATCATCTCTGTGTTTATAAATCTGAGTTCCAGGGCCGAAACGTGATCTGCCTCCACAGATCTGCTCTGTCGTGTAAATGCCTTTACATCGACTCGCTGGCTGATGTGAAACGGGAGAATAGTGGAGACAGTTTAAATTTCAGACAGCTGCACATTTAACTGCAGCCTTAAATGCATTTCGCAGTTTTTTCCGTGTGAGAAACTGATTCCACAAGTTAACCTCTTGAAGTCCACTGAGAGCACTGAGCTCAGCGTCCGTCTAAAACCTCCAGTATTTACTCCTTTGACTCCATGGCAACATCCAGCGTCAGATAATAACACACTACACACAAAAAGCACATCCCACGGTGGAAACATGAGGCGGTTGGTCACCTGCTGAGCTGTGAAGGAGTGGAAATCCCTGGCAATGTGATTTTTGTTATTCTTTGTGCATCAAATCACGGTGCCAGGAACCCTCCCCACCACAGCCGGGGCAGAAGCTGGAGGCAGCGCTCCACCCTGCGGATCCAGATGCCTTCGTGCACAGCAGCTGTGGAGCACCTGCGACCTGCAAGAAAGCAAAAGAGAGATGTGGAGTGCATTACTGGTCTGCACAAAACCTTCAGAGTAGAGCTAGAGCTAATCTATGATGCACTTTAAACCACCCCAAGATGAAAGACGATGCAATTTATCTATAAAACAAAAAGATATGAAATTCATGGGCCGAGGGGAATGACTCTGCTGCAGGATCAGCAGGATCAGCCGATGGTTGCTCACTTTGTTTGCAAACGGTCTGGATATCAATAGTCTCTCTATAAAATATCAGCCGAGGAGAACGCCTGTGTCTCGTTTCTGCAAATTCAGACGGACAGGGTTGTGTTTTGTCTCTGGTTCCCATTAAACCAGCAGGTCTCTGGTCACAGATCATATATCTGTCCACAGGAGGAGACAAAACAGGGCAAAAACAACCTTTTTACAACTTCCTTCTTGAGAAACTGGAACGTCACCGAGTGTTATTGTCTTTAGTTGTTGTTGTTTGTGCCGCTTTGCAGAGAATTCCAGGCCCACCCTGCTGGAGGAAGAAATAATGACAGGATTGTTGAGCAGTGAGGAGGAGGAGGTCAGTCTCAACAGTTTCTCCTTCATCACTGTTCATGCATCGTCAGCGTCTCCTCATACCTGATTTAAGACTGGAGAAGAGTCTTCCCTCACGGTTCAGATCATTTTCTGGAATAAACACGACGTTCAGCTGTATTTGTGACTGTTTTCTTCAGTGTTTAAAGTCTCTGGTTGCCTGGGAACTGCTCAGAGCAGAGAAATAAAATCAATCAACTGTAGTTTTTACACTTCAGCTCACAGATTATAGTGGTTAGCGGATGTTTCCAGAGTGTGTGCTAAGCTAAGCGGCTGCTCTGTGAAGCCTCACTGTGTATTTAACAAACACCATCGTCTAATCTGTGACCACAAAGCCAATAAGTGTATTTACCAAAATGGGGAACTATTCCTTTAATTATCAATCATTAAAAGTCACCGTGTGCTTTATGTTTATTACAGAGTCCATGCCAGCTGATTAATGAGACCACCTGTGATCAGCACCACAGAGCCCACCTGAGAGAACCATCATCAGTTTGAAATCTTCATAATTACAAAGAAATTTCACAAGACCCGCCTTCAGAAGTCGAGGCTGCGCTCTTGTCTCCACTTGCAGGTACACAATAAGCATTAATGTCTGCTGACAGGATCTCAAAGGCATGTGTGCATCATTTGATGAAGGAACTGGGCGTCCTCCCCGGAGCCTCGGTACATGTTGTACAAACGACCGAATCCTTCCAGACACAGAAATATGTCTGTCCTGTCAACCAGCGCTGACAGCCCCTCCCTGCACTGCAATCATGAATAAATATGTTTGTCTGGTTTGGGAGATGTGGACAGTTGTGCTTCGCTGAGCGTGTGTGTGTGTGTGTGTGTGTGTGTGTGTGTTCATTTGCACGAGTTTAAGTGTGAATAAAAAGGAGACGAGCAGTGAGGAAGTGAATGAATTGAAGGGAGTGTTGCCGCTCTCTGGCATGTCACAGTGTGAGTCACTTGTTTGCTTTCTGGGTGTGAAAACTTGAAATGGGAAATAATTGATGTGAGACTTTATTGTCAGGTTCAGATTAATGGCCTGATGAGGTGAGCACAGCACCACAACTCAGAATTATTTCTATCTGCAGGTAATTCAGACACATATTCTGTTTGCTGATTTGCCTAAAATATTTTTAAAAAATCATAATTTCAGCTTTCAAATTCCTGAGAAGCTGGAAACTGACTGAAACAATTAGATAAATAATAAGTCGATAAATAATCCAGCAGAGTTCGATCACTTTGACGTCATAACTTGACTCTGGCTGTGTGTTGGCGGAGCGTTTCCTGTATGCCGTGTCATCCACAGCCTGATGGAAGTTATTATTTAACACGAGGCTGATGGTGAGAACAAGTCTCCACATTTAGAAAGTGCCATGTTTGCAAACTCAGCCCAACAAAATGACCTCATTCACGCTGCCTGGAGGAACTGCTGGCTGGGCAAAAGGCCCGAGGACAAGAGAGGAAATAATAACCTAAAAAGTCAAAATTAAGTGCATCATTTATGGACGCATAAACATCCACTTCACACAATATTCAGTTTTCTTTGAGTATCTCTACCCTGATGTTTGCTTCAGTGACCGGCGGCGGAGTGAGATTCACATCTGAAGCCGGCCGTCTGGTGCTGACGTCACCCTGCATCTCACACGTCAGTGCTGCTGTGATTTGCCACCCTGGTCTCACAAAAACAGGCAAAGTGTTGAGATGGAGAGAAATGTAAGTACATGGGAATGTGTGTGTGTGTGTGAGAGAGAACGAGTTCAAGTCAAGCTGATATAGAAAAGTCTTGATTTATGGATGCCCAGCTCCTCTGAAACGTGACACTTTACAAAGACAGAGGGCTCAGCGTCTTTCCACATCTGACAATCAAAAACATGTCACTAATATACTAATATTCCTGTCACTTTTTGTGTCTAAAAATATATATGTAATGAAAGGTGAAGGATTTGAGTCCTTCTCCACTCCCTTCCTAACGTGAGCCGCTGAATGCAAACCGTCTCTCTTCCTCACCCTAACAACAACAACAACAACGACTTCCTTTGAATGTCCTTACATGTTTGGGAGAAATGATGGTTGGTTGTGTGTCAGTGACCCACGCTGGCCTTTTGGTGATATAAGGTGATAGAAGTGTAACCGCCGACTTCGCCTTTTATATCTGGATCTGACAGTAATGACAGTTTAAAATGAGGAAAAACACGAAACAGAATTTGATTTCAGACTTTCATTTGGGCAAAAAATAAAGCAATTGAACACGAATAATAGGTTTTACATGTTAAAGTTTAAATTTGAAAAGCATGAAAACTATTTACAATACATTTTTGTGAGTTTTTGTCTCTATATGTGCAAAATTTGAAATAAAAACTATCTGCACAAGGAACAAAGAGGCTGCTTCCCTGGAAACCAAAGCAAATGTGTCGCCAGCAATGGCGGATGTCAAACAGCATCTGTAAAATAATATAATCCAACAGTTTGGTAAAGAAATTGTTCAGGTGTGGAAGCTGAGAAAGCAGGAAACTTATTGTGTGTTTAGACAGAAGGCAGAGTGAATTTCAGAGGCACATGCAGTATTATTACATACACTGAGGTACACACACAGTAAAACAAGCGCTATCAACTAATAGCACCTGTGCAGGTAACTACAGACCCCCCGAGCATTAAAGCGTCGTTAGCAGAGCTTCATTATTTATTTCATTAGATCACTCAGTGCTGATAACCCAGCCCTGCCATGTGACTGACGAAGGGACCAGGAGCTTTTCCTCATGTCCCATTAACAATAATCCACTTTGCGTTTCGTTAATGCAATTCTGGCGGGGATGTAATTTCATGCAAAATCAATCATCACCAACCTTTTGTTGGAAATGAAACAGAATAAGACATAAGAGACTAAACAGATTTGGGACTTTCATGTCTAAAGGTACTTGACACTGAATCATTTGACTGTTATCTCCACAGAGGCTCTGACTCACCTCCTATAGGAACAATGGAGACATGAAACAGTGATCCAGGCCTCTGTGCTGACAGGAACATGATCCATTATAGTGCATGAGGGGAAATGGCACAGCTGCATTAAATCCTGGCATCTCTGAATCTGATAGTAGTGGCAATCTCAGCTATTAGCTAATAGCCGTGGCTACGCTGATAACATTATGACTGCAGTGGGAAGAAAAGATGGAGGGAGGTGGTGTGGTGACGCACAGAAGATGGTAAAAATATGAAGGATAAAAAGGTGCAGCAGAGTGTGTTCAGGGGTTAGCGTGCTGCTAACACGCTCAACTAAACCAACCACTTTTTGCTCCGGTGACACACCCTGAGAGCATCGGTGCACCTGTAAGAGTACAATCTGAGTCTGACATCAGTGAATCTAATTCAGGTGAATGCCAGGAGGGAGTGACGGAGGTTTGGGAGGGATTCCTGTCTGCCAGTAGAGAAAAGGCCAAGAGGAGTTGGCGTGTTCGGATCGTGACCTCGATGACCGGCAGCCTCCCTCCCACTCCAAGCATGCAAACTGTCCACAAACTGAGGCCTGTTCATCCACCGCACATGGCTTCAATTGGAGGCCGCTGCTGCTCCCAAACAACAACAACAACAACAACAACAGCAGACAGGCGTAGCTCGACAAACCTGATTATGAAATCAGTGGCTGCAAACAGATGGAGCTGGCAGTGGCGCTGAGTCGTGGTTCTTTCTGTGGTGTTTGCTGAACTGGCAGAAGAAGAGGTGGCTGTAAAGTTTTTGTCTGTTTCTGCAGGCCTGTGTTCAAAACCCGCACAAGGCCAGCTGTTTACTGCTGGGTCGCTCATAAAAAGTAAATCCGCATCAATCAAAGGCTCCTTCATTTGGCTCCTGGCTGAGACGGCGTTGAACGTGAGCTGTAAGACAGAAACGCTCTGTGGTGGAGGCATGAGGAGCTGAGGGCCAGCAGGCTGTCCAGAGCACTTTAACACTCTGCAGCTGACCTGAGGCCAGCCAGGGAAACCACGAGAGACAGCAGGACACACACAGGAAGCCACAGCGCAGAGTCACACAGGTGCACACACACACACACACACACACACAGACCCCATTGATTAAATTAGCGGCCGAAGCTAAACAACAAACATGTGGTCATTATTCTGCAGACAACGCCCATGTCTGCAGCAATCAGTGAAATCAAAGTTTGATTTAAATCTGAAGGAATTAAATTCAGAGTTAACATGATGCCAGGTGATCAATTTATTTACTTTAATTACCTCAAGATGTAAACCCTCTAGAGATCAATTGAGTGCATGTTGGTTTTGATTTGGATGAGGGAGAATATTCTGTGTTAATAAGTTAATAAAACAAAATAATGCTATCTCTCAAAATCACTTTATTGTGCCTTTTTTGCAAATTAATTACTACTTTAAATACATTATTATCAAAACTATAAATAAATTGAGTAAAAAGTGAAATAAATTATTAGCAAATAATAAATATTATTAATAAATTGTATGGAGGTGGAGAGAGAGTCTGTAACTGTATGCATGACATTATTTAAGGTTGATTATTTACACAATATTATCACGTACTGAACACTTGTGTGTGTGTGTGTGTGTGTGTGTGTGTGTGTGGAGTCAGCCTGTTTGGCTTCATAACTTACACAGTTAAACAGTCATTTTGTGCTCTTTGTGTTGATCTGCGTGAAGGATCCTTTATTTCCACATCATTTTCTCATTTTTATTGCTGCGTTTGACATGAACTCTGCTCATCTAGAAGAATAAAGCGCCTCTGAAAGCGCTTGTGTAACCGTTCTTAGCAGGCCCAGATAAAGCCTTGGAGCACGCTCAAATATTTGAACTATTTGCTCAAAAATGCTCTGTACACTTGACTTTAGAGTGAGTTTATCAAATCAAACTGCTTTTCCAAACTCTGGTGAGATTATGTTCTGCAAAGAAAATCCCCACAGTCATGATTTTCCAGAGGAAAAAGTGCTGCAGCAGCACAGAGAAGTCATGCAGGTGTGTGAAATACCACTGGACGGTTTCTGTTCACACAATACACTTTTTACGCTTTACTGATTACAAACCAGCCTTGTGTCAATCCACATTTTATTTCTCATTCAACCATCATAAACAGATTGAGCCGCCTATCTTTGATGAAACCTGTTTGTCTTACAAACAGAGACGCTCTGTCTTCCCATGAGCCACCAGCAGAAGATCAAAGCCGCATAAAGCCCATGACATCAGGCTCTGATCGTATCTGCTGTCTTATGTTGTGTCAGCTGCCAAAAGGAGGCGAGGAGAAGGAGAGGCACACAGCAGAGCAACGCAAACAGCGTTTAGAGACGCAGCACACAAGGAAAAGAGTCAAAGGAGAGAGGGTTTGACGCTCACCATGTCCACAGGTCCGGTCTGAGTCTCCAGAGTTCAGATGAGGACAAGCTGAAGAGTCCACTGACTGCCTGGACCACTTCACATCCAGCAGAAATCCTCAGACTAACAGAGCGGTCCATGTCCAAGTCCTGGTCTGTCCCAGAGACAGAAAGAGACGAAGAGATCTGGTTCACACCAGGAGGAGAGGGGAGGAGGGGGAGAGGAGGAGGAGAGGGGAGGAGGAGAAGGGAGGAGAGGAGGAGGAGAGGAGGAGGAGGAGAAGGGAGGAGAAGGGAGGCTGCTCTGTTCCCATAGAGGTCAGATGTGGAGTCAAGAGAGGCAGCAGACTGACTGCTACTGTGGCTGCCTGCCCTCCTCTTCCTCCTCTCCCTCCTTTCTCCCCTTTCTCTCCTCTGTTTCTCCTCTCTCTCTCCTCTCTCCTCTCTCTCTCCTCTCTCCTCTGTTTCTCCTCTCTCCACTCTGGAGACCCGGCACATCGACCCACTCTGCCAGGAGTAACAGTGGAGACTTTCAACCAGTTGTCCCATGAGATCCACTGTGTCCATATGAAGAGCTGCTGCTCCTCCTCCTCTTTCTCCTCCTCCTCCTCTTTCTCCTCCTCCTCCTCCTCCCTCGCTGCCTCTCCTCTTTCATTCCTCTCTAGTTTTTTTTTTTACAGCCTCCGCTGAGACACTCTTATTGTGCCAATTGCATTAGCCTTTAGCGAGCGAGGAATGGCTTTTAGTGGCTAATGCAGTGTTGTGTCTTTGTCTCTTCTTCCTCCCAACTGTCTCTCACTTTGACATGCTCTCCAACACAAACACACCTCCTTCCCTCCTTCCTGTTCGGTGAGTTGTCCCTTAAAGGGACACCGTCTCTCTCCGGAGGTGCTGAGGTGAGTCTGAAGGAGTCCAGGTTCAGTCCGGATCATATTTCTGGAGGCTGAGAGGCATCGATTGTGTTTCTCTGTTTGCTTTGTGATTGTCTCCAGTGTTTACCCGCTAATACAGAGCTAATGGTGAGCTGTGCCTCTGCATGTAGAATCAATAGAGCAACACTGGGCACAAAACACATTTAACCACTTAGTTTATGACCATAATAACATAGTAAGAGGGATATTATCTCCATATATCATGATGGGGATGTGAGTTTTCAATATGAAGTACGTTCCTTCTCAAACTAGTTTCACTCTCCACTGACTAGAGGACATTTAACTTTTTTCTTTCCAAAGATCTTTGGTCCTAGAGGTGGTTTCAAGCTAACAGTTTCAGAAACATGTCAGTCTTTGCAATTTTTGGTTTTAGAAAGCGTGAAAAAACCCTCCATCCTCCAGGTTCTTTAAATGCAGTGTCGCCCCAGACATCGCTTCAATATGTGGCAACATCGAAACCACGGCCAGTGTTTCTATGAAACCAGAACTCATGGGTCACATCTGCAGCACAGAAATACAAGAAAAACTACAAGTGAAGAGGTGACAAAGCTGCAGTCACTGATGTCTCTGAAAAGGCGTCAATGATCTCTCTGCACGGCCAGTTTCATCAGCAGCTTTGGACTGGACTGAAAGTCTGACAGCAGCGACTGACAGGAGAGCCAGCGTCCTGCAAACACAAAGTCACAAACTTCATCCCCACAACGGCGTTCTGTCCTGCTGAGGTGTCTTTAAAAACTGACCTGAAAGCCTTATAAATGCTGCTCAAATGTCATTAATGCACAGCAGAACACGTGAACATGTGTCCTAATGATGTCCCTGTGAGCTGCAGGCCGAGCCATCGCTCCGTAAATCTGAACAGATTAGAGGGCAGCAGCGAAGATTAGACTGTATTTCACCGAGTATTACATGTCCAGACGTAGCATTCATTAATTTAACTTGTGTGTTCTCTTTGAAGTTAGATAATATCTTACAAAAGCAGTTTTGGGGATGAGAACTGCAGCCCATGCAATGTTCCTGGAGCCGTCTGTCCGTCTCATAACTCAGAGCTGCTTTATCAGAGCCATCTATCATCTCCACTGCACAGAATTAGACTTCAGTGTCTGTCTTCTGAGTTCCTGCACTAACAGCAAAGAAATGCACCGAGAGAACAAATGAGCTGGCTGTGAAATTCCAGGAAGACATACAGCATTTAATCACATTTCAAACCGGTTTGTAGCCCTGCAGGTTTCATTTGCACAGGGTTCAAGAAATAAGCTCAAAGAAAATGCACGACACCGGACCTTTTCTGTAGAGATGAACAGGTCTGAGATTCAGAGATCTGGAGCTGCACTAAAAAAACGAAACCTGTTGATATCCAGAGTGAAGTCACGCTTACAGAAAATGAATCAGCACTTATGAGAGGATGAAAACAGATGCAGTGAACATTAATCACAGATCATGTCGCTGACGGTTCTCTCATTTTCCCTCTGGACTGATTTGTTTGTTTAAGCTGAAGACTTTCCCAGCAGGACGAAGCTTCACCAAAACACCAAGCAGAGAGCTTTCAGCTCTGTCTTAACACACTTTACTGTGTCACTCACTGTTTGTGAGATGAGAAAATGCTCCTACATTAATATTTTCCTTTTACACCACAGAGCAGTGCTGCTGCATGTGACGACACTGGAGTTTCCAGTGTGACTTGAATGAAGCGACATCATCTTCACACTGGAGGAGGGATCGGCAGATGTTTTTATGTCTTTTGGAAAAGGTCAAGTCTGAAAGTGTCACGTCAAAACTCAGATTGAAACTTTATTCAAAGCCCAAGTAAGGTCACAAATCTTTTCTGAAGTATTTTTAATGTCTTTGGGCAGCAGAGGGATTTTGACCTAAATGTTGACCATCATTGGATTTGAACATTTTCCTGTCAAAGATGTTTATTACAAGCAGAAGTCCTCCAGTCCTCATCACTGTGACTTAAAGGTGCAGTAGGTGGGATCTAGTGACATCTAGAGGTCAGATTACAGACTGAACTATGTCCATTCTAGGCTACCGTAGAACCTCTGTAAAATTTACTACACACATACAGACCTGAACAGATTTATTATCCTCCACCCAGTGTCAGGGTTTTACCACCTCTGCTCTAAATTAACAATATTACTGATTAACAGAAGATTTTTTAACGTTTCTGAAATGTTTAATCCACCAGTATGTGCAAGCTATTTCATCAAAATTATATCTCTTTAACTCTTTGAGTGCCAGACATTTTATAAACAGAAAGTGTCTTGTTCCAGCGTTTTTGTCCAGTTTGAGTCATATTTCTAGACCCACAGAATATTTTGTACTATGTCTCTGAAAACACTGAATAGCTCAAATGAAAGATGAGACTCTCTATTTCATCATGAAAAAAATGTTTGTTTTTACCTTGTTCCAATCTTGTTTTATCAGAGGTAGCGTAGAGGACACTTTCACCAAAATCACCACTTTGTGTCCACTTTCTGTTTGTTTTGCTCTCTAATCTCGATCGTCTCCACTTCCTGTTTTGATCTCTGTGGTGTATACCGTCTCTTTATGCTCTGACTACATCTCCCAGAAGCCCCAACATTACTCACAGGCTGCGGCAGATCATGATCAGCGACCGTCTGCAGAAAAAACACTTTGACGTATAAATACGTCAATGGCGCTCAAAGGCTTAATGATAAAATAATAATTATTGTTGTTATCCAGAAATTTTAAAATTTACAAAAATAATCTGAAAAAAAATATCAAAGCACATTATTCTGTATATTATTATTTTATTGATTGTTAACTCTGGATTCATTTCTGACTTCTCAGTGAATTCCAGTGTTCTGAATCAAATTTGGCTCTAAAAAGATGATTTCAGTTTTAATTCCTCACTCCTGTTCAAAATGGTGAAGAGTAGTGAACTCAGTCCAGATAAAGTGAAGGAGATGATGCTGGAGGATCTGATATTATTTGTTAAGGTATTTCCATTCTTATTACAATAACCCATCACTGTAGCTTTAAAGCTGACTTCTACCATCATGTACAGTAGTCAGTATGTTTTTACCACTCGTTGCTTAACAGGTATTTTGCTTTTGCAGAAATATGACACTTGGAAGAGTCAGATCAAGAGTTATGTTCTTGTTCGGGGTAAATATTTTTCACATGGTGTTGCTGCAGTCCCGACCGTCTCGTGTTTTGGTATTCAGCCACAAACTGGAGGTGAGGCTGGTGACAGACAGCCTGGCTGCCCATCTTTGACTTTTCCAGGGTGGGCTGAAGACAGAGGGGATGGCATGCCTGGTGCCGGGAAAAGAAGCCTACGCAAGAACGTGGGGGAGGGAACAAGCAGACAGAGTCACATTTATGCACACACTTCTGTGAACAAGCATTTCACCCAACAGGGGGGCATGAACCCAACATTTGCAAGTATGCACACGCACAAACTGACAATAGACAAGAGTGAAGACACACATTTCAGTGGACACCCTCCCTGCAAACACACACACACACACACACATAACCTATGTAAATGAGCTCCAGAGGCATGTGGCAGATGCCCAGCTCAGCTGCCCACATCCTGTTTCCAGACCAAACCAGAGCTCGCCTCTTCACACGGAGCAGCATCATGAAGAAAAATGACGATGATGAGAGTGTTTAGACGGCTCCTGGTCATACATGTGTTGGTGGTACCAGATTAAAGGAGCACTGTGTGGCATTCAGGGGGATCTACGTGTAATAATGACCTGAAAATACAGATCACTGTGTTTTCATGAGCTTACAGTGAGTGTTTATATGTACATAGGGAGTGGGTCCTCTTCATGTTTCTACAGGAGCCCAGACATTCATGATTAAATATTTGTCCAACCAGTGTTGGGGTATAATCAGACAGAAAAACAAACCAAACGTCTCTTTTCCTGTTTGATCATCATGACTTTGAGGGCTTTTAGGAACAAAGATGGAGGGGCTGTTAAGATGTCTTTAGAGGATGGAAATATGAACATTACTGAGGATTTGTTGCTCTAAAGGAACCAGAATGAGACGGAAAAGAAGTGAGAGGACTTTTACTGTGAAGGACTGTTTGGACTGATGTTCACTACTTCCTGTCAGCTTTGAGAAGTTAAAGAGCAGAAAAGAGAGATCTGGTGTCTGCCCTCTCTCTATTACAATAAGGAGCTTTACATTGATGTTACAGAGTAATCCATGAGCAGTACTTTAGTGGTTTGTTCTCCCTGTCCAGTGCTGTCCAGACCACTCGCTGCAGTTGCTTCAGCCTATTGAAGCTGGATGAAACAGAGCTTGAAGTCAGATCATCCAGCTGGACGTCCAGTTTTTGCAGCACATTGCTTTTTTGCTGCATTGACTGCTTCATATCAAACCCAATGAGACAGAATAAGAGACAGAATAAGAAGCTGCACAGCCACACCAGACGACTCTGTGGAGTGAAAACAGACACATATGTTCCTAAAGCTCCACGACTTCTAGCTGTAAGCTGCTAAAGAGAGGGATTGTAAACTGCCTGGAGGCTCTCTGTTCTTTCCCAAACTCCTCGAGCATCGAGACCATCTGCTTATAACAAACTGGACGGTCGTCCGCCTCGGCCTAATGCAACAGATTACACACTGTATTTATATTTTATGAGACCATTCCTCTCTGATTCATTCATTCGACATTTTGATTTGTCACAGCAGGGTAGAGCAGGTGAAATAACAGTATGAGCCAGCAGGCCAAATACCACGGCCCCAGGCGTTAGGAGTGTTAATAATTATATACCTGTGCTTTTCCTGCCACGACACAAACAGAGAGCTGGGCAGGATAGTGGCATAAAGATATTTCATTTAACTTCAAATCAGGACAGAGAAAGACTCTCACAGGAAGTCTGAATGTAGTAAAGTAGATCTTTATGCGATCTGTATCAACTGAGGAAGTAGAGCAGAGTATCAGGAAGTAGTGAGGAGTATCAGGAAGTAGAGAGGAGTATCAGGAAGTAGAGAGGAGTATCCGGAAGTAGTGAGGAGTATCGGGAAGTAGTGAGGAGTATCGGGAAGTAGAGACAAGTATCGGGAAGTAGAGCAGAGTATCAGGAAGTAGAGAGGAGTATCAGGAAGTAGTGAGGAGTATCGGGAAGTAGTGAGGAGTATCGGGAAGTAAAGAGGAGTATCGGGAAGTAGAGAGGAGTATCAGGAAGTAAAGAGGAGTATCAGGAAGTAGAGGGGAGTATCAGGAAGTAGAGAGGAGTATCGGGAAGTAGAGAGGAGTATCAGGAAGTAGAGAGGAGTATCAGGAAGTAAAGAGGAGTATCAGGAAGTAGAGGGGAGTATCAGGAAGTAGAGAGGAGTATCGGGAAGTAGAGAGGAGTATCAGGAAGTAGAGAGGAGTATCGGGAAGTAGAGAGGAGTATCGGGAAGTAAAGAGGAGTATCGGGAAGTAAAGAGGAGTATCAGGAAGTAGAGGGGAGTATCAGGAAGTAGAGGGGAGTATCGGGAAGTAGAGAGGAGTATCGGGAAGTAAAGAGGAGTATCAGGAAGTAGAGAGGAGTATCAGGAAGTAGTGAGGAGTATCAGGAAGTAGTGAGGAGTATCGGGAAGTAGAGAGGAGTATCGGGAAGTAAAGAGGAGTATCGGGAAGTAGAGAGGAGTATCGGGAAGTAAAGAGGAGTATCAGGAAGTAGAGGGGAGTATCGGGAAGTAGAGAGGAGTATCGGGAAGTAGAGAGGAGTATCGGGAAGTAAAGAGGAGTATCAGGAAGTAGAGAGGAGTATCAGGAAGTAGTGAGGAGTATGAGGAAGTAGAGGGGAGTATCAGGAAGTAGAGAGGAGTATCGGGAAGTAGAGAGGAGTATCAGGAAGTAGAGAGGAGTATCAGGAAGTAAAGAGGAGTATCAGGAAGTAGTGAGGAGTATCAGGAAGTAGAGGGGAGTATCAGGAAGTAGTGAGGAGTATCAGGAAGTAGAGGGGAGTATCAGGAAGTAGAGAGGAGTATCGGGAAGTAGAGAGGAGTATCGGGAAGTAGAGAGGAGTATCAGGAAGTAAAGAGGAGTATCAGGAAGTAGAGAGGAGTATCAGGAAGTAGTGAGGAGTATCAGGAAGTAGAGGGGAGTATCAGGAAGTAGTGAGGAGTATCAGGAAGTAGAGGGGAGTATCAGGAAGTAGAGAGGAGTATCAGGAAGTAGAGAGGAGTATCAGGATGTAGTGAGGAGTATCAGGAAGTAGAGGGGAGTATCAGGATGTAGTGAGGAGTATCAGGAAGTAGAGAGGAGTATCAGGAAGTAGTGAGGAGTATCAGGAAGTAGAGGGGAGTATCAGGAAGTAGAGAGGAGTATCAGGAAGTAGAGGGGAGTATCAGGATGTAGTGAGGAGTATCAGGAAGTAGAGAGGAGTATCAGGAAGTAGTGAGGAGTATCAGGAAGTAGAGGGGAGTATCAGGAAGTAGAGAGGAGTATCAGGAAGTAGAGGGGAGTATCAGGAAGTAGAGAGGAGTATCAGGAAGTAGTGAGGAGTATCAGGAAGTAGAGAGGAGTATCAGGAAGTAGAGGGGAGTATCAGGAAGTAGAGAGGAGTATCAGGAAGTAGAGGGGAGTATCAGGAAGTAGAGAGGAGTATCAGGAAGTAGAGGGGAGTATCAGGAAGTAGTGAGGAGTATCAGGAAGTAGAGGGGAGTATCAGGAAGTAGAGAGGAGTATCAGGAAGTAGAGGGGAGTATCAGGAAGTAGAGAGGAGTATCAGGAAGTAGAGGGGAGTATCAGGAAGTAGAGAGGAGTATCAGGAAGTAGAGGGGAGTATCAGGAAGTAGAGAGGAGTATCAGGAAGTAGAGGGGAGTATCAGGAAGTAGAGGGGAGTATCAGGAAGTAGAGAGGAGTATCAGGAAGTAGAGGGGAGTATCAGGAAGTAGTGAGGAGTATCAGGAAGTAGAGGGGAGTATCAGGAAGTAGTGAGGAGTATCAGGAAGTAGAGAGGAGTATCAGGAAGTAGAGGGGAGTATCAGGAAGTAGAGAGGAGTATCAGGAAGTAGAGAGGAGTATCAGGAAGTAGAGAGGAGTATCAGGAAGTAGAGAGGAGTATCGGGAAGTAGAGAGGAGTGTCAGGAAGTAAAGAGGAGTATCAGGAAGTAGAGAGGAGTGTCAGGAAGTAGTGAGGAGTATCAGGAAGTAGAGGGGAGTATCAGGAAGTAGTGAGGAGTATCAGGAAGTAAAGAGGAATATCAGGAAGTAAAGAGGAATATCAGGAAGTAGAGAGAAGTATCAGGAAGTAGAGAGGAGTATCAGGAAGTAGTGAGGAGAGTTGTATGACAATGAAGGAAGGGATGAAAGGAGGTAGGAAAGAACACATGGCGTCTGTAGCGGCTCTTCCCTGTCTGTGCGAAGGGATCAGGGGAAAATCTCCAGGAACTAAATGAACTCTTCAAACCTCTGCAGCCACATCTGGACGACACACCAGCATCCTGCATCAAAGGAGGCCAGACAGGACTGGGACACACACAGAGCTGTATACTAACGCAGAGATATACATGGTTAGCCATTTTTGATGGAGTGCAATAAAATCTTATGAAGTCTTCTTCCCATGGTCACACCAAAGACGTTTAATTTTATGATCAAAGGTGAGCTGACCTCACCTTTGTTTTACTTTGTTCCCACAGTTCCTCTTCAGCCACCTCCCGGCACTATTTGACGTCATCAGCGAGCATTTGAACATAGCTGGTTTGGACTTCATGTCTTTCTGGACGCAAGGTTTTCTAAGAAAGTGATCTTTAGAGTACATGTAGTAGTAGTAGTAGTAGTAGTAGTAAGCGTAGTGAGAAGAAAATGTGACCATATAAGCATATATGAAATAAAATGTATGTGTTGAGTCCTTTTGAAAAAGCAGAGCTCTAGCTCACCTGAGGCCTCCTCCAGCACTTCAAGCATCTCCTTGTCTCTTGGATCAAAAGTCAGAAAATCAAAGCACGGATTGAAACTATGAAATGTGGCTGTCTGATTCTTCCCTCGCAGCCTCATTCATCCTGCAGCAGCTCTTTCTTCTGCCGTCTAGTCATCAATAGACATCTCACCTCGACACGTGGCGATAGCACAGGTTGAACTAATCACTGCGCTACAGGAAGCTGGTCTGAGGACGAGGTAGGACGCTCAGAGCAGAGCGCCGCCACTGCTCCTCCGCCTGCCGCCGGTGATGGATGACCTGGGAGTGATGATGAATCTGCTGCTGTCAGGTCCTCAACACATCCTCATCTGGGATTCAGCCATAAGGAGGAGGGAGGCAGAGCATCGCCTGTACTTTGAAATACATCGTTCAGCTCCTCTTAGGCAAGAGAGTGGTGGTAGTAGAGCAGTGTTAATGTGTGATGAGAAGAAAACTGGACACCACTGAACATGAGCATCATATAATACAGTTTAAGATAAGTTTTAATGTGGTTCTTTTTGCACTGTTCTGCACTGTGTGTACACTTTCTAATCTGTTTACTCTTCCTACTTTGTATTGCAACTGCTGTACAGTAATTTCCTCCAAGATAATTAAAATTTATCTTATCTTATCTTATCTTATCCTTCCCAATAACAGTTAAATGTTCAGTGTCCAATGTCCAAGAAACAGTGACATGAGTGAACGAGTAGAATAAGCAGAAAAATATGTCAAAGTAAGTTGGAAATAAATGTAGGGATCAAATGAATGAGAGAAAATATGTGCAGAGCTAATAAATAATATAGATTGGTAAGCAGTGAATAAATATCTAAATAAGCAACAGACCAGATCAAAAAGTCAGCAAATAAGATGATTTGTCATCAACATGTTGTATTTGTGGAGTTTCCTGTTTATTTGGCCCTGAGAACTGTGAGAACTGTACATTATGTTCATAATATAACAGCACAGGTACGCTGTGTCTAATGAACGTCCATCACTGTCATTTAACCTTCACAGACAGCAGGGCTTGAGCAGACTCATCTGGCATGAAGCTCTCAGCTCGTTCTCTTTCACTGTCTGTACTTCACACTCTTTGCTTGCTTCAGTCATTTCATCACTTTTACTTCATTTCCTGCGTGCAGCAGGCAGATGGATGTGAAGCCTGAGCGTTATCTGCTGCTGTGTGAACACAGCTTCTTTATGAGAGCCACAGGTGTTTTGTGTTTGTGTGGAGGGGTCAGGTCGACGCCCCGTACTGACGGTCATCGATCGATGAAGCTGCAGGTCGGTACTGAGAGATTTCACACAGAACTCAACAAAGACAGAAGCAGAAGGAAACCATTCCCTCTCTCCTGCATGCCTCGGCCCAGATTACTTCCTGAAGGTTCTCAGGGATTTCAATCATCTCCTTCTCCTCCTCCTCCTCCTTCTCCTCCTCCTCCTTCTTCCTCTCTCACTCACATGCATCTGGCAAGCTGATATTTTTATTCATAACAAGCAATGAATCCACACGGACAAGAGAGAGTGAATAAGTGAGGCTCAGCAGCCATGATAGGAGCTGTGACGGGTTGCTGGCAGATAGTGGACCTCCCTGGTAAAGCCTCCACCAGCAGGCTGGATGGAGGAAAGCCTCCATCAGTCGACTGAACCCTCTGCTTCATCCTTACAGCAGCACGGCTAATTACAAACCAGATGTGGAGAAAGCCGAGGATCAGGCCTCCCTGATTAAGGCGGATCAGCGTCTGACGTTGGATTGTGCAGCGTAGGAGGCCGAAGAACGGGGGAAGATTTCTGTCCACAGGTTGTGCTCTGTTCAGTCAAACTTTATTGCTGCATATCATATTGATTGATTGGTATTGATTGATATGCAGCTAGAGCTAGCTGCTGGACAGCTAACACAAAGACTGGAGACAGCGTGGCTCTGTCCGATGACAACAAAGTAATTATACACCGATGAGCTGAAATCTCTGAACTATCTGCTGCTTGCAACAGATTTGAATTTCTCATTAATTCACGTAGTGTTTTGTGCAAAAGAATGTCAGTTTGATCAAAACACTGATGGGTTGGTCCTTTAAACAGCATGGCATCACCTGGCACACGTCTTTTCATTGTTGCAGGGTTTTTTACTGACATGACATTTTCTGCTCGCTGTTTATAAAATGAAAGTTCAAAGGTGAATTTTCTGTTTAGAACACATGTAAAATACTGCTACACAAACAGATTTACTGTAAACACAAACATGCATATCCTGTTTCTGTGCACACAGTAGACGTGCAGTGGAGATCTAAACAGACACAAGAGCCTTCAGCTGCACACAGCTCGACAAACCTGACAGTCTGCTGGAAACAGGAAGCAGACAACAAATAAAGTATTACAAAGGATTTGCATGTAAGAAACATTTCCAGGGCTGACTGTCAAGGTGAAAAAACAACCACGAAACATCTTTTCATTTTAATGAGCAATTTACTGACTCAATCAGTGGGTTTTGAAGCAGAAATGAAATGTTTTGGGTGAGTTAAAGTCAAATTATTGCTGTTTCTTCACATTTAGCCCAATGCTAAGCTAGGCTAACAGCTGCTGGCTCCACCTTTGATCAACATGAGGGCGTACTTTCCAAGATGTCACTCTAACCCTGGAGCATGTGGATATCTTGAGCTGTAAAACCCATGCATTCTTTCACCCTTTGTATGTTTTTTCAAACTGTAATTGCAGGAGTTGATAAATCTGCACTTTTTTCTTTCATCTTTCCAACAGATCATGATAATTACAGTCAAGCGACGCTGTAACATCCTGCCAACACATCAGACTCTGAGCTCTAAACGTGTGAACTCAGGCGATGCTGATCACCGACCTGACTCCAGTTTCTCTCTCGCCACCTGAACAACTTGACCCTGGCTGGCAATCAGTCGGCAATCAAGACGGCAAACAAGCAAAACAAACAGCGGGAGGGTGAGCGATGGTCGGACAATGCTGCCGGCGGCCCGACGTGACCTCCAGGCGAGGCGGCCTCATGACTGATTGGTGTTTCAGCTCAATCAGAGTCAGCACACTTCCTCCTCCTCCAGCTAAATGCCTCTATTCTCCCTGTCAGAGTCCAGCCCTCTCCCTAACTCCCCCCTTCACTCTGCCTGTCTGGGCCAGAGGGAGGCACCGTGGGAGTTTAATTGCCTCGTCTTTCCATGAAGCCAAGTTCATTACATTAACAGCTCCAGCCCACGCTGCATACTTCGAACCTGCTGCAATTTGTTTTTGTGTTTATTAGGCTGGCAGAGAGGCAGCTTCCAGGGAGAAGGTCAGACACAGGAGCATGGTGAGGAAACCATGACAGGGAGGCGCAGGACGAGGCGGTGCAGGACGAGAAGGTACAGGATGAGGAGGTGCAGGACGAGAAGGTGAAGGACGAGGAGGTGCAGGACGAGAAGGTACAGGATGAGGAGGTGCAGGACGAGAAGGTGAAGGACGAGGAGGTGCAGGACGAGAAGGTACAGGATGAGGAGGTGCAGGACGAGAAGGTGAAGGACGAGGAGGTGCAGGGCGAGAAGGTACAGGACGAGAAGGTGAAGGACGAGGAGGTGCAGGACGAGAAGGTGCAGGACGAGAAGGTGAAGGACGAGGAGGTACAGGATGAGGAGGTGCAGGACGAGAAGGTGAAGGACGAGAAGGTGCAGGGCGAGAAGGTACAGGACGAGAAGGTACAGGACGAGAAGGTGAAGGATGAGGAGGTGAAGGACGAGAAGGTACAGGATGAGAAGGTGAAGGATGAGGAGGTGCAGGACGAGAAGGTGAAGGACGAGAAGGTACAGGACGAGAAGGTGAAGGATGAGGAGGTGCAGGACGAGAAGGTGAAGGACGAGAAGGTACAGGACGAGAAGGTGAAGGATGAGGAGGTGAAGGACGAGAAGGTACAGGATGAGGAGGTGAAGGACGAGGAGGTGCAGGACGAGAAGGTGAAGGATAGACAAGGGGGTGCAGGATGAGGAGGTGCAGGACGAGAAGGTGAAGGACGAGGAGGTGCAGGACGAGAAGGTACAGGACGAGAAGGTGAAGGACGAGGAGGTGCAGGATGAGGAGGTGAAGGACGAGAAGGTACAGGATGAGGAGGTGCAGGACGAGAAGGTACAGGACGAGAAGGTGAAGGACGAGGAGGTGCAGGACGAGAAGGTACAGGACGAGAAGGTACAGGATAGACAAGGGGGTGCAGGATGAGGAGGTGCAGGAATGAAGAGGTGCAAGACAGAAAAAGAGTTGCAGGATGAGGAGTTGGTGGACGAGGAGGTGCAGGATGAGGAGGTACAAGACAGACAAGGAGGTGCAGGACGAAGGCACGGGAGGAGGAGGACGAGGAGATGCTGGACGATGAGGAAGAGGAGGATGGGGAGGTGAAGGACAAGGAGGCCCACTCAGTCTCTGGTGAACAGCTGATTGTTGATCAGATGTTTGTTCGTGTCCCATGTTCACAGTGTATTTTCACTTTACAAACAGTAATTTTAAGCCCAACCATGTTGTTTTGTCCCTAAACCTAAGTAGATGCATCAACCAAACCAAAGTGTTTGTTCAGCAGGTGTTTTACTGAAAAGTGATGCCAGAGGGATCTGAACGTGAAGAGCTGGACAGAGAATGTGTCGACTTCTTTCAGCTCATTACAGCAACAGGCCACATCCAATGAGCTAAAAACACATCTAAAAAGGAGCGCCTTACGTTTGTCAAGCAGCCAAACTCACACCTCCATGTTAATATTTCTGTGTTTGCTCTTTGCTCACAAATTTGCCATAACAACTTTACAAGGTGATAATATGTCAATTTTGTGTTTACAGCTTGTTCTGATTCCCTTAAATAGCCAATAAAAAGGAACGCTGCTTCATTTTACTGGATATTGAGTTAACACATGTTCAACACATGTTCTTTATGTCTACAGAGTACAACACACTGTCCTGAGAGTAACACGAAGTACAGATAGACGGGTCAATAAAGCAACACAACATGGTAAAAACAGACAGGAAGTGTTGGACAAGATCCTCTCCCATCATGCTGCTTACATTCCCAGCATTACTGATTGTCACACACATGTCTCCATTCATGAATTTCTCTCTTCCGCCCACTAAATGTACAGTTTGCACTGTACAGATCGGGCGGCGACTCATCATCATGACGTTTCCTCTTTCACAAGCCTGGAGTTCCCAGTTTGCAGCTGCAGTGCATGTTAGCATGAGAGAGGCACACAGATTCAATCATAAGACACCGTTTTGTTTTGCAGAAGAATCCACCGCAAATCCCTCAGTTCATTCACAGACAGTGTGTCCTTTTACTCTTGTGCAACAGCACAGGACGGATCCACAGAGATACTGAACTGTGAGATGCAAGAGGAAGGAAAGAGTGAGACAATAGAGGCCGGCCAGCATGAGTGAGCATCTCTGAAAGTGGATATGAAGGCGGATGAGCCACGCCAACCTCCTCTGACCGCATTAACAAAACCTAATGGAACGGCTGGCTCCAAGAGGCCTCGCCATCCATTATCTGACTGTTGCCCCGCGCAACCACATCGGCCGGTGGCTGCAGCTCAGCTGTCATACACTACGGCCTGCCTTTCTCTTTGTCCTGTTTCCACCGGTTTAATGAAGATGATTGGTAAATCGATTCCCTGGTACGTGAAGAAGCCGGGCCGATGTTGCCTCACCAGGCCTGAGGCTGCAAACCAACTGTAAATCAGCAGGACAGCAGGGTTTGGTTTTGAGAGGCTCAGATCCATGGTGACCAGGTCATGTTAAGTACTTCCCATGGTTCCTTAAAAAGCATTAAAATGTCTTAAATCCAGGTAATTAAGTTCTTAAATTGTCTTAAATTTACCGTAAATTTGCTGTAGGTAGGAAATATTCAGATGGTGCGTTTAATGCCAACAGGAAAACACAGTATTCAGAGATTTACTGCAGTTTTGCACGCTATTTTGTTCACAAAATTCACTTCTTTGTTCTTGTAGAAAAAGGTTAAGTGTTATGCCTTCAATTTATATTGTTGTTGCAAGTGTTAAAGGACTGAAAAAAAACAATATATGAGATTAATCAGTTATCAGCATCTGCCTCAAAAACTCCATATTGGTCGAGCCCTACAATAAATTGACTATTTTCTACCACAGAAATTGTTACGACGTTTTTGGGTCTTAAATTACATTTGTTGAGGTCTTAAAAAGGTGCAAGAAACCTGGTTAAACTCCACTGATATACTACACAAAAATACATAGAAAAAAAAAACACTACACACTTATTCAAGTAATTTTTTGGAGTCTTTTTACCAAAGAGAAGGAATTCAGTCCTTCACTGTGAACACCAGGTCTGCTCATCAATAATTGATCAAGGCTTTTGTTTGAGTGAAGCAGGATCTTTCTTAAGGGTAGACCTCATGTCTGATAGGAGTAGTATTTATTTATATACTGGGGCGAATGAGGCATGATCTTTTGGGCCTGTGGGTGTACTGGTTAATGTCAGAGTGGATTTTCTGCACTCTGGGATGTATAAAGGATCCAGTGATGGGTGGATTTAGAGTTAGATATTGTCTCCTCTGACGCCGCAGGACCTTGATGTTTTTGAGCATCACAGCTTGACCAGATGCTTCAGGGTTTCGACAAACCAAAAAAAGATCCTGATTGATTTATTGAAAAAAGGCCTTGGTTGATTACTGAAGAGCAGATCTGGTATTTAGAGTAAAATACTCAAAATGTTACTTGAATAACAGTGTGTGTTAGTGTTATCATTTATATATGTATGTATATATATATATATATATATTTTTGAGTAGTGTATCAGTTGTGTTTTACCTCTGAGGTGCTCATGTGTAAACAGTAATACTGTATATATAGCTGGTTAAACAATAGGTCACATTAATGTATATTTCCATCACTCTCTGTGGTATGCTGTGATGTCGTCACTCCACTGAGGTCGGTGATGGAGCAGAGAGGAGAGAAAATGACAGCTTCTTCTGAGAGGAGGAGCTGCTCACACAGTCACTGCTTACTTACTGCTAGGTAGCTGATGTGTCGTTAATCCACGGTATTTACCCACGCACACACACACACACACACACACACACACACACACACACTGAGTGCACCTTTTGTGTGGCCGGAGGTCGACAGCAAAGACATTCCCAGGAGGACTGGAGAGAAATGAGGACAGTGAACAGCTCCTGCATTGTGTCCTCTCAGTGAAGTGTTTCTGTTTCTGGACATCTAGTGGAAGAAGTGACCTGGAGCATTTAGTGTCCAGTGATAAGAATAATATTATTATTCATGTGACTCACATTATTTCCTTTCTTCCTTGTGTTTTCATCATGTGAGTGGATCTCCAAGTGATCATTTCTCACTAATCTGAAATCACTGCAGTGAGTTTCAGCGGTTTTGTGTTTTGTTTGATGCTCGCCCTCTCTCACCAGCCTGGGCGTAGATTACTCATACAAGAGGAAATAATGACGCCAAGGTCCATTAAGTGGGATGGCAGGACATCATATCAGCATTAATCTGCCACTTAGCAGAGCAGCCTCAGGAGGGAGGAGACAGAGAGACAATATGATTTTCCCAGCTGGACTCAGGCTTTTAATTTTTATTACAGGGCTTTTTGTTATGATATAAAACTAAAGATCAGGTTGAAACAAACTGATTTCTGTGAACCCATGATCAGGACAAATCCCTGTTATGTTCCCTTTAAAGTCACCTTGGAATGGTTCCATTTGATCGGAGGATTTTATCTATAAAATGCATCTTTAAACATATTTGACCATGAAGAGGAAGAAATATGCACACATAGGCTATAAATACTGAAAGGTGTTTTTCTTACACATAGTAGACGCATGTTGAGATATGGCAGAACTATTAAAAGAAAATCTAAATTATGTTTCTCTTGTCTGAAATTAATTTACAGCTCACAGCTGGGAGCCGTGGGGTCATGCCAGATATCAACAGCATGTTATTATGTATTAGTCCACATGCACTTTTGCAGGAATTCAGGTGCAGAAATACTCTTAAGAGTAGTAATCCACTTACAGACTGCTTTAAAATGTATGCCTGGGCCACAGCAGGACACTGCCTTGTATGCTTAACAAATAACCCTGAATAACAGACATCACCATTAGTTTTGATTCAATGTACTCATTCTTTAGGTGATGAGAATCAGACCAGTATTCAGTAAATCCTAGTTGTGTGTTGTATGTCTGTGCTCAGAGAAATATGAATCAAAAAAAGAAAAAAAAGAAAAAAATGGAATTTAACATCTTAATCAAAAAGTAATAGTAATGTGCTTTGATATTTTTTCTTTGAAAATTCCTGGTTAACAACAATAATTATATTTTATCATTAAAGATATAATTTTGTTTTAAGAGCTGCACATACTGGTGGATTAACCATTAAAGAAACATTTGGTAATCAGTAATGCTTTAAATTTAGGACAGAGGTGATAAACACCTGGAGCATAATAATAATTTTGCTAAACTCTGTACTGTATTAACGTCACAACCATCCTTTATGAACACAGGACCTCCAGCAGGGTCCGTTTCCATGGTTTCTGTGGTGATAGCGACATCTAGTGTCTGCAGAGACACACTGCTCTGTCAGTATATATAATACACTACAAGTACAGTACATGGTCCGTAGTATACTTACTATACTTATACTTTAGCATACTTAATAAAATGAACTTAAAGTATAAAACTTTTTGCTAATAATAGGGGAGAGGAGAAATGTCATTGTGAATATTTGAAATGCTCTTTTTTACGAGGAATAATTAAATGAATGTATGTAATATATATTCAGTCTATTAACTGTTAAAATGAAACTTACACTTTTTAAGGATTTAAAGAAATGTTGGCAACGTCATGAAATATAATTTCTAATAGTAAGAATGTTATTGTGGATTTCTTGAATTACCATTCAGTTTTCCCACAAGGCATACCGGCTAGTCCCGCTCGCTTGCGCATGCGTAGAACGGATCGAGCGGCTGGTCCTGAGAAGCTTGCAGAGTATAGCTGTCTTAAAAGATCCCTGAAGGACCGCAACTCAACTCAGTTTGTAATCATCACATGAATAGTACACATAAACACGTACTCTTCAACAAACATAACACTGTACTGCTCTATTAAAACAAAAAAAACAAAAAACCCAATTTGTCGGTCCCAAGTTGAGTAGTTGGTCGTCCATCTAGTTGCCTGATCAGAATTAGATGTCAGTTGCCCTGGTTGGTTAGCTAGCAAGCTAAACTGGGTCCCCTGTAGTGGTGACAGCTGAAAATCTTATTTCATCCTTAGCTGTGCATTCAACACAATCGTCACGATGTTTGAGGAGGCAAGTGAAGTCTTCGATAACATGTTTAAGTCTTCGTTTCCGCTTACCTTCATCGTGTTCATCCCCGCGGTGCTCATCCTGGTGTCCCCGCTGCCGGCCGAGGCGGCACATGAGTTCACGGTGTACCGCATGCAGCAGTACGACTTGCAGGGACAGCCGTACGGTAAGTCAAATGTCCCGTAACCAATCGGTCTGAAACAGCTAATTCAATTCAGTTCTGTCGCCTCCAGCCACAAATAAGTTACCAGAGGTAACAGCTAAATACAGGGTTAGCAGTAGCTAGCTTGTTAGCTGCTAATGTAGCTTAGCTTTGCTTGTATGGATGTCAAGATAGAAGCTAATCAGAATAAATTCTTCCTAAAAGTAGAAACACTGACGGAAAGACTTAACTCCAAAAATCTAACTAACTCAAGGGAACCAATAGCAGTTCCTGTTCAGCTCATTACATACTCTGTTGACAGATAAATGACTGGTTATGGAGCATTAAGGTTTCTTAAAATGACCATTTTGTTAAGGATGAACAGAAATAATCCTCTCCCATAATCCATGAAGTGAAACATGGGCACGAAATCCATTAAGCATGTATTGTAAGCAAGCATTCATTTCTTACAAGTCATTGTCAACATAACAGCACTTTGATTAATTCAGCTTATATTTTTATCAGTAACTGACAACTGCAGCTGTGTTTATGTATCTGTTGTACTGTTCACTGTATTTGTGTTAAAGCATTTCTTTTTGTTAAGTGTATTTAGTATATCTCATTGCACTCTGAACGCCTGAATAGGAACAAAAACTGCAAATTAGCTGAAGCTAGACATTTTCCCTTTTTGTGGCAAAGTTGTATGTATCGTCCCTGTTAAATAAAAAATAAAAGGTAATAGTCTTGAGTATTAGAATGTTAATGGCTATACCGGTGGGGAGTCTATATGAAGATGACTAATCTGATCTGTCATAGTGTGTGTCAGGATACACTCTATTTCAGGCTCAGCATTGGTTTGTCGTTACAGTGACTTTTGGTCTATTTAACTTTCTGTTGACATGAAGACCTGTTCCTGGAGTTCCTGTTTCATAACTGATGATCGGTGTGTTTTGTATTCCTCAGGGACCAGGAATGCCATCCTGAATACAGAGGCTCGTACTGTGGAAGCAGAGGTGCTAAGTCGTCGCTGTGTTATCATGCGGCTGGCAGACTTCTCCTATGAGGAGTACCAGAAAGCCCTGCGGCAGTCAGCAGGAGCTGTGGTTATCATCCTGCCCAAGAACATGTCTGCTATGCCCCAGGACATCGTGCAGGTAATTAACACACTCTGTGCTCCCCTTCCATCCTCACTTATTTCCACCTTAAATGTGTGCTCAAGTGAAATGCATTAATGTCAGTGTGAATTAAATATTTAGCATTTAGATTAGTGTTTCTGAAGAGCAGAAGTAGCAGATTTCACCAGTTACTCTTTTGGTTATGCAACTAAATTCCATTTTTCTCTCCTGTTTGCCACGGTAGCTTGCTCTCATCACTCCTACAGTCTGAACTGAACTGAACTTGGCAGTGTTGAAGGATTTAATCAGTTCCCCTTTTTAAACTTCAGCGTCTCACAGGAACAAACACAGCTGTGTGTCCTGTCTGTTTATCCTGTGTAGCAGTTCATGGAGCTGGAGCCGGAGATGTTGGCCACTGAGACCATCGTCCCAGTCTACTTTGCCATGGAGGACGATGAGCTGCTGTCCATCTACACCCAGACCCTGACCTCTTCATCCTCACAGGGCTCATTATCAGCAGCTGAAGGTAGAGAGGCCCAGCTCCTGTCTGCATCATACACTGAATCTAACATTTGTGGGTCGTTCTGAAGCTGTGTTCCCTGTTGGTGTCTGTAGTGCTGCTGCATACAGCCACAGCCAACGGCTTCCAGATGGTCACCAGTGGAGCTCAGAGTAAAGCTGTCAGCGACTGGGCCATCACCAGTCTGGAGGTGAGAGACTCAGCCTCAGTCTGAACTGAACCTGAAACACACAGCCCTTCATGAAGTGATGCTGTCCCCTGAATCATGTCATGACAACATGCTGTCTCCAGTAAGATTAGAAACGTGTCTCTTTCAGCAAATGGTTTTTATATTTTCATTATTTTTGAAGTATTCGGTTGAAGGATTTTCTTTAAGGAGCCAACCCGGAAGAATAACATAGCAGCAGTTTTCTGGTGGTTTGGGCTCTGTTGTTTTTGCTTTGTATCTCCATTTTGGTCGTTTCTGTGAGAGGTTTTTGATCCAGGGTGAACGAGCCTGAAGCTCAGACAAACTGGACATGTTCTCCTTCATGTCCTTTATTTTGTAAGCCTGAAGTATTAAATTAAGTTCCTGTATTTAGTTAAATATAAATAATGGAGCTTTTTCAGTCTGTGATTCCTCATCTTAATCCTGGAAGATTGAAACAAATGTTCTGTCTGTTGCTCAATAGAGAGTTTTAATTGTCCGTTTTGAGAAACTGATCATGGGCATGTTGACCTGGTCAAGACAAATGTTTTATAAATGAGTCTCCTAATGATGGAGACTCAACTTGTGAGGTGGAAAAAGCGTCCTCCAGCACAGTGACAGTCTGCTGTTTTTAGATTCCTGCCATGAGTCCTGAAAGCCTGCAAAGAGCTGAATGGGCATTTTGCAATATGCACCGTATTAGGTATTTAATCTACACTCCCTATCTAGCCTGGTCTCCTGACAGGACTTATGCTGTTGCTAAGCCTTTTCTCTGTTTCACTCCTCCAGCCTTTACAAGGAGATTCTTAACGCTCAGTGTGAGCAGGTTTCATTCAGACTTTAGAAGAATCAGCTGCTGCAGTGTTTCTGTCCTTTTTCAATAGTTCATGGAGGATTTGGATGCCCTCTTAGATGAAGTGTTGGTTCAGGACTTTTCTAAACTGGGCTTTGTGTTAAAACCAGTCACAGTGCAGCAGATTAGACTGTGACTCCTGACAGTTTCAGAATGCAGTGTACCATTGGTTCCTGCTTTAGATAAAGTGCTCCTGCTTCCTTTGACTCCTCTGAATGCTTGTTTTTACTCACCAGGGTCGTCTGGCTGGAGTCGGAGGAGAGGACCTGCCTACGATCGTCGTGGTCGCTCACTACGACTCCTTTGGTGTCGCTCCAGTACGTTTGCTGCTTCATTTCTCTCACAGATAAACCAGACTCTCCAAACCTACGATGAGTTTCACATCTGAAAGAATGTTCTGTCAGTTTCCCAAGCTGATTAGTCACACACAGTGTATGCACTTTAATAATCTGACTGTGTCGTTGCTGTTGTGTTCAGTGGTTGTCGTACGGAGCGGACTCAAACGGCAGTGGTGTGTCCATGTTACTGGAGCTGGCTCGGCTCTTCTCCAAACTTTACACCTACAAGAGGACACATGCTGGGTGAGTCCTGATGCCAGCTCTTTAAAGTGTGTGTGATTATGCACTGTGTATAAACATTCACTGGCCACTTTATTAGGTACATGCATTTAGCCATGTAGACGTGGTGAAGACAACTAGCTGAAGTTCAAACTGAGCATCAGGATGGAGAAGAAAGAGGATTTAAGTGACTTTGAACATGGTTGTTGGTGCCAGACGGGCTGGTCTGAGTATTTCAGAAACTGCTGATCTACTGGGATTTTCACTCTAACCATCACGACCAAGGCAACAGGAAGTGAAATAACCACTGGTTCAACCAAGGAATGCAGAATATCATGTGTGAAGAACAACACTGGAGCCTTGAAGAAGATGGACTAGAGCAGAAGAGCACACCTGGAGCCACACCTGTCAGCTAAGAACAGCAAACTGATGCTGCACTTCACACAGGATCACCACAAGTGGACAACAGAAGATGGAGAAATGTTGGCTGGTCTGACCAGTCTCCATTTCAGCTGAACATTCAGATGGTAGATGGTCATAATTTGGAGTAAACACCATGAAAGCATGGGTCCATCCTGCCTGGTATCAACAGATACAGATATACAACAGATCTGAGTCCAGTAGAACCTTTGGGATGTGGAGGAACGGAGATTCTCATCATAGATGAGCAGCAGCTCAGTGATGCTGTCATGTTCATATGGACCAAAATCAGAACACCTTTTTCAAAGTCTGACACCAAGAATTAAAGCAGTTCTGAAGGAAAAAGGGGTCCAGCCTTTTACTAGCAAGGTGTACCTAATAAAGTGGCCATGTGTGATGAAAAGGTGGAAGGAGTATGGATTGCTGACCTCAAAGCGGCCAGTAATATATGGTCCAGACTCATTCTAGTGTCTAAATGATCCGTCCATCACTGAAGCTAAAGCTTTCACTTTGACTTGACTCAGGAGTGATTCATGTTGTGTGTTCAGGTACAACCTGCTCTTCTTCCTCTCTGGTGGGGGGAAGTTCAACTACCAGGGCACCAAACGATGGCTGGAGGACAATCTGGATCATACAGGTACAGGTGTTTATTCAGCTGGATTATATAAAAAAACCTCACACATTTCGATGCACAGCATCTGGTATTGACTGTTTCTGTTTTTACTGTTTGGTCACGTATTTGTTTTTCACACCATCTTTCAGTATTTTTAAGCATAACTGACTAACTCGTCGTCTCCGTAGACTCCAGTCTGCTTCAGGACAACGTGGCCTTTGTTTTGTGTCTGGACACTCTGGGTAACGGAGACTCTCTGCACCTCCATGTGTCCAAACCTCCTAAAGAGGGAAGTCCTCAGTACTCTCTGCTCAAGGAGCTGGAGATGGTGAGAAGTGATTCCTAAGTTTCTAAATCTCTCGCTACGCTCGTGTAAACTCAGTGTTCTGTAGATAATTCTGTGACACATCAACAGTTCATTAAACGTAAAATAATGCACATGTTGAATATTGTTTTATTGTCTAAACCTGTTTCCTGATCCCAGCAGCATCACTCTGCAGGTGTTGTTTTATGATTCTTGTCTGTGATTAAATATGTAACTGACATGTTCTCCTCTCAGGTGGTTGCTAGTCAGTACCCAGAGGTCAAGTTCTCCATGGTCCACAAGAAGATCAACCTGGCCGACGACATGCTGGCCTGGGAGCACGAGCGCTTCGGGATCCGCCGGCTGCCGGCCTTCACGCTGTCCCACCTGCCCTCCCACCGCCTGGCTCAGCGCTTCAGCATCATGGACGTGCGGTCAGTGTCCCCCTCCTCTCGCCACGGAGCGGGAGAGCCCCCTGCTGGGTGGGTTCATTACTGCAAGTCTCTGAATCACCCAAAGAAAAGTGTTTCCATTCTGGCTTCCAGTTTTTGTTTTTTTTTTCATCCAGCTCCTCCTTCAGGTCACACCGTCCATGTGAGGCTCCCCCACTGCAGCTCTTACAGCATTCATGACTTTTATCAGTGTGGGAGGTTGTCTGAGAGTCTTTTCTACTCTCCATTCCTTCATCTTCTCCTGTAGCCATCCATAAACCTGCTGCACTTTCACACTTGACTTACCTTTTTATTTGACATTTCCTCCGTCTTCTTTCTTCTCAGACTTTCTGTATTTCAGCCCACCTGTAGTGGAAATGTTCCCTCTCGTGGTTTTTCTTCTCTGGCTTTTCTTTAAAGGGTTTCTCTCCCAGGTGTGTTGCCTCTGACTGTGTGCATGCTTGTGTTTGGTGTCTTACAGGCCTCATGTGGATGTGAAGAAGCTCAGCAGGAACACCAAGCTGGTGGCAGAGGCCCTGGCCAGGGTCATCTACAACCTCACTGAGAAGGTAAACGCACAGGAGGAGGAGATGTTTAGCTGGATGCTGTGGCTGCTCTCAGCCTGAGATGTGACGCTGTTGTTGTTTCTGCTGCACAGGGAGCTCCTGGCGACCTGCAGATCTTCACTGAACAGATGGTAAGTCAGTAAGCTGTGAGCTAACGCATCTCTAAGAGAAACGGCAACAGATTGTTGCTTATTTTGATGTTAAATCTAAAGGCAGGTCTTCCATATCACTCCGTCACTGTTTGTGTCTGTCGTGGCGTCAGCAGGTGCAGGACGAGCAGCTGTCGGCGGTGGTGGACTGGCTGACGGCGCAGCCCCGAGCTGCTCAGCTGGTGGACAAAGACAGCAGCGTGGTGTCCACTCTGGAGTACCACCTGGGACACTACCTCAAGGACGTCAAGAGACACTACGTCAGAGCTGACAAACGGTAAGGAAACATAAGGTGTACTGTCACAGACTTTCAGCTGCTCTCTGTGTATTTCCAGATCATGAGATGCACTTTTTGTCCTCAGGGATCCAGAGTTTGTTTTCTACGACCAGCTGAAGCAGACCATGAACGCTTACAGGTACGCCTCTTCCTCCTCTGTGATGCTTCACTGCTCGTTCACGGTAAAGTCAGGCTTTTAGTCCTCAGTGAACTTTAAGAACAGCACTTCTCTCTCCCTCTTTCTCAGAGTGAAGCCAGCTATTTTTGACTTGCTGCTGGCTGTCTGCATCGCAGCCTACTTAGGGATGATGTACCTCGCTATCCAGGTGAGTCACTGTAGCCTCTTTCAGACATGTAGCACATCACAGAAATGCATGTTTAAAGAAGCTGTTTCAGCTCATTGCTAGACGCTTAACTGCCTCATGGTGTTGCTGTTAGCAGCAGACACTGTGAGCATTTAGAGGCAGATATTTCCCCCAAGAGCTGGTAGACATCAGAACAGAGCTGGAAATACTTAGAAGAAAACAAATATTGGAGTGAGAGGCGACTCCAAGTCTGCTGGATGTATAAATAAGCAGCTCTTTGTCCATCTAAAGTTATGGTTATTGTGCCTTTGGAATAAAATGCTGTGAAGAGGAACAAAATATTCAGCTTTCCTTCGTTCAGTGAACGTCCTGCATGTGGATTAATGTGTCACTGCTGAATTATAATAAACTTTAATAAGAGACAGATTGTTAGTTAAAGCCTCAGTGACTGTGACCATCTCTCCGGTTCATTTTAGTCTTATTTATTTCTGCAGAACTTCGGAGTCCTGTACAGCGTGGTCCGTAGGATCACCCAGCCCAAGGCGAAGGCCCACTAAAAGAAACTCTAAGCGGCCCAGTGAGGAGGCAGGAAGTGAGCCCAGCTGCTGTCCTCATGACGGTTTTCAAACCAGCAGAATCTCCTTCATCCTGATCCACAAACTATGATGTCAGATCCAGTCCAGTCCGTTTGGTCTCACAGACCAGAATAATCAGGAAGTATCATTCGCTCTCTCTCTCCGGTTATCTCCAACTCTCGTCTTTCATTCGTCATGACCCCCGTTGTCGGACATATTTCATGTTTGCTCCTGTGAGGATGTGAAGTGTTTGTCTTGTGAGATCTGGACCAGATGGTCATGTGGTCTCAGCCAGAACCTGACCAGAGTTTAGCCCTCAGTTTGTGGTTCACGTTTCTTCAGTCTGCTTGAACACAGTATTTGAAGAGTTTTTAGTCACTGTAGTTGTTTTCTGTGTGGTAGACCCCATCCATCATGAGTATTGAATTGAAAAATGTGGATGTGTCCTTTAAATGGACAGTGAAAATGACCACAGACAAGTTGTCTAAATAAAATGTGAAGTAGTGTTTAGATTATCCTGATTCAAATTGCCTTTGTAGTGAATTTATTAAAAGTAAAAATCTTTGCCAAATAATCATTGTATGTACTAATCTCCCCCCTTTAAAATATAACGTTATAGAAACTGAAAGCAGATCCCACCTTCTTAGTTTTTGTAGTCGAGGTTTGTTTCCTGTTGCCGTGTGACTTGACGTGTCTTTTTTTTTTTTTTGTTGATTTGTCAAAGGTCATCAGAGCATATGTGTGTTCAACATGTTTGAGATAAAACTTATCAGGACCTCTGCTGGTTCTGACCTTTGACCGGAGCGATCGTGTGCAGTGTCTCTAAACTGGATGTCTTAAAATCAAAGAGTGTTGGATGAAGTGTGGAAACACCTGGATTATTTATGATCATGACACATTCGTGAATTCATTCCTGTGTTTCTGTCTCCTTGTCTGTGCTCTAGTCTTGCCTTGTTGTGGGTTGAATGGTGTTTATTTGCAATTTTTTTTTTTACTACATGACCTGTAATCCCCCCCCCCCCCAATTCACCAACACGAGGGACATACTGTGTGGTACTTTTTCTAATTTATTGAAGCAGTAAGTTTTCATTTGTGCACTGAAGTGAACTCTCCTCTGGTCTGAACTTCACAACACTTGATCTTTGCAATGAAAATGAAGTCATGTTGTGATTAAATAAATAAACAAAAACGGCTCTTGTTTACTGACATGTTTTATTTTATGGGAAAAAAATTAAACCATAACATTTGCTGAATGGTATTAAAATTGCATTACAAAAGAGCAACTATGTCTTTTATCAAGGGGTCAAATGGAGTTTGAAAAAAGGGTCAGCTTGTATCAGTTACAGAGCGGCGATGGTCCAGAAATCTCCCTTTTCTAATTTCAATCTACTAATGAACAATAAAAATAATACTCATAAATTACAGTGCAATTTCATGTGGAATACCTGCAGGGTGTTTCCTTCCTGCAGCGCTCGTCTTCACTCATCTTCAGTTCCCACAAACACTTGCCTCTTAATTCAGCTGAACGTTTTGGCACAGTCAAGCACTCATGGAGATGTTTTTCTGATGGAGGCCAGTTCAGACAAACAACTCATCGCTCCATGGTCTGTTTTCAGAGCCTCATTTTGTCTGAACTGAGCTTTCCAGCATTTCTGACACTTAAATGAGCAAAAACAAAATCAGCCAAATCCATGCACAAAGGGAAAAAAAAGTAAATTGTTTGATTTTTCACCAAGTCTGGGTTGCAGATTTTATTTTCTATCATACTGACACACACGATGACAGGATCAGCTGTTGCTCATCTGGTAGTTAATGCAGCTGTTTGTGTGTGAAAAGTACAGAACATTAATATAGTTGGGTCACATCACCCACCCCAGACTGGAGCTCCTCATCCAGAGCTCAGGTCTCAGATTTAATGCAAACTTCACTTCAAGATCAGCAAACTGTGGATCATGTGGTCTTAAAGTTGAGCAGTGGAGTGGTCACTTCCTGCCAGAACACCATGCTTTTCAAACCAGTCAGGACTCTGCTATATTACACGCAGCAACACGTCTGATAAAGCACGTCACTTTACAGTAGAATGAATGTGAGCAGAGATCTGAGATTAAATGCAGACGAAGGAACAAACATCTGATCTGATCTGACTCGAACAAACCTGGAATACCAACAGTGCTCTCAGAGGGAGTAAAACAGCAGCGATTCCAGCAACAAATCAACAAAGAGAACTACAACAATAACAGTGATAGTTTAGTATAAAATTAAACGTTCCCTCCCCACATGTGTGGATGAGGGGATGGTGGAAGACGAACAGATGAACTAAAAACAGCAAGATATCTGCGGCCTGTTCCAGCAGCACAAGCACGCCGTTCATCCAAACAAGAGCTGGAATTTGATCGAGAAGGTAGGAAGAAGAGAAATATTCCTTATTATCCACAGCTGAGCCCACACACACACACACATACACACACACACACACACACACAACCAACCATGAAGCAACCAGGGAAACCTTTTCACTGAGGTTTGAATTACAGTAGATCATATCTCATTATATGATGTCACTTCACAGCAGGCTGGTTTGTGTTGTGTGTGTAAATGTAAAAAGAAACTAAGAGGTGAAATGTTGTGAAGGATTTAAAAGATTCGGCTCCATCCCTCCTGAAACACCAACACATACCGACACACACACACCGACCATGTGGCTTTTTTCAGTTGAGGCTGATGGACGCCAGAGCTGAGCGGTCGCCACAACTGACTTGTGCAACGATATGTAAATCAATACATGTGGTGAAACGCAGCAGACAATAACAGGCAGGCTGTCCTGCATCACTGCAGCCGTGAAAGACGATACGCAGTGATTTCTAGCCTTCATGTCGGAGAAGACAGACACGTTTTTACCACTACAGGCCCGTTAACCATCTCCTCGTCTGCTGCTACTGATGATGATGAATACTGTGACATCACAGTCCGACCCTCACCCAAACTGGTTTCTACTGAATCTACCAAATGTTAAGTTAGCAACACTAAGACAAAAAGGTCACCTGAAATAACATTCACAGTGCTCTAATAAAAACAAAAACGAGCGATGAAATGAAATGCTCTAAAACAAATAAAAAGAGTAAAAACTCAACCTAACTTCCTTCCCTTTTTTTTCTTTTTGTGACACTCTTCCCTGCAGCCACGTTACTGAGCGTCTTGCCTCTTCTCATCCATGCAGCCTGATGCCTGGTGGTGGCGACGCAGAGCCGGTTATAGATGCTTGTCTTTGGTGACTCCGTTCTGCACGTGTTTCCTGCAAAGAGAAGACAACAGCAGAGGTGTTAAGTGAGACGAGAGAATAAGCTCGTCAGGTTGATCAGCAGGTGAGAGGATATCAGCCATGGTCAAGGCCAGGCAGATAAGAAGTGCCACATAATCACGGCTCCATATGGCCTGATGAGGAGGCTCTTTGATCCTATCTAGCTGTTAGTTAACACAAGAGAGACCTGCTCTCTCTGCACCTACACCTGAGCTTCAGGTGAGGGCAAAGTCCTTCTTCTGGAGGGTTTTCAGTGGTCAAAGGCTGCCATGATAATCAGCAGCAGATGATACAGGGACACATGGTAGCAACCGATAAAGGCCGATGATAAAGGCAGATGAATCCATACTTTCAGATAAAAAAAGCACAAGTAGACACACTGTGGGTTTAGTCAAGTTAGCATTTTCTTGAGCTGAGTGCTTGTTTTCTCATTAGGACAGACCGCCATTACATAACACAACAGTTCCTTTGTAAGTAGAGACAAAACCCAGTTACTTATATACACTATGTATTAGGGGTTAGGGTTAGGGTTTTAATTACTAGGCTGGGTGGAGGAAAGACGCTGACTTGTTTGTCCACTAACTATTAATAGTCTGGAAGGTCTGGTGAGCTTAATTAAGCTAACGAAGGCTGGACAGGTGGCGTGATTGACCACAAACAGTCCAACTTTACTGCTGAACATGTGGACATATTACTGCACATTTACACTGTTTGTCATTTTTAGATTGAATTATATTATTAGACCATATTTATTCTGAGAAATATATATTAGCCACGCTAACAGCCAATATCATTCTTTATTCAGCCATACTTTATTAATCCTGAGAGAAATTCAAGAGCTAACACGCCAAACTAAGATGGAAAACAACGTGAAATATTATTCTTGCTAAACATCAGTATGTTAGCATCATTCTTAGCATGTTAGCATTGAGCTCAAAACACCAGGCCTTCTCTTAAAATAATGATTCATGGTGCCAAACAAATAGCATCTTAAACGGCTGGTTTGGTTTCTTTTTAGAATATTACTGTGAAATATCTTAGCCATGCCAGCAGCTAATATTAATCTCATATGCCTCAGCTGTGCTTTTTATTTAGCGCTAATTAACTAATGTTAGCATGCTAACACACTAAACTAAGATAGTTAACAAGGAAAATGTTATTCCTGGTAAACATCAGCACGTTAGCATTATCATGTGAGCATGTTAGCATGCTAACACACTAAGATAGTTAACAAGGAAAATGTTATTCCTGCTAAACATCAGCACGTTAGCATTATCATGTGAGCATGTTAGCCTGCTAACACACTATACTAAGATAGTTAACAAGGAAAATGTTATTCCTGCTAAACATCAGCACACTAGCATAATCATTGTGAGCATGTTAGCCTGCTAACACACTATACTAAGATAGTTAACAAGGAAAATGTTATTCCTGCTAAACATCAGCACACTAGCATAATCACTGTGAGCATGTTAGCCTGCTAACACACTATACTAAGATAGTGAATGAGGTAATTATTAATACATGTTGGCAAACTTGATGTTAGCTTTTAGCTCAAAGCTCCGCTGTGCCCGAGTAGTCTCACAGAGTTGCTAGCATAACGGTAGCATATTTATGTTGTTCTCTGTCTTAGCATTAGGGTGTTAATTAGCATTAGAATTTGACTCTGGTGTAAAAACCTACATCTCAACAGGCCTTCTTCTCTTTACAGCAGTAAACTAATGGTTCATTGAGGAGCAGTTAGCACCTCAGTTGACACCTGAGCACCTGAGCTGAGGTCTCTCAGGTGAAACAGGTCAGGGTCTGCTGCTGTTAGCTCACCCCTGGGCAGAGTTGTGATGTCCTGCATCATCGTCGTTTTCTGCTTGAGGGTCTCTGGGCACGCCGGCTGCCGCCTTGCTGCCGTCCTCATCCTCGTACTCCCTGACGTCGTTCACCTCCTTCACCTTTAGCACCTTCATTACGAAGACCACAATGAACTGCACAGAGCAGAGAACACCGAGTGGTCAGATTGGGTCATTGTTGTGGCTGTTTGGTCTAAATATTTGACCATAAGGCTTGAATTAAAGAACCTGTGCATCCTCACCAAGAACCAGTAGATGTTCATGAGCAGCAGCGCCAGAAGCAGAGTGTTGAAGAAGAAGTAGAAGGGGATGTTTGGGACCGACTGGAGGCTGGACACACATGTGGCGTACAGCACTTTGAGGGGGAACCAGTAGAGGCGGAACCAGAACCTGAGAGGAGAAATAACAGAAACCAGGAATTAATATCAAGGCTGCAACAGAGTGAATCTCTGTGTTCTCTGAGCCTCACCAGGTGATGCTGAAGCTGACGGAGCCCATGTTGGACAGCACATCGTTGAGCAGGTGATAGCCTCCTCCTCTGGACTTCAGGTAGATGTTGAGCTTGGTGAACTCAAGCTGGATGTCGTTGATGTCGTGCAGGAACAACACCAGAATCCCTACGTTGTGATATCTGTGGGTACAGCAACAATTCAGCTTATTTGCATCATAAGTCACACAAGTCAGTGTTTCATGCACAAGAACCAAACAAGCGACTGTCCTAAAACATGTAAAGTACCATGAACATGAAGGCATGCATCTGTCTCATTTCCAGGATAGAAAAAAAATATATTTTCTTTCAGTTGCTGTGCATGTATTTAATTTTTATTTAATTACAAACTCTCTGTTAAATATCTCTGTTTCTAGCCTCTGAACGACCACACAGGTGTTTTCAGGATTTTCCTCTTAGCTTTGTTGAACATGTTGTTCCTGCAAACCATTGCAAATCAAAATGCAATAATTCCTAGTCCATATTCATGATTTTTCTTCTAAATGCTTCCCAGTGCACCTGCTGATGTTTGTTTTGTGTTTTAGAGGCTGAGTTGCACCTCCATCAATTAGCACAGCACCACCTTCAACCTGAGGTCTAATCAGCCAGAGTGAAATCACCTGTGTGGGTGTTCAGAGGCTTTAATTAGCAGGCAGAGAGCTGAGCGCTCTACATGCAAACACTGCTGTGTTTTATGCTGGTGATTCAGTGTTTGACTGGTCCATCCAGAAGAGTGAATATTCTGTGCCTTTTGGATGCTTAAGGCAGGTGAAAAGGACAACAGTGACCAAAGTTTAACTCTCCATCCTGTGGCTTAATGTTGTGAATGGCAGGACACCTGCTGCTTGATGCTCAGCAGGACAACACGCTGAACTAGTCAGAGGTACCTGAAGGCGTAGGAGAAGCTAATGAGAGCCAGAGTGATGATGTGGTGCACCACCATGACTGCCGAGTCCTTCCTCCACGCGTCCATGTAGACCGTAGCGTAGATGGAGTGGCCGTAGAAGCTGCCCTGGATCAGGTAGGCGATGGCGATGTCTGCAGGCACTGACATGCCACTCTGCCAGTCTGCAGAACAGGAAGACGAGACGCTGATGCATGTCATGGAAATGAGTGATAACAGCGGTTCTTCTGTTCTATATTCCAAATGGCACATGCTGTGTTATTAGCATTCATGCAGAGAGTGATGCACGCTCCTCTTCTGTTCTATAATCTGTCTTTCATCTTGTTATCTGGTCTCAGCCTGCTGGCTCACTCAGTTAAACAGTGATTGATTGAATCACAACCGTCACAGAGCTGCTAACGCTTCATGCTAACAGACAGTTTTACCTCAGACTTATCAGGACAAAGCTGATGAGGAGGAGGAGGCACATGTCTGTCAGCAAGGCTGAACATGGAGAATTAACACCAGCACATCTGCATACAAAGCTGGATTCAATTATGCCTCATATCAGTTTATAAAGTCTCCATTTACAGTTTCCATTTTAGGTTCAAACTTTTCAAACATGTATCTTAAATTTAAAGACATGAAAGTCATCTGACTCATCTTTTGCATGGAGATGATCAATAAGTTGTAGATAATAACATACAGACATACAGTGCTTAGCAAATTTAGGTGTTTACCACCTCTGCCCTGAACAATATTACTGATTACTAAAATATTTTTAATGTTTCTGTAATGGTTAATCCACCAGTATGTGCAAGTGCTTTAATCAAAATTATTTTTAATGATAAAATATAATTATTGTTGTTATCCAGGAATTTTAAAATTTACTTTTTTTTTTTTTTTTTTTTAGAAAAAGCACAAAAAATACCAAAATGCATTATTATTATTTTTCTGACTGAGATGTGTCTTCAGTTATTTCCCATCATTCCTGAACAGAAAAATGTCTTTTAGTGGTTGTTTGTTATTCTGGATTCATTTCTGACTTCTCAGTGAATTCCAGTGTTCTGGATCAAATTTGGGTCTAAAAAGGTGAATTCAGTTTAAATTCTTCACTCCTGTTTGAAATGGTGAAGAGTAGTGAACTCAGTGATGAAGAAAGAGTTAAAGTGAAGGAGATGATGCTGGAGGATCTTTGATGCTCTGATACATTAGTTTATCTCTGTACTGTCATTAAAGTCATGCACTCATTGTCCAGATGCTGAGCTCTGTACAGTGACGTGCAGGGTGGAGGGTACCAGATGTGAAGGGTCGGCTGGGGTAGTCAGTCTGTGAAGCAGGCTGCAGGGATCAGGTTTAACCTCAGGGGAATAAGAGAGGGTTCCTAAAGTACCACTGTACGTTAAGGCCGCTCACGTCTCTGAAGCCTATCAGATGTTGGACGGAAACTTTCTCCTGCCATGCTGGAGTGAGGTTTGTCTCTGGTGGGATGGGGTTACGCCGGGGCCATGTGTACTGTTTATTGATTGGACACTCTGTCATTAAACATTGAGGAGGAGGCTGCAGGATGGATCACAACACAAGAGCTGCCAAGAGGAGGCATGGGAACTGGAGACTTTCATTTCCTCCTGGTGGCTGCAGCTTTTTATTCCCTCTCCTCAAGAGTGTCGACGCTTCGGACGCTGTGCAACTTTGATTTCAGCTAATTCTCCACATAAATCTCTTCCTCTGGCTCCCTGCACACATCCCAGGCTGGCAGCTGACAGAGGTGATGCAGCTATTAAAGACTGTCAGTCTGTCTTTGCTCTCTGCACTCAGAGCGATGGACAGCTCCATGTCTGATGGAGGCTATAAAAGACGACATCTATCCTCCATTAGCAGCGCAGTGAAAGTCATCCATTCGGTACAGTCATGCAGATGTTTTCTATCAACACAGAGGGCTTTCTGTATCAATAACAGCTGATGATGGGATGGCAGGTGATCATCCTGAAGCACCAGGCTCTGCTATAAATACCTCACTATTTGAACACTCAAAGTGTCATTTTGTCTTCACAGAGTGTCTGCAGGATTAAGAGGAGCAGCCAGCCGCTTCATTAGATTAGAGAGAGGTGAGTAGAGACCTTACAGTGCTATCAAACACGTTTTTATTTCATCTGACACAGACTGATTAAAAGCAGTAAATAAAATTTAAACTCAGTACATGATCATCTAAATCAGGACGCCACATTCAGCCTGTCATTAATAAGACTTCCAAATGTTTCCCTTTCTTTTAGCGTGAAGAGCTACAAGTTTATTCTGAAAATGAATGAACAAACAATTGATTTGTAAAACGTCGATGACTAACAACAGACTGCTGTTTCCTCAGATCTGCCAACAAGTCATTTCTCTTCTCTGTCCTGAGTTTTTTCAGTCTGAAAGTAGAAAGGAATACTAAACACTAATCACCTCAAACACACTGGATCCCCATGTATTGCTTGGAAAGCCCTGAACTGTCATTTGTCTCAGAGCCTGGATGTCATTTTATTGAAATATTGGATGTGAAGACTTCCAGTCGTTCATCTGGGTCAGGTTGGACCCTTTGGCAGACCAGTTCTGGCCCTCGGGACGTATGTTTGACAACCCCTGATTTAAACCATTAAAGGCTCTTTTCCTTTCTTTAACATGATGAGGAGCAGAATGAACAAACTAAATGAGTGGTGTGTTCAGGGTCTTACTGTAGAAGACAGAGGGCGGGTCGTGGAAGAAGGAGTAGGAGGTGAAGAAGAGCAGGTAGGTGCTGTACGACCACGACATGGTGTAGAAGACCAGCTTCCATGCGCTCTCCGGCATCTTGGCAGCATCTTTGGGCAGCAGCTTGCACCACTGTGCTAGAGGCTGCAGAGACGAGAGGACAGGAAGTCATTCATTCAGACAAACTGTTCAACCGCTCTGTGACGCTGAGGAGGCATTTAGCTCCTTCTGTTACTGTTGAGGGAGAGAAAAACAGTGTCTTTGCAAAGACTTGCACATTTCAGGTTTTTCCAGAGGGATTGCATCTCTCAGAACTAATGAAACAGATGAAAAGAAAGTGAGAACGAGGAGGATGGTGTGTGCTGCGTCTTTATAATAAACCACAAATGCACATGAAGCTTGTTTCACTGCAACGATAAAGAAGATAACACCTCCACTCATTTAAGAATAACCATTTTTATATTCGTTATTGAAGTGGTTTGCCTGAAGTGTTGACAGATTGTACGATGACCCTGTTGAACATGTGACACAGTCATCGTCGTGCTACATCACAACCACAGAAACATTTGCTCTGCCAGCAGACGACAGGAAGTCAGCTCAGAGAGGAGGCTCCTGACTTCCTGATGTGGCCTGATAACACGACGGCCCGCCTCCTCCTCCTCACCACTGGGGTCATGTTCTCCTCCTCCATCACCTCCCTGCTCCCTGCAGAAACTCTGAATCTTCACAACAAATGACGTGCAGAATGACAGGTGAAAGAGGCAGGACAGGTGTGTGTGAGAGGCAGTGAGACAGGAAACCAAACCCAGCATGCATCACCCTGTAACAGGAGGCGGGAAAGTGAAAGCGGTCAGTATCAGTGATACAGCAGGACACGATACGACGAGGCTCAGTGGACGGCATGACAAATTAATGGAGCGAGAGCTGCCAGAAAACACTTTGTTTCCTGTCACATGACCAGCTGCAGACTTATCTTCTTCTTTCACTCTCATGTTTCTCACAGAGTCTCTGCGTCACACAGAGGAACGGGGAAGGAAGCCGGCAGGACAACAACACCGATGTCTGATAACAGCAACAGGCTTTGTGGGCCGAAGAGCCGAGGCTGCTGATTGGCTGAGGCCGCTGTGACACGTGGCGCTCTGTAAGTCCTGACCGGCGCTCAGGACACTCATTCCTTCAAGTCTGAGTACATCTGTAGCAGGCGCGCCCTCCCTCTCGCTCTGTGCCCCCCCAGCCTGACATTTATTTATAGAAGCCAGCTGTCAGCACACAGCACCACCACCTCGTCACCTCGTCAGATACTCACAAACTCACTAGTGGCTGGCTCAGGTTGGTGCAGCTCACCTGTTCGTCACCATGGCTACCGTCTCATCTCTGACTCACGCCTCCAGATCCACGCCACTTCCTGTGTGTCACCATTCCTGGTGACATTTACACTGAGAGTAGTGACACAGTTTGAGAGTCTGCACAGCATCTGTTTCTTTTGTTAACACTGGTTGAAACCTGGTCCAGGTCCTCAGATGGACCATCACCATAGCTACTGACAGACTCACTTGTGTCCTAGTAAACATAAATATTGTTGTACTTGATGCAGAATAACTGCATACCGTCACAGGACAGCATGACGATGACAGACTGTCCCATCCTTCCTGACAGTAACACAAACCTTCCTAACTCATGGGTCTGTTACTCAGCCTGGATCTCCCTGGGTCACATATCCTCTTCTAATCTGCCCCCCTCCAGCAGGCCCATGCATTGTTTAAAGCAGCTCTGTTTCTGGATTATCACCCTGTGATGAAGTGGTTCTACCTGCAGACAGCAGATTCAGTCTCATTTTCTTGGATTTATTGAGGAAAAGTTTTTACTTCCTGTCTAGTTCTGGACTGATACGATACTATAAGAGCTGTTATAGTGTCTCTGTGCCATTCACCCTTTAGTTTCCTACTAAGTTAAGGTGGGTTGAGGACAGCAGTTAATCTTGAATTGCACTCAGCTGGGACCTGCGAGCGCTCGGCAGCTTCCTCCCTGCTAAACTCCGTCTCTAGCGCTAAAACACAACAGAAACAGTGTGCGACAGGAAGAGAGTCAGTGTGAAAGACACTTGACAACAAATGGTTGGTTACCCCAGCAACCAGGCAGGGATGCTGGTAGAGGCATTTCCTCGTCCGTCCTTTCCCCCACTTATCTGCAGCTGCACACCCCACAGAGAGTGGATGGACTCTGCTGGTCTGTGGAGGATGAACCGATCCAGTGAGTCAGGACGCCGATAAGATAAAATCCTTTATTCAGCCGTCATTACAGCAGCAAAGTGCAACAACAAACAATAAGGGCCCATAAAAATAATACCAGTAAATAATGTCTAAATAAGCAACAACATGTATAGAACATTTTATTTTGCCTTAGTTTTATTTTATTATATACTTTATCTTTACATTGGCTTTGTTCCACTGTTGCTGCTCTTAAGTTGTTTTTTTTTTATATCTCTTCATATTCTTCTGTCATTTTCCATTTGCTGCTGTGGAGTTAATGGAGGTTTATCTTATCTTTATCTTACCTCATCTCACCCCAAACAGAACGTCTGCCTCTGTTCTTAACCAGGTGATGGTTAAGATGTCACTGGGGATAAAGATCTTCTTCCAGTTTTTCCTAAATTTCTAGATAGTTTCCATCTCTACTGTCTACTGTGGCTGTCTCACTATTCTTTGCCTATAATATTAATATTTCACACTGGAGATGCTGTTCTGGTATCCTGATAATCACAGTTGTATTCTAACAACCCAGCAGTTTTTTTTTTCTTTCATCTGATCATGCTGATAAAATGTCATCTCTTCAAACAACTGGTCTCTGTTGAACAACAGCATCCTATTTATCTGTGATCATTGAAATGTGAGGATGGTCACGCCTCCTGTTAACTGGCTGCATGTGAATCAGGTCTGGAGCTATAGGCTTCATTAGCAGTCATCACCATCAGCCAGGCAGAGGAAGGCTTTTATTATGGCGGTCTTTGCATTATCAGCAGCTTAAGACAGCGACAGACTTCATCACACTGAGGCTGCTGTCTGTGTGACTGAAGTAAAAACAGTGTTAAAGTGTACCACCTTATCTCACTGTCACTTATTCAAACATACATCCACAGGTTTGCAAGGACAGACGGACATATTGTCAGTCATATCCTTTGAGACAGACTCAATAAAAAGAGACGAGTCATGACATGAAGCACAGCAGGATGGAGACTGTCCATACGGACGCTGCTTCAACTTCTGGCCAATCACAACCGCTCATTGCTCCAGATGTCCGTCCAGCCCTGCTGAGCCAAAACCAGCCTGAGCCTGATTTGACTAAAAACACACCATTAGACGAGGCTCCATCGCCTCACAGCGAACTCATTTACAGGTTCGTGCCTGAACGAGCTGCATGAGCGACCGCTGAAAAGACACGCAAATACTCAGGTCTGCTGCTGGCTAATGGTTAACACTTTGATGGTATTTATTTACACAACATCGAAAGAAACGTGCAGGTGAAATTTAAAAATAATAATAATAGTAATGATAACTGTAATGGTATAAAATAATGATTAAAAAAACTAAGTTGGCGAGGCATGAAATTCCTCAGCCGATATTTCAAATTCTTGAGCGACTAAGACTGAAATGCAGCTCTGAATAAAAACTGCTCCAAATGTGAGCCTCTAATAAAAGTCAGAAACAGATCTGATGGTCTACGATGCTTTAAAACAACTTTTAATTCTTTGAATTGGTTGTAATGTGACTGGTTGTAAACGGTCGCATGGCCTCATCTGACTCTCGCACTAAAGGAACCATTAAAAACATATTTAGAGTTTAAATTAAGCCTGCAGTGCTTTCACTTCCCTGCTGTCTAAATACATGAGGTGGATTCAAATAAGTGATGGTTCAATACCTTTATGTGTCAGTGAGCATGCTTATGATTTCCCAGCACGTATATATATATATATCTGTATCTGAGGCACTGACCCTCCAGTTAATTCTCTAATGAACTCGTGGATCATCATATAAGCTGAGACATGCCACTACATAAACATAATATTTACTGCATATTTTACCCCTTTCAGTCATTTTTATGACTCTTTTATTGTCACTATCTGCAGTGAGCACACAGGCGTTGCTGGGTGGTGATACCAACCCTCTGCAGGTGTGTTACTGCCTTATAAAATATTCAGGGGGGACTAGAGCAGCGATCAGAGAAGGTGAAGCTATCTGTGACACAGAGCAGGAATTATTCATTATTATCATGAATAAAAAGGCATATAATCAAAAACATGTACAGTGAGTTACTAAATGAATCATACAAAAGTTGTTGGTATAATTGAACCTGATGTAGAGCTGCAGGATGTTAGGAAGTTATGTGGTAACACTGCTGAATACTGCCATAAATACTTCATATTTTGATGACATCAGCAGTTCCTCTGATGACTGAGCGTCTGTTGGACTGTTTTGACTCAACGTTGGTGTCAGTTGATATCGTGATGATGGTGAAGTCTATGTATGTCTTGCAGCCCTGACCTGCTGCTCGAGGTCTGAAGACAGAAACATGAGCTTCCTTTAGTTCAGGGTTCTTGCACCATTTAAAAGTCAAATTTAATACTTTTTAAGACCTCAACAAATATAATTTAAGACCCCAAAATGTCATAACAATTTATTTGGCAGAAAATAGTCAATTTTTTTGTAGGGCCCGACCAATATTGAGTTTTTGGAGTTCTTTTTGCCAATGTACAACAAACGTCGTCCATCAGTACAAACACTGTTTATTCAGGCACAACACTTTTATTTCACTTTGCTGTGAGCGTAAAGCTTGTGATGTTCAATCAGATGGTGTTTGTATGTGAAGAGTATAGAATAATTATTATGATGCCAGAGGAAGAATAATTCAGATATTCAGTCAAGCTGCTTCCTGTCCAAACTGACATATGGCTGTCATTTATAATGCATGAACCATGTGTGTGAGAGAAAATGCATCATCTACTTATGAATCAACGACGTGACGATAACCACACCAACGCTGTCTCACCACACAGTTTAAGGAGTGATAATCAGTTTAATGACATGAATATGAAGCCTGGCTGTGTGCGGTTCATTCCGAACATTTACACAGTTTTTTCAGGAGTCACAGAAGCTGTGATCAAATGGAAATGAACGATCCAGTGTGATCTTAAACTGACCCGAACCGTAAAGTTGCTGATGATTACAGCTCCGTACTGCAGACAAGCCTCATTACAGTCTGCTGGAGTTAAACAGTGATGGCATGTCAGAGGCTGATGGCAGACGGCACACGTTTGATCTTCTCAGCTTACCTGAGATTTTGTAATTTGCATTTCTGGTCAATCAACATTTTATTTTTGCATCGATTTGTGCTTCCTGAGACCTTTTTCCTGTCTAACCCCAGCACCAGACGGCCACAACAAAACCCAGAAATAACTGTTTTCAGTGAGTGACGCTACAGCGAGGTGAGCTGATGAAGAGGATGGTGAAGAAGACAGCAGAGAAAGGTGTCTCCTTTCAGGAACAGGTGATGACACTGTTGAACACTAAACACACACATCAACATCATGGGATGATTTCCTTCTGCTGCTTGACTTGATGTTAGCAGTTTAGCTTTTGCTAGCTTTAGCTTGTTGGCTAACTCTTCCCATAGATCTTGTGGTTGTGTTGCAGGTTGCTATGGAGATCAGTCAATGGCTTCATAGTACCTGTGCTGCAACAGGTCATCTCCATTGTATCTAAAATATTTAAAAATGAGAGACGTGCTGCTCTTTTTAGTTCTTCTTCCACATTTTCCGCGTTCCTTCCTTCAGCATCATGACCGCTGACTTTGCTCCATCTGATTGGTTAATAATATATCGTCAATGCGTGGCATACTGAATACCATTTATCACCTTTAAAACAGTCTTTGGTGTGACACTTATATCGTGCATGTTGATATAGTGATGATGGTGAATTTTAGATATATATTGTGACCTGCAGCATCCAGGCCTGAAGAACCTAGTTTTATACTCATCCATCGGCGTGAGCACACTGTGATATTCAAGGAGCGGTGAGCTCTTTATTTCCTGCACAGCAATTTTATTTCATTTGATATTTCAGTGTTTTGCATTATGTATTATTAATTTTAGATATACTGTCAGTCCATTTGGATGTACCAGTTTTTTCACTATATTAAAGCAGCCCTGATTCATCAAATATGGACATTTCTGGACACACCTGGAGACTCCTGCGTTCACCTGACAGAGAAACGCCTGATTAATCTGCTGATCACTCCACCAGTTTATCAAACAGCAGAGTCTCCACATGTCCTGTAATACTCCATCAGTCCAAAACACAAAGCCACTCAATTTACCATGATACAAAACAGAGACACAAAGAAAATCCTCACACTTCTGTGATGTTTTGTGTTGCATTATTTTACATCTAGGAGAGTTTTCTGTAACTTTAAAGTATTTGCACCTGATTCAGTTTTTTATCTTAACAAATATTAATATTTCCTGACACTGAAAATACCTGGAAAATACGCAACATGGAAAAATCCTGCAGGCAGCTGACCCTACAGGAGCATACTGTGGCACTGATGACATACACTGAAATACTACAAATGCATTACTAGAGAGTGCTGCACTGAAGCTCACATGAGAGGTGGTGCAGAAAAGTGCTGATAAATTAGATCTGAGTCATGAGAGGAGAGGAGAGGAGGATGTGACTAACAGGCCTGAAAGCCAAACCTCCAAACAACTGCTTACAATCAGTGTCAACATGACAAGCAGCTTTCACCTGAGTGGGCACTTTTGGCTGAATGGATAACACTTCCTCTTCACCACAAATCCAGGATCAGGTTTCTCTCTGCGGCGCTAATGTACAACAATGAAGGGCTCAGTGGAAGATGATCTGGGCTCTGTGGTCAGGAGAACTTGTTCAGGTTCAGAGCAGCAGGGATGAGGAGCTGCTCACTTCCATGCAAGTAGCCTGGAGCTGGAGCCTGGAGCTGGAGCCTGGAGCTGGAGCCTGGAGCTGGAGCCTGGAGCTGGAGCCTGGAGCTGGAGCCTGGAGCTGGAGCCTGGAGCCTGGAGCTGGAGCCTGGAGCCTGGAGCTGGAGCCTGGAGCTGGCAGGCGTTCTGTTGCTCTCCTCCATTACTGACTGCTTAATATTATTATAACTCTGACCACTTGTTCCAGTGCTGCTGGATGTAGAAGCTGCATGTCTTTTCATCATGTGACTGAAATGACTGTCATGACAGGCTGCAGCATGCTGAGTCAGCAAGGCTACAAAACAACCTCACAACCTACTTCTGCTCTCCGTTACTTCCTTCCTCAAGCTGTCACTTCCTTATCCTTATTATTTACCCCTCGTCTCTGACCCGCCGTCATCACATTGTCCTCTCTCCACGACTTTCACCACACATCTCATCCAGTGAGGCATTGCATTCATACAGCAGGAAGTCTCACACACTGATAATGAGCACGAACATGCATATAAATGCACCTCATAAACCACCAGAGACTCAGAGTGAAGTTAAAAAGACAAACACAGAGTGGTATTTAGAGGATTACGAGCAACTAGAATTTGAACATTTCACCGTCCGTTTACCTGAGGTAAAAGACAAGCGCGTCAACAAAACTCCAGTGTCAGCAGTGGGATGGACGAGTCACGAGGCGTTTTTATGCAACAGAAAAGTGGATCATCAACAAGTTTAATTTAACCTGAGCAGGTGTAACTCTGCTTCTACACTGAACAACAAACTGAAAGTGAAACTCAATGAAAGCTGCTCACTTTACCACAAGTTACTGAGCACAGCAACCATCCTCACCTCGTCTCACCCCACAGTGCTGCTGGTAACACATGAGTGATCCTGTCATTACTTTATAACAGGAGGACAGAAAAGAGCTTTACTTTGAAATGATCTGGTGTCTGTCCTCCTTTTATCACAATAAGGAGCTTTACTTTGACATGATCTGGTGTCTGTCCTCCTTTTATCACAATAAAGAGCTTTACTTTGAAATGATCTGGTGTCTGTCCTCCTTTTATCACAATAAAGAGCTTTACTTTGAAATGATCTGGTGTCTGTCCTCTTTTTTTATCACAATAAGGAGCTTTACTTTGAAATGATCTGGTGTCTGTCCTCTTTTTTTATCACAATAAGGAGCTTTACTTTGAAATGATCTGGTCTGTCCTCTTTTTTTATCACAATAAAGAGCTTTACTTTGAAATGATCTGGTGTCTGTCCTCCTTTTATCACAATAAAGAGCTTTACTTTGAAATGATCTGGTGTCTGTCCTCTTTTTTTATCACAATAAAGAGCTTTACTTTGAAATGATCTGGTGTCTGTCCTCCTTTTTCTCACAATAAGGAGCTTTACTTTGAAATGATCTGGTGTCTGTCCTCCTTTTATTACAATAAGGAGCTTTACTTTGAAATGATCTGGTGTCTGTCCTCCTTTTATTACAATAAAGAGCTTTACTTTGAAATGATCTGGTGTCTGTCCTCCTTTTTCTCACAATAAGGAGCTTTACTTTGAAATGATCTGGTGTCTGTCCTCCTTTTATTACAATAAAGAGCTTTACTTTGAAATGATCTGGTGTCTGTCCTCCTTTTATTACAATAAGGAGCTTTACTTTGAAATTATCTGGTGTCTGTCCTCCTTTTATTACAATAAGGAGCTTTACTTTGAAATTATCTGGTGTCTGTCCTCTTTTTTCTCACAATAAGGAGCTTTACTTTGAAATGATCTGCAATATGTCCTCCTTTTATTACAATAAGGAGCTTTACTTTGAAATGATCTGGTGTCTGTCCTCTTTTTTTATCACAATAAAGAGCTTTACTTTGAAATGATCTGGTGTCTGTCCTCCTTTTATCACAATAAAGAGCTTTACTTTGAAATGATCTGGTGTCTGTCCTCCTTTTATCACAATAAAGAGCTTTACTTTGAAATGATCTGGTGTCTGTCCTCCTTTTATTACAATAAAGAGCTTTACTTTGAAATGATCTGGTGTCTGTCCTCCTTTTATCACAATAAAGAGCTTTACTTTGAAATGATCTGGTGTCTGTCCTCTTTTTTTATCACAATAAAGAGCTTTACTTTGAAATGATCTGGTGTCTGTCCTCTTTTTTTATCACAATAAAGAGCTTTACTTTGAAATGATCTGGTGTCTGTCCTCCTTTTATCACAATAAGGAGCTTTACTTTGAAATGATCTGGTGTCTGTCCTCTTTTTTTATCACAATAAAGAGCTTTACTTTGAAATGATCTGGTGTCTGTCCTCCTTTTATCACAATAAAGAGCTTTACTTTGAAATGATCTGGTGTCTGTCCTCTTTTTTTATCACAATAAAGAGCTTTACTTTGAAATGATCTGGTGTCTGTCCTCCTTTTATCACAATAAAGAGCTTTACTTTGAAATGATCTGGTGTCTGTCCTCCTTTTATCACAATAAAGAGCTTTACTTTGAAATGATCTGGTGTCTGTCCTCCTTTTATCACAATAAAGAGCTTTACTTTGAAATGATCTGGTGTCTGTCCTCTTTTTTTATCACAATAAGGAGCTTTACTTTGAAATGATCTGGTCTGTCCTCTTTTTTTATCACAATAAAGAGCTTTACTTTGAAATGATCTGGTGTCTGTCCTCCTTTTATCACAATAAAGAGCTTTACTTTGAAATGATCTGGTGTCTGTCCTCTTTTTTTATCACAATAAGGAGCTTTACTTTGAAATGATCTGGTCTGTCCTCTTTTTTTATCACAATAAAGAGCTTTACTTTGAAATGATCTGGTGTCTGTCCTCCTTTTATTACAATAAGGAGCTTTACTTTGAAATGATCTGGTGTCTGTCCTCCTTTTATTACAATAAAGAGCTTTACTTTGAAATGATCTGGTGTCTGTCCTCCTTTTATCACAATAAAGAGCTTTACTTTGAAATGATCTGGTGTCTGTCCTCCTTTTATCACAATAAAGAGCTTTACTTTGAAATGATCTGGTGTCTGTCCTCTTTTTTTATCACAATAAAGAGCTTTACTTTGAAATGATCTGGTGTCTGTCCTCCTTTTATCACAATAAGGAGCTTTACTTTGAAATGATCTGGTGTCTGTCCTCTTTTTTTATCACAATAAAGAGCTTTACTTTGAAATGATCTGGTGTCTGTCCTCCTTTTATCACAATAAAGAGCTTTACTTTGAAATGATCTGGTGTCTGTCCTCTTTTTTTATCACAATAAAGAGCTTTACTTTGAAATGATCTGGTCTGTCCTCTTTTTTTATCACAATAAAGAGCTTTACTTTGAAATGATCTGGTGTCTGTCCTCCTTTTATCACAATAAAGAGCTTTACTTTGAAATGATCTGGTGTCTGTCCTCTTTTTTTATCACAATAAAGAGCTTTACTTTGACATGATCTGGTGTCTGTCCTCCTTTTATCACAATAAAGAGCTTTACTTTGAAATGATCTGGTGTCTGTCCTCTTTTTTTATCACAATAAAGAGCTTTACTTTGAAATGATCTGCTGTCTGTCCTCCTTTTATCACAATAAAGAGCTTTACTTTGAAATGATCTGCATTATGTCCTCCTTTTATTACAATAAGGAGCTTTACTTTGAAATGATCTGGTGTCTGTCCTCTTTTCTCTCACAATAAGGAGCTTTACTTTGAAATGATCTCCTTTTATTACATTAAGGCGCATCAGTGAGTAACAGATTCTTTTTCTCAACAGTAACTGGTGATGATGAAGAGATGACCCATCCAACCTCCAGATTTTCCATCTTGTCCTCATTTCCTGGCAGCTTCAGTCTCCATAAAACAAACATCCATCCTGTCCAGCAGTGTTTGACACTGATCAGCTGTCAGTAAGACTGAGCTCGTCTTTTTTACAAGCTTTGTAGCTCCTCACTGAGCCAAGCGTCACTGGGCTGCTTCCATCTGACTGAGGAGTTAAGTGGATATTATAAGTGGGTCAATCTTCATTCTTCAAACATGACTAGGAGTACTGTAAGTAACAAAACAGGAAACTAATTATTCTTCTGCAAAATACAGAGCGTCATTCTAGCCAGGAAATTAGGGCCGCAACAGCCATTATTTTCATTATGAATTAGTGTGACTAATCGTAATAGTTTGGGTGATAAAATATCAGAAAACAGTCAAATATTTGGCATTTTTGCTTGAAAAATTAAATGAATGATGGAGAATTTTTCTTTCCACTTTCATCTTAAAGTGATTATAATTACTTAATTACTGCTGCGGCTCTGAAAGGAACAAATTCAAGGCAAACATGCGTCTCCATAAGTGACAGTTAAATTGAAGCTGGTATCCATGCAGCATCACGTCGGATGACATCAGGATGAGATTACATGCTGCTTTTGTCCACTGATGTCAAAACTAATATTTAACGAGCGTACGAACCTAATTAAGTGTGTGTGCTCAAGATTGTCTGCACTGTCATTTATCTTTCTGCTTGAGCACAATGAAAACCACAGTTCAATTATTCCTGACCAGGTGCTGGTTCTGTGTTTAGTGGTTTACTTAAGAAGTGAGGAAACGTCCTGGTGGAGTGGAATTAGAAGCTGAGCTCAAATAAAGAAAAGACACTTTTGACCTGACGCTGAAACACTACATAAGATCCTTCTCCTCACAGTCTCCATCTATGTTGTCCCATCATAGTCACACTCACTCAGGGCGTAAATTGGAAAGCAGGCCTCGTTCTTTGCATTCTCAGGTCACATCTGGCTTCACACATGAGGCCCTGTGCTGCAGCATCCACCACGTGGAGACTTTCCACCCCCACCCTCAACCACGGCAGGATAACGAGCCACATCCTGGCTATCAGTGGAGGAGGACCCCACCCTGGGCAGCAGCAGGGTGGAGGTACTCAAGATTTAAAGGGGATGAAGGAGACCAGAGATGCTGCGTTTAGAGACGCTGCACACCCTCAGAGTGTGCAGACACTTCCTACTGATGTGTCACACTGTACTGCTCTCATTTCCCAAAACATAAATCCGTTAACGTAATGCAGATGCAATAATTTAAACCGAGAGTTTCTTTATGCAGCATATCTGGTGTTATCAGACCGATGCAAAAAAAGTGAAACTGATGCCAGTTTGATCTGTTGATGTGAAGAATTGTCAAACAGACATTCCTTAACGGTTATTACAATCATTAACAGTTTTAAATAATAGTCCAGAAAATGTTTTATTTTATGCCTCACATTGATGTTTTGATACTAGATTTAATCTGCATTGCCTACGACTGATTTCAGCAGGAAGAAAGCGGCAGAGGGGGAGGGAAGGAAGTTTGCATCACTTGCAATTTGACATAATTGCAATTAATGACCTCGCTGCTCCAAAAAGTACCTAAAAGCCCTAACAGAAATCTAAAAGCTGCAGGGTTAAATTGACTGCTGCAAATGGATCAAATGCAGGGTGCAGAACAGATGCTTCAGGCTTTTAATATGTCAGAAGGATATCTTTGTCACCAGCTGGAGTCAGTACATAGTGTTTAGATAGATAGAAGGAACTAATAATGAAATATGTGCCAGTATAATAAAACTGATCAGTATGTAGTTTACTTCACCTGTTCAGCTCAGGTGATTGCAGGAGTGTGTTTAACGTGTGTGTGGCTCTAATGTGTCTTCTTATTGTGATTATTAATGTGTCCCTCTCACCTGCTGCCCAGGGGACACACTAATGAGACAAAGTGAAGCTGCAGGTGTCATCAGGTGATGCTGTGTGAACCCACCTGGAACAGACTTTCTGTCAGTCCTCGTCTGACCTGCGTCCACAAAAAGGCGCAAAAGAAGAACAGGCCGATCTCGGTCCAGGTGATGTAGGCGTTATCCAGCAGAGTCCGTCTGGAGAGCTCCAGCCCACAGGAGCCGCAGTCCCTCCATGCGGACAGCATGACGGTGGAGGCTCGGCCGACGAGCTCCAAGTAGCCCGGCATGGGCTCCACGTCCAGCGGCCCGGTGTCTCCGGTGTGAGCGCTCATTGTGGCGCAAAGAGAGGACGGAGACACGGAGGAAGTCCAGAGGAGGTTCAGAGGGACAGTCCGGGCCGCGTGTCTAATCCCAGCTCACCTAAAAACGCTAAAACAAGCTTATCTAACCGGCTTACCGTCTTCAGCAGCCTACTGCTTTGTTCCCCACAGAGCCGGGCCCATCCTCCGGCCAGCACCGTTTATCAATGATAGCAGGGCCCACCGGGGCTGACCACACACCGGCCGAGTCTGATGATCACACAGGGAGATTATCAGAGGTGATTTTGATCATTAATATGAGCCATCAGAGTCTGTCTGCTGGACGCTTCCTCTGCTCATCTTTCCGCTTCTTCTCATCAGCAGCGGCAGCCGCGCGTCCCGGTTAGCCGCCTAGCTCGGTCCGCTCACACGGCATTAACTGTGGCTGCCAGGCGGAGCGGGCTGCTGGAAGAAATCACCATAAAAACGTGATGGAGCTCAAACACGAACGGAATCAGCTCGTCGGTGTCGCCGAGCCCAGCTAGCACATGCGGTTAGTGCGCCGCTCCGCTGTAGCGTCTCATCTCTGTCCGTTATTCGCCTTATGTAACGCCTCTGTGCCGCTTCACGGGTTACAACCGCAGACTCCCGACAGAACCGAAGCTACGTTACTCCAGCGAATAGAAACGGGTAAATAATTGGATTAGTTTCCCATGTAGAGGCTGCCGTCCTCTGACTCTTCTTCTCGTTCGCCGCCTCTGCCGCTGCCGCTCCGGTGTCTGCGTCTGCGTCCTGCCGCGCTTTGCCTCCAGAGTGACTAGCTCGTGTAACGGAGGCCGCGTGCGTTTATGCGAAAAAAAATCGAAAAAAACCGAGGGGGGCGTTACGTCATGAGGGGCCGCTATCTTTTTTTTAACCCTCTGCTTGAACATTAAAGACGACGATTTAAAGAGACAGAGCGCTATTCTACATCTCATAATACAGACGGATACATTTCAGCTTTGTGTGTGTACACACACACACACACACACACACACACACACACATATATATATATATATATATATATATATATACAGTCATGGAAAAAATTATTAGACCACCCTTGTTTTCTTCAATTTCTTGTTCATTCTAATATCTGGTACCACTAAACGTATAATACAATGAACACAACAAAAAATGCAGCTGGTCACATAATACTTTATGTCCTATTTGACATTCTTAAGCTTAATTGATTCCCAGGGTATATAAGAGGCCATTTCATGTCACAAGCAGCACTGCACATGCAAAGGCCTAGAGTGGTTTCCTGCTTACATTCAAGCCGTAGCACAACTCAGAAGTTGTCAGCTCTCACATAATGCCTAAAACAAAAGAATTATGTGAAGCAACAAAGGCAGCCATCTTGGCACTGCTGGAAATTGGCACGAGTGAGAGACAGGTAGCGAAAAACTGAAGATCTCCAAGACAGCCGTTCATTACAACAAAAAAACAAGCTGAACATGGCACTACCAAATTGCTACCTGGCCGTGGCAGGAAACGTCTTTCTACCCCACGAGATGACCGTGCACTCATCCGTTCCTGTGTCAGGAATCGCCGTCAGACCTCCAGGGACCTTAAAAATGAGTGGGCACTGTCGAGAAATGTGACTTGCTCGGCAAGGACAGTTCAAAACCGACTTGTTGAAGCTGGTTTGAAGTCACACAGAGCACGCAAGAAGCCCTTCATCAATGAAAGGCAGAGGAAGGCCCGGTTACTCTTTGCTCGAGACCACAAGGATTGGACTGTTGATGATTGGGCTAAGGTTCTCTTCAGTGATGAATCCAATTTTGAATTGATGCCCACTCCAGCCAACTTACTGGTTAGGAGGAAGCCTGGAGAAGCTTACAACCCAGACTGTCTTGCCCCTACAGTAAAACATGGGGGTGGACTGTATATATATATATATATATATATATATATATATATATATATATATATATATATATATATATATACATACAGTCATGGAAAAAATTATTAGACCACCCTTGTTTTCTTCAATTTCTTGTTAGTTTTAATGCCTGGCTCAACTAAAGGTACATTTGTTTGGACAATTATAATGATAACAACAAAAATAGCTCATGAGAGTTTAATTTAAGAGCTAAGGATTATTCATTTTCCATGGTTTTCTTGATAATAACCAAAATTACTTAAATTCTTACATCAATAGCTATGGCATTGTACCCCCAAAAACACTACTTTTAAGCATTCCATGTTTTCTTTTCTGTTTGCTTTAAACACATGATACACACAAGAGTTAATATTTGATTGCATAACCATTGTTTTTGATGACTGCAGCCATGCGTCTTGGCATGCTCTCCACCAGCTTCTGACATTGTTCTGCTGTCACAGCAGCCCATTCCTGTTGGACAAATTCAAACAAATTTTCTTTGTTTTTGGGCTTGTGGTTCTCCATTTTGAGTTTGATGATTTTCCACAGGTTTACAATTGGATTAAGATCTGGTGATTGAGCAGGCCAAGGCATGGTGCGAATGTTGTGGTTCTCCATCCAGGCTTTAACTGACCTTGCCGTGTGGCAAGGGGCATTGTCTTGTTGGAAAATCCAGTCATTCGAGGCAGGAAAGAGTTTTCCAGCTGATGGAAGAAGACTGTTTTCAAGGGTAGTCCTGTACTTGACCTGGTTCATTCGACCTTCACACAATTGCATTTGCCCTGTTCCACTCAGACTGAAACAACCCCAGATCATGACTGATCCACCCCCATGTTTTACTGTAGGGGCAAGACAGTCTGGGTTGTAAGCTTCTCCAGGCTTCCTCCTAACCAGTAAGTTGGCTGGAGTGGGCATCAATTCAAAATTGGATTCATCACTGAAGAGAACCTTAGCCCAATCATCAACAGTCCAATCCTTGTGGTCTCGAGCAAAGAGTAACCGGGCCTTCCTCTGCCTTTCATTGATGAAGGGCTTCTTGCGTGCTCTGTGTGACTTCAAACCAGCTTCAACAAGTCGGTTTCGAACTGTCCTTGCCGAGCAAGTCGCATTTCTCGACAGTGCCCACTCATTTTTAAGGTCCCTGGAGGTCTGACGACGATTCCTGACACAGGAACGGATGAGTGCACGGTCATCTCGTGGGGTAGAAAGACGTTTCCTGCCACGGCCAGGTAGCAATTTGGTAGTGCCATGTTCAGCTTGTTTTTTTTTGTTGTAATGAACGGCTATCTTGGAGATCTTCAGTTTTTTCGCTACCTGTCTCTCACTCATGCCAATTTCCAGCAGTGCCAAGATGGCTGCCTTTGTTGCTTCACATAATTCTTTTGTTTTAGGCATTATGTGAGAGCTGACAACTTCTGAGTTGTGCTACGGCTTGAATGTAAGCAGGAAACCACTCTAGGCCTTTGCATGTGCAGTGCTGCTTGGGACATGAAATGGCCTCTTATATACCCTGGGAATCAATTAAGCTTAAGAATGTCAAATAGGACATAAAGTATTATGTGACCAGCTGCATTTTTTGTTGTGTTCATTGTATTATACGTTTAGTGGTACCAGATATTAGAATGAACAAGAAATTGAAGAAAACAAGGGTGATCTAATAATTTTTTACATGACTGTATATATACGCGTATATATATATATATATATATATATATATATATATATATATATATATATATATATATATATATATATATATATATATATATACATACATATATATATAATGACACAATATCATTTAAAAAAAGCCTAAAAAATATCAAAGCACATTATTATTTTTTTATTTTGATTGAGATGTTTAATTGTAGTTATTTCCTGTCATTTCTGAACAGAAAAAAATGTGTTTTAGTGGTTGTTTGTTATTCTGGATTAATTTCTAACTTCTCAGTGAATTCCACTGTTCTGGCTCAAATTTGGTTCTAAAAAGGTGATTTCAATTTTATTTAAAAGAAACAGTCCAGTTAAAGTGAATGAAATGATGCTGGAGGCTCTGATATATCTGTTAAACTCTGTACCTCTACATACAGGTATAACACTGTGACCACTGACAGGTGAAGTAATTAACATCATGGCTCCTGGGATATATAAGGCATCAAATGAACATTCAGTCCTCAGAATTGATGTTAGAAGCAGGAAAAATGTTCCAGCATCAGGATTTTCAGGAGTTTGACACCAAGAAGCAAACAGTGATGTCTAGAGGACTGGATCAGAGCATCTCCAGAACTGCAGCTCTGGTGGTCTGTTCCTGGTCTGCAGTGGTCAGGATCTATCAAAAGTGGTCCAAGGAAGGACCAGAACCAGAGACAGGGTCATGAGAGGACAAGGATCACTGAGTGAAGGCTCAGTAAAGGAGTGAAGGTGGTCTGATCCACCAGACCAGAGGAGTTAATGCTGCTGAAGATTCAGGGGTCAGAGGTCAGGGTTGAGAGGTCATCAATGTAAGGACTGATCAGTGTGTATATAATATAATAATTTACATGGAGACACAAATCCAGGCTTTAAAACACAACACTGGAATTTATTACCATGGCAAAGGAATGCTGACATTAAAACAGATTTCCAGAAGAGAAATTAATAGAGGATGGTCAGGAGAAAGTGATGAAATCTGGTCCGGTTTCAATAACATAGTCCAAGTTTTAATTTGACATAAAAATATCTCAGAGCAGATAGACCATACGCAGGCTAGGAAGAGGAGGAGGTCTCCATGGTGTTGAACTGAAGTCCTCAGCAGGAGCAGAGCGCTCATGCTGTAGCCACGGGAGCATACTGCATCGCTAGCCTGTCGAACTCAGCCTCCTGCAGGGGAACAGAGAGCAGCGTCAACACCAGCAAAAACATCTGGCCAGCTGTGCACGACACTTGTTTGTTCAGTAATGGTATAACCCAGTTTTACCATGTTTATGTACATTTGCAGCCCTGCATAATAACAGCACACTGTGTGACAAAGTCTGCAAGGTTTAATGCTCTTGTCAACGTTGCTCCAAGGACAAAACAAGCCAGCTGATTTCAGTGGAACAGAGTAAAGGTTGTGAAGGATTGTCAACAACTGTGAGTGGATGTTGTGAACCAAAATAACCCTAGCCTCAGGTCAGAGTGAAGGGCACAGGACGACAAACAGAGACGCAAATCAAGTTACCTTGGCGAAGTAGTCTTTGAGGAAAGGGTGGCCTCTGTGGGCATCTTTCAGCTGAGAGAGGTACCGATTGGTCACCTGAGGACACAAAACCAGGGAGACACAGTGAGTGGAAAACAAATCTATAAAAATCTATAAATGTTATGAAGGCTCGTCAACAACAAACCCTGTTTTTCAGTGCATGAAAACACTAGTTTCTGCCAACATCACGTTGTTCTCATTGTGCTCTTCTCGCCAGTTTCAAGTGGTTGAAACTTAGTTGGAAAAAGTTCAAGTTTCACTCAAAATCTGATGACAGTTGCAGGTTTGCTTGTTTTTTTATTGTCAGGCCACAATTTAGTCATGAATATTTAATGTTATGGAGAAAAAAGGCAGATCAGTGGGTACTTAAATACGTACATCTATTGAACATCCATCATTAGTCAGGAAGACATGCTCAACATTGTCTTCCATCCTCTCTCCTGCCACACCTGAGGATTAGGCTGCTTTTGTCCACATAATTCCAGTTCACCTGCTTGAGATATGCTCAGCAGCAGTTATCACTTTTTAGTGATGGCCTTGAGCTGATGGTCAGTGTCTTTTGCATTACTATCGAGTCCTTGATCGGACAGATAGTTGAGTCTTTATCTTATGAACTCTGAGTATATTACCCACAGAGCACTAAACCAGCGGAAATGCTTAGATGACACTTTTCATGATAGAGAACAAACAATCAGGAAAGTGCTTGGTTGAATGCTTTAGCCTGCGTCAATCAAAGCAAACACAGAAAACTGCTGAGAAGAGCATGTTGCACTCTGAGGACGAAGATTTTCCACATTTCCTCTTCGACTGAAGAGCTTGTCGAAAGGAAAATGCAAAACTGAGGGCGTTACCAACGTTAACGTTAGTTTTAGGTGCAAAGTCTCACCTCGGGAGCTTTGCCCAGGTACTGAGTCAGCACGATGAGGTTGATCAGCGTTTCAGGGTGGCTGCTGTCCTAAAAGGAGGAAGATGGACAGAAAGTGAGACAGTCGTTCCTCACAGAGCAAACAGGACAGCAACAGACAAGACGGCACTGAGCAAGTTCCAAGTCACTTAGTACAGCAGTACAGTTTAATCCCATGACCGAAGCTCCAAATGTAGATATTTACCCAACTTATGACCATGAAAACCGTGTGGTTCTCTTCATGTTAAGCCACATAATTACTCGAGCAGCAGCTGTATATTGTGTTCTAGTGAAAGATAACATCAATGGATAACCAGCACTTTGTAATAATTTAACCAGGAAAAAGAAAAGTGTCACACCAGTTAAATGTAACATCAGAAGAATCCATTCATTCATTCATAGTCTGCTTTTAATAGGTCAGCACAGACTCAAAGTGAATATTTTACTACATATTGTGAGGAAACATCTGGTTACTGCACACTAAAAAAGAGAACGTGGTGCCATCTGCTGTTCAAAGTGAAGAACACAAAACAGGAAACTTAAACTATTCCTGAAGTCCATTAAAAATGAGTTAAAATGTTTGGTCTGCTGCTGTGTGTCTATAAAACAGTTTAACAGTTAATCTGCCGTCGTCTGACCTTATCCAGCGCCTCCTGCAGCACTCCTTCAGCCTCCTCCCACTTGTTCTGAGCCATGTAACAGGCCGCCTGCCCGTTGAGGAGCAGCAGCGTAGACGAGTACTTGTCCGACATCTCCTGGAAGATGTAGTAGGCATCCTGCAGCTTCTCTCCACCCTGGAACAGCGAGCAGAAAGCAACAACATGCAGATGAGGAGACATCAACAGTGATTGTGCTGAAAAGCAAATAAGATGTGCACAGCTCCTGCCGTCTGTCTTTAATGGTGTCAGCAGAAATAAAATGTGCAGCATAGAGCCACACTTTGGTGAGGTTAGGTTTATACCACACCAGGAACTGTGGCACATGGTTTTATTGTTCTTAATTTTTCTTGTAAAGCACTTTGTGAATCATGTTATTTGAAAGGTGATATCCTCCAAAAAAAAAAATAATAATAAAGGTTGGTCTCCTCACCACAGCGATATTAACCCAGGCTGTGGCCAGCTGGGTCAGAGTGGCATCCTCATCCTGCTCCTGCATCTTTTTCAGCTCTTTCCTGTCAGTGACAAGAATATAATGTCATAAATATCAGAGGAACACAGTTTAAAACTGTCAGTTTTTACTTTTGCGTATGCAAGAAGTCTCTTTTTATTAGCTGTTGGTTAAATTAATAAACACGTTTAAAAAGATCAAATACTAATCTGACCTAACAATTCAATGCAAATCATCTGCTCTTTGTGTCCTTTGTCATACCTTGCCAGGTCGACACGTTCCAGACTGAGCAACACCTGAATGGTCATGGCCATGCTGAAAAATAAAACAAATGTTAAGGTCAGTTTCAGGGTGCTGTCTTTAACTAACAGCTTGTGGAAGTCACAGTGGATAAACAGCCCCAACATTTTTCCATAATGTTGATTTGATTATAATGACTTCAAAATGCAAATTCTGTTCATCATATTTTCTTTGCTCAATCTGTATCAGTTTGTATTGTGAAACCTTTCTGTGCCAGTTTTAATAGTAAACCCTTGATCCCTTCTCACCACTCAAGGCTTTCTCCTTGATGCAGAGTCCTGAGAGCAGCATCAGTGTTCATCTCATGGTGGTAGATGGAGCCAGCCATGAGGAGGAAGGTGGTGTTGGCAGCATCCACGCTCTTCGCCATCTTCTTGTCTAGATCAGCAACAATGGCATCCCTGTGAGCAGGGGAAAAAAGCTCAAACAGTTAGGATTTGAAACCCAAAAGGTTCAGACAGCAGAATGAGTTGTTTACCCTCCACACAGAGCTACATTTACATTAGTAAAGACTAAGGTTGGGAACAAACCACCATGCTAACGTGTCAAATCTAGAGCCTGTGTTTACATCAGTCCTGTAATTCCGTTCAGGTGGATACTTGAGAATTTCACACCAAATAAAACTGTTCAAAAGTCTGTTAAGTCACTGTAGAAACTGTGTGTCTGCAAGACTGAAAGATGTCTGAGTTTACACAGCAAGTTGACAAAGAGTGTAGCCAGATCAGCCTGATGCCTCCGCCATGTTAGGATAAAAGTCAGACACAAGCTCTCACCTTTTGCTTTCACTGGAAAGATACTCAGCAAACATCTTGACAGCCTGGAGTTCCTGTGAAGAGTTGGCCTTGACGTCATCCAGGACAACAGCATACTTCCTCTGCAGAGACACACAACAGCTGAATGAGGCTGAGCAAACAGTGGATGTAGAGTGGCTAACAGCTAATGACAAGAGGCTCAGTGTCACACATGATATTTCCACCAAAGAAAACACCTCTTTACCTGGGCGATGTAAGCTCTGTACAAAAACACGTCCCTCTCAACTTCCTTGTCTGCTGCTGACGGCTTTAAAGAGGAAAACAGAACAGGATGTTCAGAGAGAAACATTGGCTAACATGTTTAGCATCGATGCTAGAAAAGACAGTCAGAGAGGTAACAAAAGGAGGAAACAGTTTATTCAAACAACCAGCTGACGCCATATTGGCTCCTTACCTTCACCTTCTGTGCCTCGTTGATACACTGCTGGTAGCTGCCAATGTAAAAGGCATTTTTCACATCGAAGAGTTCGTCAACATCTCCCTGCTGCGCCGCCATCTTTGACTCCAACACTTCCTGACACGTCGCACAAATACGTCATCCTCCTGCTCTTTGCCGAGGATTGTGGGAAGTTGAGTTCAACCACAAATCACACACAGACGGCAAAAAAGATGTAATTAGAGATCATTGTCGGATAAATTAATGATTTGAATAGATAAAATATATTATACATATATTACTCTGCATAATGTTGTATAATACTCGCTGTATATCAATGTATTTGTTTTAATACCAATGATTTGCAATAATTTGCACAGCAATTTTTCACAGTTTTTTGTCTATTTTTATACCTCATAATTAATAAGTCATATCCATAGTCCATATATTAAAATACATTTTATTTATCTACTTATTGTTTTTTTGTTTTACTTAATTAGTTTTAATTTTAATTACTTATTCTATTATTTCATCGCTGTTGTTCCAAATTCATTTAGGCCTACTAAAATGAGAGGTGACCTGGAGGATTACTGGGCTAATCGGATTATCCCAATAATGATATATTTTCAAGAGGGAGGAGGTGAAGCCTGTGCTTTCTGCAGTATAGTTTATTTTACAGTGTGGGCTGCCATCTACTGGCTATGATGCCACATCACAGTAAACGCTTCAGAAAAAAACTATTTGATTTTTATTGTGACTGTAAATCCACCAAGCAGAGACTCTAGCTGCAGGTATATTTTGTAGTTTAAATAATAAAAAAATAAAACATAAATAAATAAGTAAATGTAAATCATGAATAATTAAGTATACATATATAATAAATGAGGAAAATGAGCTCTAACTACTTACTGTGACACAAACAGAAATAGGAGATGTAGTTAGGTGTATAGGTATACAGGTATATATTATCTGTTCTCCAGGGATCCTCATATAAAACATAATAATGCAGGAATCTGATGCACATGCCAAAACAGAAGCATGTTATTGAACAAATGATAAATGAGTGGATATAACACTTTTTGACATTAATGCATGTAGACATGTTTATATTTTGAAATGTAAGTAAGTTAGATTTATGTAAAGTTAGGATGGATCACAAATAACATTTACGCTCATGGATTTCATTTTATAATACAGTATTTTAACAACCACTCAGATTTTATGTTTTACAAAATTTCAGCTCACTTGAATACAGTGAAATGAAAACATTTAAAGTATAATGAAGTAAAATTTTCTTCTTATTAAAAAAGAATGAAGGATCAAGTCAACATCCCTGTGTGGAAAGTTACTCCTTTCTGAAAGGTTGTACAAAAAAGTTTTCACAAATAAATTTAATCAAATCCATTATTTTAACATTAATCTCCTTGTGACTCTCAGACCCTTGGTATTGATTAATCACACTCACTTTTTATAAGAGGCTGCTTTTATTTGTCTTGTATTAAAACAAATCATCTGATTTTTTTCGACCAAACCATATCGATCAATGGAGAAAACAATGTTTGTCATGAAGGCCAAATGACTTTAGCACACACACTTTTTAATATATACAGTACTTGCTTTATTATATATTTCTAATTTTATTTCACTTTTCTTTTATTCTATTTTATATTTTTTTTTATTAATGTTCCACTGCTGCTCTTAAGTTGTTGTCGCTTGACCTTTGTTGCTGTGATGCTTTAAATGGATTAACAAAGGTATATCTTATCTTTATTTTATTCTGTCTTTCATATTTCATCCCCCGATCATGAGTTTCCTCCACCAGTCACATCACACCGCTAGAGGGAGAGCAGGATCAACTTCAGCCCTGCAGGTATCTGTTCAGTGTTATGTATTTATTCTGACAGAAACATCATTTACAGCACAAGATGCAAATATGTATGTATCGGCTTTTCTGTGAAGACAAGTTTCAAGACAAGCCTGAGAGGATGAGAGATGAAAGGTTTTCACAAAACCTCAAGCAAGCAGCGAGTCCACTTTCCTCATGGATTGATAGGTTTAGTTCATGGGTTAGCCTATAGTGTAAGCAACAATAACATAATAACGCAATAACATAAGAGACAAGACAAGGGAAATTTATATTAAATTACAATAAGAGCCTATATAAAAGTGACATCAGTAAACAAGTAGAAATAAGAATGAGTAGAAAACAAAGAAAAACAAGTGTATCTTAGAAGAAAAGTGTGCAGGAATAATAACTAATATAGATAAATAAATGTATAAATATCTACACAAACAACAGAGCAGATGGAAAAAACTCAGTCAGCAAATAAACGACCAGCTGGTGGATTAAAGGAAAGAGAAGTGAAACACAGGGATGTTGCACATTAATAAATCAAAGTAGTGCACACACTGCAGGGCTTAAAGTCACAGTGTACAGGCCCAACACTACAACATTACCTCAGCGTTAAAATAACAATGCAAAGAGGCTATTTTGACCTCGGGAATTCCTGTTTCCTCATTACACAGATGACAAACTTCCTGTATCCTAAAAACATCCGCTGACAAAAACTACCCTGTGTGTGTGTGTGTGTGTGTGTGTGTGTGTGTGCTATGAAACGTGTTAGAATTATTTCCACTTGCACTAGTTTTTTGTATTTTACTGTACAATATATGTTTTGGTATAGTTCTTATTGATCTCTATATTGTTGGCTGCAGCAGCATACATACAGTAAAGAGCTTGAATCCTGAGTGACAGATAAACATGGTGCAGATATAAAAACAGAGGATAAATAAAGGGTGTAATATGGCTGTGCAGAAATGTGTAGGGAAATTTATTAAAGTTTATTTTATGAGTGTGAAATTTAAGAAGCCAGTAGCTGATGTGGTCCATGGCAGAGAAGCAGTTCCTGCTCATTGTTCCCTCACACCGCTTCCTCTGGGAACCTCTCGGCCTTGGCCGTTGGGACCGGACCCGGGTAATTACCGGCAGCCTGGTGGGGGCAGGGAGGAGTGGGGCTGGAAGTGGCCCTCTCCTCTCGGCCTGAGTGGGCTGGTCCACTCCCCCTGGTGCTCCTTCATTGGTCCAAACCAACATCAATCCGCTCATTTCCAGGTCGCCCTCAAGTTTGAAACTTTTTTTATAAGCAGGAGGAGGAGGAGGACTCGGGTTTCAGCAGAGTCCTGAAACTGATCCCACATCAGTCCTTCAATAATTCACCCCTCTGTGGCGGAGAACCAGACGGGAGGAGACCTTTCTTCAGAGGAGCTGCGACAAACTGCAGAGATGCTGTGAAGCCGCTTCTGCCTGTCAGGATGAGACCTTGATCCAGCTGTTTGACCTGCCGCTGGCTGAGCCCACCTGAGGGGAGACAGAGGTGAGTCCTGAGCGGTTAGCATCAGGGCCCAGCTATTAAGCCCTTAAAATGTCGACTGCTGTCACCGCAGAGCCGCTTTTTCACCGTCAGCGGACGAACGGGAAGTTGACGGGACTCTGTGCTGTTTGCTGGGCCGCTTGTTTGTCTCTGACAGCCCGAGGTTCAACTAGGAAGTTAGCGGAAGTGACGGCTAGTCTGATTCAAGTACGGCATTAGAGCAGCTAGCTAGCAACAAACATGGCGTCAAACCGTCTGTTAAGGTGCTGCTTTAGTGAATTAACCGGTTATTTAGTGAATTAACCGGTTATTTAGTGAATAAACCGGATGTTTAGTGAATTAACCGGTTATTTAGTGAATTAACCGGATGTTTAGTGAATTAACCGGTTATTTAGTGAATTAACCGGATGTTTAGTGAATAAACTGGTTGTTAAGTGAATAAACTGGTTGTTTGAGTGAATTATTTGTAGTTTAGTGAATAAACTGGTTGTTAATTGAATAAACTGGTTGTTTGAGTGAATTATTTGTAGTTTAGTGAATAAACTGGTTGTTAATTGAATAAACTGGTTGTTTGAGTGAATTATTTGTAGTTTAGTGAATAAACTGGTTATTTAAGTGAATAAACTGGTTGTTTGAGTGAATTATTTGTAGTTTAGTGAATAAACTGGTTGTTAAGTGAATAAACTGGTTGTTTGAGTGAATTATTTGTAGTTTAGTGAATAAACTGGTTGTTAAGTGAATAAACTGGTTGTTTGAGTGAATTATTTGTAGTTTAGTGAATAAACTGGTTGTTAAGTGAATAAACTGGTTGTTTGAGTGAATTATTTGTAGTTTAGTGAATAAACTGGTTGTTAAGTGAATAAACTGGTTGTTTGAGTGAATTATTTGTAGTTTAGTGAATAAACTGGTTGTTAAGTGAATAAACTGGTTGTTTGAGTGAATTATTTGTAGTTTAGTGAATAAACTGGTTGTTAAGTGAATAAACTGGTTGTTTTCGTGACTATGCATTTTATTAGTGAAGGTGATTATTTTAGTGATTAAATTGATTGCTTTATTATCCTCTAAAGACCCAAGCTCTTGTTTGGTACGGTTTTTTATCTTTGCTATTTGAGCTTAATGTGGCCTGATGAATACAAAAACTAAAAATCATCATCTTTTGATATTTTGTAGTTTTTGAGAAACCATATGGAAGCAGAATTAAGTATAATGGTATAAACAATCCAAACGGTGTCTATATCGTTATATATAATGGAGGTGATCATTTTAGTGAATATATTGGTTATTTTAGTAATGGAGGTGGTTATTTTGTTTATTTATTGATGATGTTATTGATTTAATGTGTGTTAGGCAGTCTCAGAACTCACTGGCTAACACGTTTGTTAGTTAGCTTCTAGATTAGCACCTATTCATATTATTAGCAGACAAAATGTCTCAGTCTGTGAAGTAAACAAGAAGATGATGATGCATATTACTACTCAGATTAGTTATAAGTGATGAAAAACATTGACTGTGTTTGCTGTCGTGTGGCAGCACTGATGGATGGGTCAATTTAGCCTAATATCTTGGCATCATTGTTGTCCACATTTTAGACTTCAGGCTTTGGGCCATAATGGCTTTATCAATTAAATGTATGTTATATAAAAATGCACATGTTTTTGCTTGGCACATATGTATGTTTAAGATAATCCTTTATTTGTCCCACAAATGGGAAAGTTTCCATTGTTACAGGAAGGTAAATTTCCAGTGAATGTGTGTGTGTAAAGTGTTCAGTGTTTTACCAGAATGTTGTTTTACATTCATGCTGACAGTTTAGTTCAGCATCTCAGAAGGAATTCAATAAGCAGTGAAGAAGAATAAGATATAAAGTGGATTCTTTCACCCCTGCTGGTTTCAGCGCCTAATAAACATCATTGTTGTCACGGTGAAATCCTCTGAGACCGAAAAGGCTGGAAGGGGTGAAGACGTGTGTTTTGCAAACACTGCTGTGTTGTGTGACGCTCTGCTGTGTTTACATGGTGAAGCTCTGAGTGTGGATGAATGGCTCCAGTGTGCAGCCACGGCTCAGGCAGCAGCGCCACCATTATCATGCACGGCTCCTGCAGACATGGCAGCTGAATTATGGCCTCGGACAGGACTTTAGCTGCATCTCTGCTGAAACGATTTTTTCAACCAGCTCAGATCCCAGGTCTTCTGTGGAAAGATATCAGTCAGTACATGTAATCTGGTTACCTCCGCCAAGGAGGTTATGTTTTCACCGGGGTTTGCAAAATAACTCAAAAAGTTGTGGATGGATTTTGACGAAATTTTCGGGATTGGCTTGAAGTGGTCTAACTTAAAACTGATTAATTTTTGGTGGCAATCGGTTTCGATTCAACCGCACTACCAAAAATTAATCAGTTTTAAGTTAGACCACTTCCAGCCAATCCTGAAAATTTCGTCAAAAACCGTCCATAACTTTTTGAGTTACTTTGCAAACCGACAAACAAACAAACAAACAAACAAACAAGCCCTGGTGAAAACATAACCTCCTTAGCGGCGGGGGTAACTTTAAATCAAAAAAGTTGTAGGAGGTCTGAGCTCTCTGAGTGCTTTTCTAGTTATTTATGAGTTGTTTAAGTTATTAAGTCATTGTTTTGTGACATTTTAAAGGCTGAACCAGTGGGTCACAACCTTTTGGACTCCATAAAAAGAAGCAACATGTTGAGTAACTTTGGTCTGCCTGTAGGAAAAAACAAAGGAGATGCCTTAAGCTTTAGGAAATTGTGATGGGACATTATTTTCTGACATTTTGTTCTATGAAAGATCAGTCAGAAAGTTAGATAATCGATTTGTCGCAGCCCCAAAATATTCATGTTTCTGTTGGTTTTGGGAGGCGTGAGCATATAGTGAGAATGAGATACGGTGCGACAGAAGGAGAATGAAAGTCCTCTTGTTTTAGATTTCATCCATGACTGGTTTTAATGAGTATTTGCCTGTCATCATTCATCATAGCGTTGTCCTTCACAACAGCTTTATTATTGTTTCAGAGCAATATGTTTCTGAAAGACAATAAATAATAATCACGGTGATATATGATACTGCCTGTCAGTAGCAGGATTAAGCAAACACTAGTGAGCCTGGTCTGTGTATATTTCAGTGTAACTCTATCTGTGCAGGAACAATAGGACAGTACAGACACACAAACACTGCTGCTGCTGCTGAGGAGAAGCCATGGAAACTGACCGACCAGAGCGGTGTTTGACCTGCTTTTACTGCGCTGCAAAGTTCAGCTGAGCTCACAGGTGGCCTCCAGTTTCCCTGGAAACCCAAAACACTCGGAGCATGTGGTCCGGTGTGAAAGAGCCGAGCCGCTTGACCTGCAAGCATCACGGCTTTGTTTGAAGTGGAGAGTGCTGCCAGCAGACCGGACTCATTTCAGATCCCACTCGAGTCATTTATTAGTCACGGCCATGTCCTGTCACATCAGCCCCCCTCTGATCTCCATCCCTGCTGCTCTTCCAGCCGAAGCACTCAGCCACACCAACTTCACCGCCTCTGCTCTCTGGAGGCTTCCAGGTGGAGGGAATTACTCCCAGCATGCCCTGCTCTTAGTGGCCTTAATTGAAATGCCATAACACGGTCTAGACATCAGTCACACCTCAAGCACCTCGACTCGTGCTAATTATCCTGCAAATAATAATGTGTCAGTACAACGCTGACATGGCAGCTACAGTGAAATCATGTGAAAGTGGGCTTCCTTATTTATCTGTCTTGGTCTAAAATCAGCTCATTGATCATAAAACAGCTTGTCATGTCTGAATTTAGAACAAATGTTGTCATGGAGTGTTGCGTCGGCCCTTGAGCTAAAAAGCTAAAACTGTACTCCAGCCTTATTAAACATGCGTAACACCGACTGACAGTAAGAGAGCCTCTGAGCCTCTCTTACTGTATGAGAGCGACTTGTTGCACTGCAGCAGACTCCCCTTCGCTCTATTTCAGTCCAAATCGGCCGGCTGAATTATTAATCCTCAATCCGTTATATGCTGATGTGTTAATTATTAATTGTTCAGCGGTCTCTGGCAGGAAACCGTTAAAAAGGGAGGCTTTCTCAGCAGATCTGCACAGATGATGGTTGTGTGGGAGGCGACAGCAACGTCACACTAAGCATGTAGTGTGTTCCCACATGTGTTTGGATGTAATTATGGCTCTCATGTCAGAGCTAAAGAGGAGCATGTAGAGTAGAAAAAGACCATCACAGTTATTAATACACAGCTCTATTAGCAGCCAGCGCCTCCTCTGTTATGCAACCTCTCAGGAGGAGTGAGAGCCAAACACTACAAAACTTGATGAAAGATGAAATTGCAGCATTCGCTTGTCCTGAAATGGGGCGGTTGATTCGCTAACGGTGGAGCGGCTCCAGTGCTTTGAGTGCTTACTTGTCCTGAACACAAAGCACGGATGTACCTTATATAACAGCCAGGACTGTCTATTGTTTGTCAAAGTGGAGACAGATTATATCACACAGCGGGGGAGAATGTGTGGAGAACGAAGTTTTCCCATTCAAGATTTCCCTGATAAGAATGATTTTAATGACGTCCCTAATCCTTTTGGTCATGATCAAGACGCCTCAGCACTCGTTATTTTGTTCTTATTCAAACAGGAAACAGACAGTAGTGGTCCTGTAGTCCATGTTTGCTGTTTCTGTGTTTTGAGCTCTTCCAAAACACAGCAAATCAAATCCAAAGGATGTGAACACAGAATGACTCTATTATACTAGCATTATATTTTATGTAGATACAGAAAAATGATCAGTCAATATTTTGATTATGTCATTATTCATACCAAACTAGTTGCAGCGTCTCCGATGTTTGGCTTGTGTCCTTTTTCTTATGTGACTGGAAACAGAAAATTTGTTTGGTTTTGGAACAAACTAACCTTCATCAACTGGGACTCAATGAAATCCTGATGAAAAGGACCAAGGATCAATCAAGGAAACACTTACATAACCATGACAGTTTTGATTTTAATTGCACAGCCAGCATTGCATGAAAGGCGGCGGATGTTGTTGTTTTCTGCTTTACTTAGCGTAATGAAGTAACTGTTGACTGCTGTTTGGAGGAGAAAGGAAACTGACCCGCCAGTACGATCTCCTGGGAAAATAAAAGCTCGACTGACGGCGACCGTCGCACAGCCAGAACAGGAAGAGGACAGTTTTTACTATCGCCGTCCCTCCTCAGTGACGGAGAATCAGCGTCAGCTCTTTGCTGTACATCTAGAATATACGGAAAACAAAAAGTTTCTTTGCATCAGCGACACAAACAGTAACATATCACTTGGAAACGCTTTTTAAAAGCAGTCTGTCAGGTTTAATCTTGATCCTGAAGTGAATATATTGTTGGGGACATACAAAGTAAAGAAAATGAGTGAGCGTGTAAACGTTTAAAATGTTCCACTTCTGGTGTTTTTTGCTTATTGAATGGTGGACGGCAGCAGGACAGAGGCTGAAGGACGGATAGTAAAGGTTGGGGGACATCCCCATTAACATGAAATAGAGTTTAAGATAATTTTTTTGACATAATGCCCTCAGCACAAAGTGGTTTCTCTTTAAATATCAGAGGAAATCATGGCCACACACGTTATGTTGAGGCTGTGTTGGTTTGATTCATGTCTGCTCAGAAAAGCCTCCACCTCCATCCCACTGCAGTGGATTTCCTCTGCTGATGGAGTCGTCTCCGTCAGGGTCACAGTGCCCTGATCCATGTGACCACTCATCCCTGAAGAATAGGAAAGTCGTGACATTTTCTGCTGCCATCAACCAATCACTCCAGAGATGAAGTGTCACGGAAAGTTCTGCAATCCCTGCCAACGTGTTTTTAGCAGAAACAAAATTCTTTATTGGTTTCCTCTTTGTGCTGGCTGTTATCAGCGCTCACCAAGCTGTTTAGATTGGCAGCAGGTATTGGAGGAGTGGTATTTTTGGGCTCTGTGGCCTCCTCCTCCTCATGAGTGGGTGGGAGCTACAGGTGTATCTAGTTTCTGGCTCTTCCTCACCTGTCTCACACCTCAGTCCTGGTTTGACTGACTCTTTGGATCCAGAGGTTGATTCCTGGATCCTGTTCAGTGGAGACCTGATGCCATCATGGTGAATTTACTCTAAATATGAGCAGCCAAGAGGTGACATGTTCACGTCAATGAGTCAACACTGCTGATTCCCAGCTTTTCTTTTGCTGAATACCATTTTAATTTCCACCTGTTATATTTGGGACTGTTGGTTTAGCAAAACAAGCAAGTTGAAGTTGTTGTTGTTGAAATAGTGACGGATGTTTTCTTAAACTGTTTTATGAGCTCTTTTCTTTGAACCACTCATGAAGAGGAGATGTCTTCTCTAGATCCATAATCACAGCTTGTAAAGGGTCCAGGATCTCACAAGAACGAGTCTACAGCCAGTGGTGCTAGGATGCTAACAGAGACATGCTGATGTTAGCATGTTGACGTTCACATTTATGAGTAAATCTGAAGATCATGAATGATTTATGAATGCCTCTGTCATATTTCATGACCATCCATCCAGAAGACTTTTCAGGTGGTGGAGAGACATCGGCGTCCCTGAAGCCGAACACTGACTGATCATGAAAACAATCGTTAGTGGTTTTAATTGCAGTACAGTGAACCCCTGGACGCTCTGATTAGCTTCAGATGGAGAAGTCTCAAATCAGCCTCAGAGCTCCATAACGGCCAAACTGAGGAGCTGCTAAATGAAAGAGTTGTCTTCCCACTCGTTCGCCTCCCCTCACATGAACTGGAGGAGAAGCTGCTGCAGTCTGAATCGTCCCCGCTGCAGACATCAGCGCTAAAACTCAGAGAGGCAAAGCAATTTAAAGGCAGATAATAAAGGGCCTGTTCAGCTCTGCCTGACCCTGCTTCAGTGATCCTCCAAGGACCAGAGAGAGGACAGCTCCTCGTCCTCACCGCCTCTTTTCACCTCCATCCCTCAGTGGCCACAAGTGGGTACACATTACCCAGACTGCCTCGCTGTCACTGGGCATCTGACAGTCAGCGTTTGCTGCTTTTGTAGCTCATCTATCTGCTGTAATTATGCTGCTACAGTCCATCTTCAAGTTTCATTTCCAGAACCAGACCTATTAGTAATGGATGCATGTGCGCAGATGTCTGACGCTGTGATTTCTGCACGCAGCTGTGGCTTCAGTGTTTCTGCACCGACGCTCAGCAGTTTTTGCTGCTGTCACGTCTTATTCTTCCTTATATCCGTTAAGATTTTGCCTCTATAAATACTATAGAGATGCTGTGTCAGTGTTGGCCAGGCCGTCCCTGGGCACCGGACTTCACAGGCCATTTAGATCTGGCACTAACCACTCTCATGCTGCAAAGTCACCAAAAAAAAGATTCCTTGATTGAAAACCTTTTCATCACTCCGAGCACTTCTTGCCCAGAGGAGCTTTTTTTCACGAGGCCTTTAGTTTTCTCGTTTCGGGGAAATGGAGGAGGAAAGTGAGAGTATCTCCTGAAGAGAGGAGTGCCAGGGGTCTGCTCATCTCAGACAGGCCGTCCACCTTAAACCGCTCGTATCCACGGCCATGAACGACAAACCCTTTATTCCTCTGTTGTTCGTCGGAAGGCGTCACAGAGCTGTGATTGGCTGCCGCCCCTCGACGAGAGTGGAATTTAACGAGTGATATGATCCCCCCCTCCAGGCTGTTTTTTCTGAATGTGCCCATTATCCAGTCGCACTTTTCTGAACTCTTAAACGTCCAGCAGTGAGGAAGCAGAGAGGCTGATGAAGGCAGTGTGTTTTCAGTCGCTGCTCACACACACTCAGGTTTCCTGTTATGTCTCAGTCTGATCGTTAGTGTCTTTCTCCTTGTTATCCATTTCACACACATTGCATCAGAGCAGGATTTGTGCAGCCTGGAAGGTTTCAGTCGATGTGGATCTGCCAGAGATCCTCGATCATCACCGCCAGAGGCCCGATTAAACTTGCAGAGAGAGGCACGAGCCTCCAGATGAATAAATGACTTCTCATTCAACACTTGCGCTGATGTTTCTGCATTTATATTTCTATATTAGTGTATACAGGGATGTGCCTGTGCTGGGAAGCTTCCTGCTGACGCGCTCTCCAAGGAGTCTTATTGATATTCTTGGAGAGGCATTGCAGAGAGACGGTGAAAGTCACCCAGTGTAGACACAATGCTTTCTAGTACCAGCAGTAAAAATCACAAGTCACCCAGCAGGGTCATGTCACCAGGCAATTTGTCTGCTGCACTAATAGAAAATCTCCTGCGTAGTTTTTTTTTTTTTTTTTTTTTATTACTCTCCGGCACGTGGAAAGGCATTTTGCCAGTCATGCAGAATTTCAGTCAGGCTTTAGGGTCACTGTCGTGTGGAGGAGATTACACCCCTGTTGTGATGTTGATGAGACGCTCTGCTCTCTAAATATAATATTAATACAACACTGAGGTGAAGAAATGTGTTACTGTTTTCTTAATTCCTAACAGGGGTCACAGTGGGTAAGATAAGATAATCCTTTATTTATCCCACCAGTGGAGAAATGTACATTATTACAGTACAGAAGTGGACAGAGCAACATTACAATAAGGGCGTATATGGACAATAAGAAGCAGTGTCATCAGTAAACAAGTAGAATAAATAGAAAAGTATGTCAGAATAAGAAGGAAATAAAGGTAAGGAAGTAAACAAACTGGACTCAAAACTGATATTGATCAGTAAACAGTATGAAAATATCAGCATCAGTAAACAAGTATTATAACATCCTGTCTGTGGGCTGTAGTTTATTTTTAAATATGGCACCTTTTTAATTTGAACCAGTTAATTTTCTCACTGACTGACAGAAAACCTGGAACAAGTTGTGATCACCAGTTCAGTCATAAAGAACATCATGTTAAAGTCACTATCTCTGAAGGCTCTGGGAAACATTTTCTGACTTCTTATTATCACTGCTAATGAAATTAATTGGTTGGTCTATTTCAAGATCCCTAAAATGAAGTCCAGGGATGTTATGATAAAACAAATTAGTTTTTAGTTCTCTCTGTGTTATTGTATAAGGATGAGTCTTTGAAAGCAGTAGCCATCAAACTTCACCCTCGTTCATCCTGCTGCAGTTTGTGGAAAACAGCTTTTTGTTGCCACTTTCCTTTTGTTCATTCCCAGCTTTTGAGGTCGGTGAAGGTCAGAGAGGAAGCGTGCTCGAGAATAGATTAAACTTTATGTTCAAAAATCGAATGTACAGACCTGAAGAAGTGACCCGTCTTGGCCGGTGAAATGACGAGGCGTGCTGTGGAAGGGCTGGTGACCCTCGTGACCTCAGAAATAACGTCATGCGGGTCGACCCGTCTGCCTCACCTGCTCACAGAGGAGCAACTTGTTCTCTGAAGGCACAACGAGACGTCCAGGTCACATCCTCTTTCTCTGAGTCTGAGCTGCTGGGACCAGTTTGACAGCTGCCACGGCTCATTATGTGATGAAGGAGGCCGTTGTTGGCTGCAGTTTAAACAGTGTTAGCGTAGATGCTACAAGCAATAAGCTCACACAGGCTGTCGGTGCGTTTGGCCCTTCTGAAGGAAACTAACATGGTTTTGAATGTCTTCTTTTCTTCTTGATCCAGACTTAACCATGGACTCCTTCAGCACCAAGAACCTAGCCCTGCAGGCACAGAAGAAGCTGATGAGCAAGATGGCCACCAAGAGCGTGGCCAACCTCTTCATCGACGACACCAGCAGCGAGGTGCTGGACGAGCTGTACCGCGTCACCAAGGAGTACACCCGCAACCGCAAGGAGTCCCACAAGATCATCAAGAACCTGATCAAGATGGTGGTGAAGCTGGGAGTGCTCTACAGGAACAACCAGTTCAACGGCGAGGAGCTGATCCTGGTGGAGAGCTTCAGGTAGTTAAAGGAATAGTTTCTGAAGGAAATCAGTCTTCTCATCTAATACTCAGAAAGAAAGCCTGTGTTTTTCCCAGGATGTCTATTTAAATTGGGTTATCTTGCGTATCAGAAGGTGACAAACCTTGAGAAACAACAATGAGCTGGTTCTGGTCCAGAGCTTCAGTCGGGACAGAACTGCAGCTCAAGTACATTTTGGTGTGCTGATGGAAGCAAATTAATGAAATTGACTTTTACATCAGTTTATATATTTTCCAGTAAAACAGAAAACTCAGCTTGGAGGCATGTGAGGCTGACATAAGTGCACAGAATGGAGATTATATTAGCATGGAGATGCATCGCTGCGAAGGACAACACTAGAAGTGATAGCGGGGCGTTGTGAAACTTTTCTGAGGAAAATCACAGGACAGCATTTTCTATTTTTACTTCCTTCTGCCGCTCCAGTCAGAATTAGAAACTGACAGCCTCTCTTGCCTCCTTTCGTCTCACAGGAAGAAAGTCCACACTCTGGCCATGACGGCGGTCAGTTTCCACCAGATCGAGTTCACCTTTGACCGCCGCGTCATGAGCGCCATCTTGAATGATTGTCGTGAGCTGTTGCACCAGGCCATCAAACGCCACCTGACAGCCAAGAGCCACTCGAGAGTCAACCACGTGTTCAATCACTTCGCCGACTGTGACTTCCTGGCGTGTCTCTACGGGCCGTCGGAGGTTTATCGCAGCCACCTGCAGAGGATCTGTAACGGGGTCAACAAGATGCTCGACGAGGGGAACCTCTGACCTCCGCCGGCCTCGCCATCAGGCGCCTTTACCTCCGGTCACCCTCCATCTAGAAAGAGCTATTTTTGTTTAAGGTGACAATCATGAACACTTTGTGATTGTCTGTTTCAGCCGTTACTGTAACACTGAATATTTTTATCTGCTAGTTAGTCCAAAGTCTGTTTCTTCTCCAGCCTGATTTTCCACAGTAAACAAACCAGATGTCTTTTTTTAAATGAATGTTAAAACCTCCGGCTCTTATCAGTATATTCAGGGATAGGAGCCTCGACAGCTGTGCATAAAACATATTTTTGTCTTCAGTCCAAGAGCATATATTCCTGCTCCCTTACTTAATCAAAAAGACATGAATTGAGCACAGGCCTTCAGTCATTTCTCTGTGAGGAGCATTTAATGGACCAGAAGTGGTTTGGGGGCACCAGGAGAGGAAAGAAAGGCTTTTCCAATACCCACGGATGAAGAAGTGAATTTTTTTTTTTTTTTTCAGTTTGTGTGTATCTAGTATTGCACTCGATCCAGAACAAGCGCTGTACTGTACTTTCCTGCAATAATGAAACCATGTGAAACACGGCAGTAATCCTGCTTAGCCTGCATTTTACAGCTCTCACCATCATGCACTGAACTCCACTCTGTAAAGAGGCCAGGCCTTTTGTTTTTTAACGCTCTGGTTTACAGCCTCCACAACAAAGATGCGTCGTAGAGGGGGGCCGTAAACGTGAAGGAATATGATTGTGTTGCTCAGAGGGGGGAAAAAACTCCAATTTTGTGTCTATAAATGTCATAATCACAGCAGGAAGCAGCACAATGTGGCACCAGCTGCAGAGGTTGTTCTGTCAGAGAGCAATAAAGATCGCTCAGTCAAACTACTCATCGTTATAGATGCCGGAGCCCAGGGTCAGCTGTGTTTCAGATTTCTGGGCGCTGCCTCAGGTTGATCCAAACAGGCACTAAAGCTGTGGTTTGAATTCTGACAGAGCTTAAGTAAAAAGTCTCCCCGTGATCGCTGGGATGAAAGGCTGGACGGAAAGCTGCAGCTCTGTGTTTATGAACAGGACCAGGCAGGGTTTAGAGATTAGAGCAGAGACAAACACAGCAGCTGATTGTCCTCTCCCACTGCAATTACAGCCCCACTCTGAGGTGGGATAATGGCCTGAAGCCTGCCGCTCCATTTCAGCACACTGCAGCCTCTCCTAATGTGATGGATGGATAGATAACCATCTCTGTCTTTTTAATGGAGTGAGAGATGCTGTTGTGTGTCTTCCTTATAAAAGGGAATATAAAGAGTTACTACCCCCCCTCCTCACATAATAGCCGTCTTTCCTTTTCGTCTTTTTGTATCGCTGAGCCTGTCTGGGACATTGTTTTGTTCTGCGGCCTCGTTTTGTATTCGGTGTGTTTGTGTGCGTACCTGTGAGAGAATTGGAAATTGAGCCGTGTAATAAGCGCTGTGCTTTTCCAGATAGGATTGCTGAAACTTTAACTTCATCTACAGCAGCTCTGCCAAAGAAACGAGGACTGATGTTTCTCCAAATGCAGCCTTTTTTTTTCCTTTCAGAAAACACTATGCACTTGATAATTAGAGCCCTGGTGATAATGAAGACAAAGATGGTGGCTGTTTGTAGTTTTAATTCTTAGTTGACTTCCTTGAGTGTATTCTCCCTTGTTTGACTCTGACTGCAACATTTCAAAGTCAGTCCTTTTCCCTAAATCCCCCCAAAGCAGATGTCTTTAATTGTGTTTGGATGCCATTTTCTCCAATCCCTCCACATCTCAGGGTTTAAATCTCCCTCTGGTTAAAATCCATGAAATCACCACGGACTTCTGCAACAGCCCCACTTATTTGACTAAAGCCCTCAAACTAAGCATACTTATCATGTTGCATTTTTTGCTATTGTGAAATGTCTTTTTTTATTTTCACTTGTGTACATGTGATTGTTTTTGTCTCTATATTGTATCCAGACACAACCAATATAATACAATTTACTTTTTTAAAAGAACACGTGTCTCGTCTTTATTTTTTCTTTTTTCTCCCGACTCGATCTTCTCGTCAGATTGTGGAATTTTCCAGGCCAGATCGGGGGCTAATCCGAATACGTCTGACCTGGATTTAGTCGGTCAAATCTGTCTCCTCCTGCTCGCAGCGTTGTTAGGAAACCCTGAGAGCAAACACAAACTCATCTGACTGTCAAACAACTCAGCTTTCTCCACTTCCTGCAGGCCCACGCCACGGTCAAAGGTAGAACAGGAAATTAGTGAGATGGAAAGACGTCTTGCTTCTGTTTTTGGAAACGTAAACAGTTTAAATGCAAGCGTGGCGTGAGCAGCACTCGGACTGAATTCAGTTTGAGTTTAATCTGTCATTGACTTTGGCACTTTTTAGACTCTGGGATGATAATTTGGTCTGCAGCACGTCTGCACATCCTCCCTGTAGCACACTTGAAAGGCTGCTGCAGTACCAAGTGGCCAATTATCATTTTAATGGTCATGAATAATGTTTTTCTTGTGTGTGTGTGAATGCACCCTGGAGTTCAGAGAGCAGTGTTACGACTAAACTGGGATGTGAGTACAGTCACGTCTCATTGTCTCTCTGGCTTCCTCTTCTCATTTCACTGAAAGCAAAACTGGTTGTTTTTGTGTTGTCCCCTTTAGTCAGTCATACACAAAAACAACCACTTTGTGAAATCGGCCCAGTAGTAGTGGTGGTGGTATGGTGCTGTGGGGCGAACAGTCGCTTACATCCTCTAGAATTGTTGTTCTGAAATCTGTCAGGGTGACGTGTTGCTGGAAAACAACGGTGGGATAGTCGTTTGTTGTGTTTAAGTACAGAAGCTGTGGTCTAACAGGTTTTATAGATGGCAAACAAAAAGCAAGAGAAGCTTTTTATTTCTCCTCTTTTCTACAATATTGAACAGTGTGAGTCTGTAGTTCACTGGTCTTAACAGGAAGGAAACACTTTCTGACAAGGAGACTTTGAAGTTACAGTGTTTTCCCTCAATACTGGGCCGGTTTAGTCAATGCAGGTTGGAAAATGTACTGCAAACACAATAAAATTACACCCTGACATTGACTTCAGTGATTAAAAGGGATAGAAGTTGAGTCTGCTTATTTTCTTTCTTCTAAATTTCTCGCTCAAACACTTTGTGAGAATTAAAGAAATAGAAAATGACAGTCACAAGGTGATTATCAGCGGCTGTGACTCAGGGCTCAAATACATTTTGGGGAAGCTGGCTTCCACTGGGGCATAATTATCATTTCTACATAATGAAGTGACTACAAAGGAGCTGTCCTGCATCCTAAGAAGGAGGGAGCTGAAGAGAGGAAGGAGCCATCACTGAGCTGTGACGCTGCAGACCTGAGCTGTTGTAGCGTCGCACTGAACTCCAGGATCGATTATGACAAAGCAACGAGTCTCAACAACCTTGTTAGAAAGGGCAGACCGAGCCAGACTCTGTTCAGGGTCCATCCTGAAAGCATACAGGCGGTTGGTTTTGGCACTAAAGTCTGTCAATATGGGCGTAAACACCCTGATGTTTGGGTTCTGGGTGGCGCTGCAAAACAAACCACAGGGCATTGTGTTCAAACAGCAGGCAGTGCTCTGCGCTCGTACAACATCACACAGTCATTTTTCTCCATTTTCTTTCATCACCAGTGCCAGCAGAGATGCCTTTCAGGCCTGATGTGTGAATCCAGTCAAAAGATGAGTGGCACTAAAGAAGACGAATGACTCAACTATTTCAACTCTGAGCGCTTTATTGTACTTTTCAAACAAGAGAAATGTGCATTTGTTGATTCAGGATTTCCTTAAATGGGAAGCAGGTTTACGTCCTGAAGCAGCAGAGTGAAGTGTTTCCCAGCTTATATTAAAATATTCTGTCACGTTTTGATTCACTCACCACATTGTCTGTCTTTGTTCCTCATTTCTATGGAAATCTTTGTCCTCACAATCTACGTCCACGCTTTCTCAACCTTATTACAGCATGTTAAAGGAGAAGCACCTTTTACGCCTGGCCTTTGCTGACCTTTTCAAGCACTTCCGTGTTTTCTCTCAACACCAATCTCATGTAGGTTAGCTGGCAGAGGAGCGGCACAGAGCCGGCGCTGCTTATTATGTATTACTTTGCTTTTGTAGTCCCTCCACATCGTTACTCATCCAGTATGCTTAAAGGTGCTCTACCCTCTGGCAAGCACAGCTATGACAGTCAGCTTGGAAGTTAGAAGTCTTTCAAAACTGCCTGTCTTCCTCCCCTTTTCTGTCTCTTCTTCTCTTTCTTGGTGTCCCTCTCTTCCTCTCTGGCTCTGGTCCTCAGAGAGCACCTGACTGACGTGTTGTTCAAGGATGAAAAGCGCAGCGGAGGGGAATCCAAAAGCAAACAACACAAAAATATACATGAGAGGATGGGTAAGACACTGCTGCTGTACAAACACACACACACAGAAACACAAGCACAACTCTGTGCTGAAGCCCTGAGGATTTTTACCAGCGTGACACTGGACACTTCAGGGACGACAGCATCTGCTCACTTCCATATTTAATACTGCAAAAAACAGTGTGTTCTCAGGAAACTTATCATTTTCACTCTGTATGAATACAGAGCTGAATACAATGGTGCACACACGTAATCCTCTCCAACACATATGTGTAGTGTATATATATATATATGTATATGTTCTTGCAGAAAGGCAGTGACTAAAAGCCATTTTACACAGGAAATTTTGACAGACGTTTTGCCTCACAGACATCATCTTCACTAAGTTATGTAAGGTGTTAGGTGGTGCTGTCTCTCTGTCTGTCTCTCACTGTCTCTGCTTGAAGAAATCCAACCAGGGAGCTATCTGCGGTGGCAGTAAAGTTCTGCAGACATGCTGAAGTGTCCCTGCACACTCACTCTGCTGCTTCTCCATGGGCAGTCAGCCTGTGACAGGACTCAAAACCAGCACTACAGGAGGCAGCAGGTAAGGTTACAGCGAGGCCATATGCTCTGTCGTCCCTCTCCTCCCACTGATGTTGAAAGCTACATGATGGTGACAAAACGACCTCCTGCTTGAGAGCTGCCAGAGGAGCCTCTGAACCACTCCAGCATCTGAAAAAGAGCTTTTTCCCCCCTATCTTTGTTTATTACTATGGACGGTATAAATGAAACTGAGGGACTGCACAGCACAAATGGAAAACAGCAGTGACAGCTAGTCATTATTCCACATTGACTTTAAAATGAGCAATGATTGTGTATATCGCTGCTATGATATTTATGGCCCTGGTGATGTGGGTGGCTGATTGGTGGGGCGCTTTTAAGAGACATGAATTCAAACATCAACACTTTCAGGGATGGCTACGTGTTTCTGAACATAATCGATGGGAGGATATTTATGTGTAGCTTTGCCTCCAGATTGTAGCTGTCCTTTCAAAAGCATTTTTCATGAGTTAAGAAAAACAATCATTAGTTTTGCCACAATGCAATTTTAGTCAATTTTAATTGTGTTCACTGGGTATATTTAATGTTAGAATGAATGCTCTAATTCATCCCAAAGGTGTTCTGTTGGGTTGAGGTCAGGACTCTGTGCAGGCCAGTCAAGTTCATCCACACCAGACTCTGTCATCCATGTCTTTATGGACCTTGCTTTTTGCACTGGTGCACAGTCATGTTGGAAGAGGAAGGGGCCAGCTCCAAACTGTTCCCACAAAGGAACTTGGTATGCTGAAGCATTCAGAGTTCCTTTCACTGGAACTAAGGGGCCAAGCCCAGCTCCTGAAAAACAACCCCACACCATAATCCCCCTCCACCAAACTTTACTCTTGGCACAATGCAGTCCGACAAGTATCGTTCTCCTGGCAACCACCAAACCCAGACTCGTCCATCAGATTACCAGATGGAGAAGCCTGATTCATCACTCCAGAGAACACGTCTCCACTGCTCTAGAGTCCAGTGGTGACATGCTTTACACCACTGCATCCGACGCTTTGCATTGCACTTGGTGATGTATGGTTCTTGGATGCAGCTGCTCGGCCATGGAAACCCATTCCATGAAGCTCTCTGTGCACTGTTCTTGAGCTAATCTGAAGGCCACATGAAGTTTGGAGGTCTGTAGTGATTGACTCTGCAGAAAGTTGGTGACCTCTTCACACTATGCACCTCAGCATCCACTGACCCCGCTCCATCAGTTTACGCGGCCTTCCACTTCGTGGCTGAGTTGCTGTTGTTCCCAAACTCTTCCATGTTCTTATAATACAGCTGACAGTTGACTGTGGAATATTTAGGAGCGAGGAAATTTCACGACTGGATTTGTTGCACAGGTGGCATCCTATCACAGTTCCACGCTGGAATTCACTGAGCTCCTGAGAGCGACCCATTCTTTCACAAATGTTTGTAAAAGCAGTCTGCATGCCTAGGTGCTTGATTTTATACACCTGTGGCCATGGAAGTGATTGGAACACCTGATTTTGATTATTTGGATGGGTAGCGAATACTTTTGGCAATATAGTGTATATCTGTATTACTTTAAGCTAATTCTTAGCTAACTATTCCAACTATCGATTATTTGTAGCAGATCGTTAGCTGCCTATTTGAACTGTGCTTTAAGCTAATTAAGGAATTAGCTTAAAGTAATGGATAAACAGTTGAAATGGTAGGCTAAGAATTAGCTTAAAGTAATGAATAAACATTTGACATGGTAGACTAAGAATTAGCTTAAAGTAATGGATGAACAGTTGAAATTGTTAGTTAGGAATTAGCTTAAAGTAATGGATAAACAGTTGAAATGGTAGGCTAAGAATTAGCTTAAAGTAATGGATATACGGTTGAAATTGTTAGCCAGGAATTAGCTTAAAGTAATGGATAAACAGTTGAAATGGTAGGCTAAGAATTAGCTTAAAGTAATGAATAAACATTTGACATGGTAGGCTAAGAATTAGCTTAAAGTAATGGATATACGGTTGAAATTGTTAGCCAGGAATTAGCTTAAAGTAATGGATAAACAGTTGAAATGGTAGGCTAAGAATTAGCTTAAAGTAATGAATAAACATTTGACATGGTAGGCTAAGAATTAGCTTAAAGTAATGGATATACGGTTGAAATTGTTAGCTAGGAATTAGCTTAAAGTAATGGATAAACCGTTGAAATGGTAAGCAAGAATTAGCTTAAAGTAATGGATAAACAGTTGAAATAGTTAGCCAGGAATTAGTTTAAAGTAATGGATAAACCGTTGAAATGGTAGGCTAAGAATTAGCTTAAAGTAATGGATAAACAGTTGAAATGGTAGGCTAAGAAGTAGCTTAAAGAAATGGATAAACAGTTGAAATAGTTAGCCAGGAATTAGCTTAAAGTAATGGATAAACCGTTGAAATGGTAGGTTAAGAATTAGCTTAAAGTAATGGATGAATAGTGGAAATAAAATAAATGGATAAGCATTTGGCAGGACATAGTTAGCAAAGGATTAGTTTCCAAAAATGGATGAACTTATAGTTAGTTGATAACTAGTTGGAATAGTTAGCTAAAAGTCAGCTAACAGTAATGATTAACAGTTGGCAGACTTGGTGTACACATGAGGAAGAGGAAGGATTAACGGTAGCCACTGTGTTTCTGTGATCGTTGGTGGCTGACAGCCGTGTGTCCACATGTAGGCAGGGATCATCTTAGCCTACAGATTACACCAAGCCTCTGTAATGGAATATGTCAATGAATGAAGTCATGTTTTAACAGGGCACTACCAGAGGAATAGCTTGCTATGCTGACTAACAGAATGACAGATGCTTTGAGTGCCTCGCTGCTGACTGACAGCAAACTGTCAGGGCTTTTGTGTGGCTGTGCTGCCGTCTTTTTATTTCACATGCTGCCTGGGAGGGAGGGACCGATCCAGCAGCAGCAGTTTGAGTGAAAAGACACCTAGGAGGCATCTCTGGGCTCGTCAGACACAAGAAATGTAATCCAGACAGCCGAGAAGGGGAATTTGAATGAGACACCCGAAAATAGCAGCTGTCTCCACATAATTGGAACAAATGGAAGTTGGCTATGCGGCAGAGAAATATAACAAGACAACAACTGGGATGTAACGTGACACTATTTGCTGACAGTTGCAATAATCTGGGGAGAGGCGTGCCACAGGCAGGCTGCTGTTTGTAGCTGGGCAGCTTATAGTTTCTGTCAAACTGGTGCTGATCTCTGATCTTGGAGGGTCGCAATTATGTGCCCCCCTAGCGTTCCTCCTCCATCCTTTCCTGCTGCCATCCTCCCCTCCTCCTTTAAACCCCCTCTGGTATCCTAAGCAGCATTTAATTGTGAAGGGCTGAGCCGGGGAAGGAGTAATCAGATGAGAACAGTGGCAGGGGGAATCACGTGGCTATACACTGACTAACGCGGGATTAATAACAGTGCCGTGTTGATTGAAGTTCAGCTGCTTTCCCCCGGCAGAATGGGAGGTGGAGATGGGATGACAGAAAGGGGAGGAAAAGAGAGTAAAAGAGAGTTGCAAATAGAGAGGATGAGAGGGAGAGGGGGAAGAAATGAGGAGAGAAGAGGGAAATAGAAAGAGAAGGGAGTTAGAGCTGTGAGAGGGAGTGGGAGGAAGACAGAGCGAGGACAGGAGGCAGTGCAGTGTGGGGAGAGAGAGAGAGAGAGAGATATTTATTTATATACATATAGACAGAGAGAGAGAGAGAGAGAGAAAGAAAGCCTCCACTGCTACTGAGCCAGAGAGTCGCAGGCAGCCAGAGAGAGACGATGGAGAGAGGGAGGCCCTCGGCATCTCATCGGCCGACCCAGTGAGGGGGTGAGGGGCTCCAGAGCCAGACAGCAGGGAGGACAGTGGGAGGAGAGGACGGGGGAAAGGCAGGACGATAAAATCTGAAACCAGCTTCAGAGGTGAAGAGGGGAGTGGGTGGGTGGGATCTGAGATGGGGAGGGGAAAAAGCAGATAAAAGTTTTAGAGACGAGGGAAAAGAGACTATAAGCAGAGTGGATTGAGTCCATGTTGATGGCAAAGGTAGGAGGAGATTCATGGAAAAAGAGGAGGAAGCTCTCAGGAGTCCTCCTCTTCCTCGTCTTCTGTCAGTGAGGCTGCTGGACATCATCCATCACCATGTTCTCTGACGGCAGGGCTCCAGTGCCTGGGGAGCAGAAAGCCTTCAAGCCCCACGCCCCCAACTTCATCCCCTGGCTGCGTAATAGTCTGAAGCCCCACCACGGCGGTGACCTGGGGCTCAACGGACCATACAAATCCAGCTCGGAGGCCCGCAACAGCCTGGGGAGAGCCAAAGGCATGGGCTTCTTCTCCATCCAGGGGAAGGACCGCTCAAAGAAAGGGGAGGTTCGGTGTAATGGCGTGGGGATGGCGAGGATGCTGCCGGTGGTGCTGCGGGGGCACCACATCCTGCCGGGGAGTCTGGGGAAGCAGAGGGAGGACAGTCCTGCCAGGGGGAACCAGTCTCCAGAGCCAGACCCACTCCCCACCACACAGAGCAGTCCAGGGGACGGGGGGCCGCTGAGCAGCAGCTGCACATCTGGCCAGGACAATCACACCTTTGTGGGAAACCACAGCAGCCACCTGAGCGACGCGCAGTCACAGAGTGACCCCACCTCAGTCAGGAAGTATGGGCCCCTCGTGAGGCCCTCTGCTGTTCCTGCCCTGCTCATCGAGGAGCCAAACTGTAAGGTGCCTGTCGTGGTGGACATGGAGGACAGGACGGGGAAGGTGTGGGACTACACCAGCAGCACCACGTACCACAAGACAGCCCTTCATTCATCCAGCTGGGTGAGCTCTGACACTCAGGGACTAACAGAAAGGCAGCATGGCTTCACCTCCACCTGCAGGACCTCCCAGAGCCAGAGAGACCTGAGGGAACCACCTGTGGAGGGCTTCAGCGGGCCCCTCAATGGAGTCATCTTCTCCACCGAGGTTCCTCACAGAGGCTTTGGCTGCACCGCCACTCTACGAGTCCCCAGGAAACCTCGACCGAGCTCGGAGCACATAGGCCCCCTGGGCCAGAACCAGACCTGGGTCCAGTACAGGCCGACCAGCGAAGGGGAGCCCCAGAGGAAGGAACTGCACTGCAGCAGGAAGGTGGTTAGAAACCAGATTAAGCGGGTGGTGGACAACCTGGAGCAGGTCCTTACAGCACTGAGGGACGTCCACCAGGAAATGAAAGAGGTAATGTCTGTCCTGCATGTCTGTCCTGGACTCAAAGAGCAAATGTGGGTTCAGAGGAGGAGCAGAGGAGTTACTGCATCCTCTCACATTAATTCAGTTTAGTTTCCTCATGCAGGAAATATCCACGCTTATGCTATAAAACCCTGAGGCTTTTGTACTCCTACAGATAACAATGCAGGCTGTGAATACACATCCTCAGCAGAATTTAACATGCATTAAAAAGTCAGCAGCTGGGTTGGATGAATCCACTGCAAACTGTTTCTGCAACTCTCCTCTGTCACCACGCTTGCTTCACTCGTACGTTTTCATGGAGGTGAATGAGACGATAGTTATGCTCCATTTGCATGACGCACTCAGACATTATAGGCAAGTAGTGGCTTCCCTTTCTGCACATACCCTCCTGTCTTTCCTCCCCTAACATCCCCTCTCCCTCCTCGTGGACAGATGCTGCTCCAGGCACAGCTGGACAGTGTTTTTAGAATCCATTTATGTCTGAGTATTTCTGCCTCATATTCCTCATCCAGTAAAAGTGACACGTAAATCTCACCTCCTGGCATTTGATCTACATCTGCGGGGTCGCGGCTAAACCCGAGGTAGTAACCCTCATCATCCTGGCTGCGAGGTTTTAGTGTGACAGTATTAATGTAAGACTGATGAAAGAGCATATATAGGCTGCACAAAAAGAGGGAGGGGAGGACAGAGCAAGGAGACACTGTGATAGAAAATCCCAAATTTTCACAACAGAGACGACACATCAAAGGAAGATAAGGCACCAGAGAAGACTTTGGTCGCATATTTATTTCAAAGCCCTGTTTTATCATTCTGTTGCATGCCATGCAACCCTCGGTCTTATTTAATAATCAATCGCAGCTGTAAAAAGGAGTTGAAGTGAGCCTTCAGAGCACTTTAGACAGACACACAAATATTAAAGCAACACTAAAGACCTCTGTGTCAGAAACAGAACATGACAAAGACAAGCTCAGGTCCTCTGCTCAGGCGTTTTCACAGATCAGAAGCTGCACTTTGACTCCAGAACATGAAGCAAAACAACTTAGTTAAACTTTGACCAAACTCACATGACTGAGCTCAACAACAAACGTCTCCCAGCACTCCTCAGCTCTATACATGAGGACTTGAGGGGTGAAGAAGCACTGTTTTTAATGAACACAGCAGATAAAAGCAGGGTTATCTGCACTGATTCCTGACATTAACAAGCATCCCCGCCCACAGTCACTTGATGCGCATGTGCACGACACACTTCAAAGTAATACGAAACAAAAGAAATAGAGACAAACAGGACCATCTTTTGACATCAGCGAGGATGCTGTTGAACGCAGAGAACAAAACAATAATTCATCTGTTCCAGCGAGGCCCAGGATTTATCTGTGCACACAGAGCAGGTGGAGAGATAGGTCAAACATTTTCCCCAGTGTAATTTCCTGCAATCTCTGCTGCCTCCATCATCCTACATGTGTGGCTTTGTGTTAAAGCACTGATGTGCTACATGCTCTGCACTCATTTTAATATATGCATCTATAAACGCCTGTATATGGTTTATGTATCGTATAGTGTGCTTTTCACTGTAGGTATTCCTCCACTCCACTGTAGGGAAATCCTCTTAAATTTAGCTTCTCCAGTAGTAGTAGAACAGTATCATAGCTGAGGTAAACACTTTTGTGACATACTTACAGATTGGAGCCATACACCTGGTGAGATGCCCCAAATTTTAGACACAGACGTGCAAATGCAGGAAAAATGACTTTTAATATTGTCACTACTACACAGAGGCTGTGGTGCGAAGATTAGTTTTGAATGTTATCAGTGGTTTTATTAGAAATGTCCTGGTGGTGCAGGGGCTGATGCTGCTGATCTTGTAAACACAGCCTCCCTCCTCCACACCTCTGAGGCTTCATCAATCTGTCATATCCTGTCATATCACTTCGGTGCTGCTCTCCAAATAAAGGCAAAGAAAAGCCCCAAAAGTACCCTGGGAAAGCACAACGACAACGAAAATGATAAAGTAAGTCTCAGGTTTTTATAAGGGGAGCACTACGCAGTAGAGGCTGAGGTATCCAGACTTTTAGTTTTTAATGTAGTTTGGGTCGTAACACCACTGGATCCTACATTTACCATAATGCATCTCTTTTGTTAGAATGCCACACCTGCAGCCTTCTGTTGAAATGTCACTGTGACACCAGGCAAACATAACCAATGACGTGGTCCAGGTCATTTAAGTGGACGGCTTCACTCAGAGCCACAGGAGACTTTATGTTTTCATGAGCTTCTCTTTATTCATCACCATGTGTTCATCCATCGTAGGTGGTGCAGCAGATTGACTACCTAACCTCATCCATTGATCTGAATGCGGAGGAGCAGCAGGGGGCTGAAAGAGGCGACAGCAGCTCCAGTTCAGGCTCTAGCTCCAGCGAAGTGATGGCAGGCGGCGTCCAGCAGAGGCCCTCAGGGGACCCTTCAGGAACCAGCGATTGGTCTGGCGGCCTCAGGACAGGTGGTCACAGCAGGAACCGGCCTCCACCCAACATGCTACTGTGTCCGGTGACCTCGTCAGAGAGGAGTCGAACCCTTCGGTTCAGTCTGCAGTACCACAGAAATCTCTCTTCATCCAGTGCATCTGAAACCCTCACCTCCCATGATGTCACTGTGTCTCCACAGAGAAGCCTCCCTGTTCGCCCCCCCACCCCCGGCCTCTCCCCTCTGACGGTAAACCTCCACCACCCCAGCAGCCCTGGTTCCTGGCCTCACTGCCCAGGGCCTTCCAGCTCCATCAGGGCCAGCCCCACCTCCCCTCAGCCACCCCCCGCTCTCAGCCCTTCTGTCATCACAGAGAACAAAGTTGGGTCTTATGAGACCCCACAAGGTGACCACCCATCTGCCGGGCTGCTCTCTGCATCGTCAACCCAGCCTCCGTCTGCCAGCTGCCCACCCACCGACTCACAAACCCAAACTGTGTCCAGCGGCAACGGGGAGAGGCAAGCATCTTCAGCAGGACCCTCACAGGTGTGTTCTGCACCTGCAGCCACAGGTAGACCAGCAGCACAGGGCCACAGAGGCCGCAAGCCTCCCCCGTACCCCCACCACAGAGCCTCCGAACACACAAAGAAAGCCAGGGAGCCCCGCAAAGCTCCTCCATACCCTGAGAAGAGAAGGCTGCTCTCTACCACAGTGTGAGGCAAAGCAGCAGGGGGAAGTAGGCTGATGGATGAGCACAGCCTCATTCACAGCACCAGCCGCACCAGAGGAGAGCCATCCAGGGCTCGCCCAGTCGAGCTGAGGCCAAGTTTCCAAGGTGATGGGATGCTAACTTGGGGTGAGTATGTCCTTTCCCTGCCTCTCCAGTCTCCTGAGTATATCGGCAGAACGTACACAGGGCATCACAACATCTGTCTGGGTTACTGCTCTGGTAACAGGAGCCTCCATACAGATGCTCAGGTCTCAGACTCTCACAGATTGCACCGTTAAAGGTTAAAGGAGACAGACGAATTATACAGATATATGAAGGAAACTCTAATTATTGCAAGATGACAAGATGAAGTCAGAGCTGATTATTTTGTGCTTCTCCAGCCAGACACATCCACGCTCATGCATCAGTCTTGTCTGGGTTAGATAATTGCTGTCAGGAGTCTTGATGTGTAACGAGTTTAACAGAGTTACTCTTTGTGGTGTGAAAAACACTTGCTGGGGATTAAAAGGCTGCAGATCTGTGATGGAGCTGGAGAAAGAAAAAAGGCCTCAGCAGCCAGAGAGGACGTGAACAGGTCTGAGTTGACCGGGTCGCCGTCAGGGGAGACGGGGGGCAGCTGGCCGTTGGTTGGACCCTTCACCGGGCCCCTGGTGTTAGAAAAATCCCATCTTCTTTGCTGCCTCTGGTCTGACCGACCCAGCCACAACCTCCATCTGTTCCCGTCCAAATGTCAGGAGATGCAAACAGAGAGGAATGGAGGGGGGCAGGTGAGTGCCAGAGGAAGTGGCAGGATTGATTACATAAAGGAAACGCAGCAAATCAATGATGTTCGCCTCCCTGAAACCTTTTATTTCAGTTTATTTCAATGCCTCGTTCTTAGAAGAACGCAGCTCGTATTCTTTATCTTCTTTAATCTTAAGAAAATGATCCACAAATGTTTAGTTTCATCAGGGCTCAGTAATTTCCTCAAATCACTCAAACAGCAGCAGTGGATGAACACACTCGTTCAGTCATGCTAATGAGTGATGGAGTCACACAGTGCAGCAGCGTGGCTCACTGTTGTGTTTTGAGGCACAGAGGAATTACTTTTAGCAGGAAACACTTAAGACAGTTTTTCTTTTGACAGCATTCATGACCTATGTCAGGAGTCGTGCTTGTAGTTCAGTGAGGCTAAATGCTAACATGATCACAATGATTTTAGTCATTTTTTATGCTTTTTCATGCTGAATGACTTACAGCATTTCCAAAAACACTTAACAGCAAAAAAAGGCACTTTAACATGTTTCTTTGTGGACAAACTCAGTTGCACAGATCTGTTGACCTCCAGGGGTGGAAGAGGAACTCGAGGGGTTGTGAACCAAGATACGATACGATACAGTACGGTACGATACTGTATGATGATACGATACGACACGATACGGTACGATACGATACTGTATGATGATACAACACGATACGGTACGGTACGGTACGATACTGTATGATGATACGATACGATACGGTACGGTACGATACTGTATGATACGATACGACACGATACGGTACGATACGATACTGTATGATGATACGACACGATACGGTACGGTACGGTATGATACTGTATGATGATACGATACGACACGATACGGTACGATACTGTATGATGATACGATACGACACGATACGGTACGGTACGATACTGTATGATGATACGACACGGTACGGTACGATACTGTATGATGATACGATACGACACGATACGGTACGATACTGTATGATGATTAGACACAATACGGTACGGTACGGTACGATACTCTATGATGATACGATACGACGATACGGTATGGTACGATACTGTATGACGATACGATACGACAGGGTATGGTACGGTACGGTAATGTATGATGATACGATACGACACGATACGGTACGGTACGATACTGTATGATGATACGATACGACACGGTACGGTACGGTACGATACTGTATGATGATACGATACGACACGATACGGTACGGTACGGTACTGTATGATGATACGATACGACACAACACGATACGGTACGGTACTGTATGATGATACGATACGACACGACACGATACGGTACGGTACGATACTGCATGATGATACAATACGACACGATACGGTACGGTATGATACTGTATGATGATACGATACGACACGGTACGGTACGGTACGATACTGTATGATGATACGATACGACACGGTACGGTACGGTACGATACTGTATGATGATACGATACGACACGATACGGTACGGTACGGTACGGTACTGTATGATGATACGATACGACACGACACAATACGGTACGGTACGGTACTGTATGATGATACGATACGACACGACACGATACGGTACGGTACGATACTGTATGATGATACGATACGACACGACACGATACGGTACGGTACGATACTGTATGATGATACGATACGACACGATACGGTACGGTACGGTACTGTATGATGATACGACACGACACGATACAGTACGGTACTGTATGATGATACAATACCATACAATATGATAATTCTAGTAGATAGAGCAACAACATAATAAGGGCTTAATTATGTGTGTATGCATGTGTCAATAAGCAGCAGAGCAGATGGAAAACTAAGTCAGTAAAGAAACAACATAAATGAACAAAATGGACCAACTGATAGAAGCGTTATTGGTATAGACGTAGAGGTGGTATGACCAGGTGACGGACAGAGAAGGAAAGCACAAAGTTATTGATGTGTTGCATTGTTTGAAGGGTTCACAAATGGTTCAGGGTGTTGCTACAGTTAAATTTACGTGAGTACGTCCAGTAGCGACATGTGGTTGGTCTGCTGGTGGCGCTAGAGCAGAGGACCTCTGACAGCATTGACTGTTTGCTGAGATATTTCAGTCTGGATTAAAGCGTTGCACTGACTGATCCCCTGCGTGGCTTAAAGTGCTTCTTAATGCACGGCATCATAATGTAAGCCAGTTCTTGGCAGCATCAAGTGCACATATTTCCCTGATGGTTGTTCTGCAGGGGGGGAAAGTTGAGAGTAAACATCTCCACTGTTACCAGATGGTAAACAGCAGTGATATGTGTTTGGGGTTGTGATGACAGTAAACAAAGAGACTTATTAGTGGATGGAACAGTCGCCTGGAGAGCAATCTGTGTCACAGTTTTTACCCACGTCTCTGTAATGGTCACGTTTTTGCCTTGAGATGCTTTAATTGTGAAGTAGGAGACTCTGTTGGAGTTTCCTGGCAGAGCTTCGACATCATAGATGTTTCTGTTACAGTTACACATTTAACTGTAAATCACTGCTGAATTGTCTGGTTTTAGTTTGATTCTTCCATCACAGGACTCAAACTCACTGATGCCAGTGTGGCTCCAATCAACATGACTGATTTTCCTCTTAGCTCAACATGAAATGAATAAATCCCTCAGGACTGTCTATCTCTGTAAGCCCACAAAGATCAGCGCTCCATACATTCCCATATGTGCCTCTGGATTTACTAGATCCTCTCTGCAGAGCTTCTCTCCCCACAAATTAAGAGGAAACAATGGAAGCTCTTTATCCAAGGACAATATATGTTAATTGAGCACGCTTACAGAATGCATTTCTCATCATTTTGATATAAAGTTCACATGAAGTGTCCTTTCTCTGCTGCTTCCTGTCGCTCATATATACTGACTTTAAACTGGGGGGACATTAGTGCTGCTACTAAAATTACAGTTGCTTTAGACAGGCATGACAGGGTCACAGAAACGCTCTCCGCCATGTTTTCACGGTGGCCCGGTGCTGACAGTGCTCAGAATATTTAACGCCTCGGTGCTGGCACTCACATTTCTCCTCTCTTTTCATGTTTAGCCTCCTAACGAGGCCGTGGGAGGTTCAATCATATCATGACTGACACAACAAGACAAAAACACAGAATTACCTCCAGAACAGTGACAGCATGTCTTTATTCAAACATCCGTCATCATTAATCAGAAAGAGTCAAGAAAAGAAAAAGAAAGAATGTGTACAGAGTAACGTCTTGTTTTGTTTTTCTGGATCAGCAGCTGGACGTGGTTACTTCCTGTTGTGACAAGACGTCCCCAGCCGAGCTTTTCCTCGACTCCAGAGGATCACCACCTCTCCAGAACGAGGTACGAATCTCAGTGAGTATCAGACCACAGCGTTAAATCTGAAATAAATCCCTCAGAACTCATCTTGTGGATCTGAGGAGAGTGGATCAATGTGAGGAAGATAAAGGCAGCATCAGGGAGCATGTACTTCTCCAAGCTGCACAATACCCTCGCTGCTCCACCCATGAGCCACTGGGAGATGAAAGCAGGAGGAGTGAGCATCAGATGGCGGTGAACGCCACATATTTATCTGTCTTTAGGGTTAAACCTCAAACAGTGGGACTGTGAGGTCTCCTGACATTAGAAAGAGTACATCATGGTTGCATCTTCTGCAGCAGATGTCTAATTAAAATGTGAAATTCATCATTTATATCAAATTTAATCATTCATACTCTGTCCTTTTTAATCTTATTTCCCCAGTAATAAATTCACAGTGACACTGCGCTGATCATCTCTCTTAATATGTCATGAAGCTGCTATCTGCTCTATTACAAGTATCCCTTCTGGCCAAAAACACAATAATTTATAAAAGGAAAAATGATTTAGGGGATAAAATGTGTGCTTACAGTGATCTGGAACAGATGAATTTAAGCAGAGAGCTCAGGACGAGACTGAGGAAAATGTAATTGTTTATGCGACGACGTTACTGCAGATTATTCACTTTCATGTCAGGATTACAGGAGACAGTAAATCCTCCTCTAAATGTGTAAACTATACTCTACAAGCCCCCAGACACCAGTCCTCTATACAGTCACATATGGATCAGGAATAAATCTTACAGCCCCAGAAACTAAGAAACAACTATGGAAGCACTTTATCTTATGGCAGAATATTAACTAGGACATTATGTAGTAAAAAAATGAATCCTAAACCCAGGCCTCGCTTTGTGTTTTTGTCCCAGGCAGCATTTTCAGATCCACTGTAGAAACACACACCAGGTGATTAATGCCCTGACACATGAGCACCGTCCCACTTCATGTGTTGGTTGTTACTCCCATAAATCCATCCTTCATTGACCGCCAAGCCGAAGGCAGCGAAGCCGAGCTGCGAAGCCGAGCCGGACACCTGACCAATCACAGCTCGTCGTGTCCCGTCTGTCCAATGGCGGTGAGTTTGGAGAGCTGAGCGTTGAACTTTCCGCTTGTGTGGGTCACTGGAGGTCAAAGAGGAGAGGCTACGTTAAAACCAAACCAAGGACAGTCAGTCAGGTCTGAAACCAGCCGGTATGAGCGGACTGCCTGCAGAGAAGCAGATTAGACCTGCAGGTCTGGTCCAACCAGATCTGCCTGATCAGGGACTGAGGCAGCAGATTAGACCGCCACCCACAGGTGAGGACAGTACTGGCTGCTGCAGGTTTGACCTGAACGTCTGAAACTTTCATTTCTTCTTTGTACTGCTGCAGGTTTGAATATAATAGTTTTGTTCACCAGAGCAAACTTTCGGCTGAATAAGGAAGTGCTGATGCTCATCTTCACTTCAGGAGGAAAGACACACAGCACAGAAAGGCTGCTACAGGAAAGGCTCAGGCTTTTATTTTCTAACCAGCTGGCAGTGAAACCTAGCATTATTTGTTATTTATTTGTTGCTATCCCCATTATAAAGATCTCTGTGGGTAAAACCTCTGTCTGCAGGTGGAACAAATAAAATCTGTTCCTCGTCTTAACCGCAGGTGGTGTCATCTCCTGCAAGTTTATACCCTGAGTCATGTCTAGAAGGTTACCCACAAACCAGCTCAAGAGTTTAGATCCCACAGCAGAACTGGTTTGTGCTGAATCTGCAGCCTGCCAAACAAGAATTACAAGCCAGTTTACGGATATATTTAGCATCTTAGAAAAGCAATTTACCTACTGTACTGCTGTTGGGGAGTTTATCCCTCCTGACTGGAAGTGTTTCCCAGAGGTTTCGCAGGGGTGGGATTATCCTAAAGTCTGTGATAGTTGCTGGAAGTTGAGTCTATAAGCCTCTGTACTGTCGCCTCTAATCTGCTCTTACAGTAAATTGCTTGTGTGACTTGTCAAATCCTGCTAATCACCATCCAGACCTGGAGCCACGGTGGGGATTTGTGCAGAAACTGAATTAACAACAAATAATGCTTCAGGGGAAAAAAAAAAACCCTAACCCGCTCACAGCTGGAGTGTTTGCTTCAGAGGCTTCAGTGACAAGCAGAGGGAGTCGATCGAACGCTCAGAAACACAATCAATCTCTCACCTGTTGAGTCTCCTATGGTGAATTCCTCCGGCTTCAAAGGCACGTCACTCTGTCCTGCTGCCGCCGTCTGAGACTGGACACAAAGACAGCAGGAAAAAAAAACGAAATAAATCAACAGAAACAGGATGAGAGGCCACACAAGATTATTTTCTTTCTGCAACAGACGGGAGAGTAGGAGGATGTGGCGACAAGGTCAAGGAGATGCTGTGTGGGGGTGGCAGGTGTGTTTGTGAGGTTATTTTGGTGGCTTCATTTAGTGCAGTTTTTCTGTGTGTCTTGTGCTTGCAGGGCACGCAGCCAGAGCAGGAGGAGGAAACATGTGCTCCCACTAATGACTGAGTGTCAGGACTGCCCTTGCTGGAGGAAGGAGGCGAGTCAAGGTGCATTTTACTTCAGCGACGAACATCAGACGACGTCAGCGACCGAGCTCAGGACGAGTCCAGACGCTACGTGCAAAGACACGACGGCTTTGACCTCCAGGAGAAATAAAGCCGTTCTGTCAGCTTGAAGCTCCACTGAAGGACATCTGGTCTAAAAACGTACAGTGGCGCACATGATGGGTTTCCATGGATACATGAGCAGAGTGGATGTGCAGTAAAGCTAAAGACAGGTCCAAAGAGTGGTTTATTCCACTCAGGAGTGAGTGGTCAGGTACGTTCAGCTCTCAGGTGACATTTAATCTGCAGAAAAAGCTTCATTCAGGTCAGTCGAGTCCTCGGCTGTCGACGCTTCTTCCCGCTGACTGTTGAAGGTAAATTTATGGCTGAAACTAACCAGTGGACAGAAAATGCAAAACATCCTCTGGATTCAGGATTTGCTGCTTTATATCATTAGAAATTTAATCTTTGGGTTTTGGAATATTTAAGTCCTTGCCTTGAGCTTTTTTTTTTTTTTTTTTTTAAGATATTTTATAAAACAACTCATTGAGGAATGGTTTGTTGAAAATGTACAGACAGGAATCCTGAAATCATGTGACATGTTGTCAGTGACCAGCTGTGCAGTCAGGAAAAGAAAAGAAAAGTTAAAAAAAAAAAAACAAACCTGCCTTCATCTCATCCCTGATCCTGACTCATGTTTCCCTGGATTTGATGCATAGATGGAGGGTTTTTTATTAGTTGCAGGTTTCGCGACAAAACATTCATCAGCTGTGTTTCATCTTGATTTCGTGACATTTGTGCCGACACTGTGAATTCTCTGCTCTGAAACTGTTTTGGGGCGAAGCTTTAATCTCAGCTCTGACAGGGTGCATTCAAAGGAAAAAGGCCTTTTTTTTCACTCCACTTTGTCTTTGTTAGGCAGTAAAGTCCTGCCTGACATCAGCTCCGCGCCCACTAATCACTCGGTGGGGGAAAATATGCCGTCATTACTGTATTCTGCAGGAAGTGGTGCAATTTACAAATTGCCAGGGACCATTTAAGATAAAAGATTCTCCAATATGTGTTTTAGAGGAAGGACTTGCATCCAAATTGGGGTCTGAGTCAGCCTAAAATATACACTTTTCATTTCCTTCTTAAAAGTTCAGTTATTTTACAACATGAGGTACACAACAACCTGACAATGTCACACAACCATCAACCTAAAACTATGTTGTATGTGGACTCCATGATTGGATTACTGACTTAATTACATTAAGCTGCGGCCCCTCTCAGGATCAGTAAACATAAAAACAAATGTTTCTGTTATACTTACGTATGCATTAGCATATTTAATTTTGGCTCCCTTCAGCTCTGCTTTGAACTGAGTGAAGAACAGGTAGGACTTCCCCTGAGGCCTGCCGGAGACCAGAAGGAAATATCAACAGTTAATGACAGTTAGCAACATTTTCACACATTAATTCACCTGTTGAATGGATGTGGAGGAAACATCCTCCTCTCTGCTCCAGCACCGTTAAGCCCAGTCAAAGTGTGACTCAGCAGAAACAGACAATGACAGGACAAATTCTCAGTGAGTCTGATGGTCTCACCTCCACACTGAGCAGGAAAACAGTGTGTCGTCTTCACTCAGGCCAACACTCATCAGCCATTGCTGTTCAGCACAAAAGCAGAGAGACACATTAAAACCTGCTCTAATTAAAAATCAATAATCAATGCTGGAGACTGACTCACCTCGTTGGTTCCCCCTTGTGAAGCGTAAGTGAACGAGCACTCATAATCCCTCTGAAATAAGAGCGTGCACCATTAAAGCTGCATGTTAGTGTCATTATTGAGCCTTACATGTCTCCATCAGCCTGAATGTTTCTGTCAGAACGCTGCTTGATTTAAATGAATCCTCAGCTTTTATCGAGCAAACAGCTTCACAAAGACAAAGATGAGCTTCCCGTCTCATCTCTACAAAGTCAAGGTCTTTGGTGTTATGAGACGTCACTTTGTCCTCTGCTGGAGACGTTTTGACTTTCTGGAGGAGAAGCTCAGGTGTAGATGTGCATGAAGAGTCATAAATCACTAGTATTACATCAGAATTATTGTTATTACTTCTAGTGTATCACATCATGACAAAATAATTCCTATTAGCCAGTAAAACTGGAATTCAAACATTTATTCATATTGGAACATAAATACTGTATGAATATAAATGACCACAGGGAAATATGCTGGTGATGGTTTAGTAGTTTTTACCAGCTCTGCTCAGAGACACTGTGGTATTTGTTGTTAATGTCAGAGTGACCGCTGTGAAAAAGGTCTCTTTATTCCAGCCCATCCAATGGGCTAATTGACAATAAACACAAGTAATTTGTAGTTACAGCCTTTATGCCCAGAAATGATGTTAAAATGCTCACATTACAGCCTGTTTCTCTGCCATGAATGTGCTGAAAGCTTTTTAAATGAGGAAAAAAAAAAATTTCTTCTTGCTTGCACAGACATGGGTGAGTGATTTAAAATTAAAGCATCCTTTTATCACCTCAGTAATACAGTAATAACACATTTTAACATGTTACCATTTGAAGTCTTGCCAAATTCTATATTGTTAATAATTCATAATTTATAATAAATTGTCCCCCATGTGTAGCACTTTGAGCTGAATGTGTGCATGAAAGGTTCATATTTATATGAATATAAATAATGTGAGTTTCTGGTTTCAGCCAATCAGAGGAGCCGCTGAGGCAGCGACGTGTCAGCTTTTCACAGGCTCTGTCGTCATCACGCATTCCCAATAAAAACAATATCAACTTAAAAAAAAATAAAGCCTATAATAACTTAAAAATAAGTAAATAGATCCTGTATTAACTTAAATAAATAAAAAAAAGTCTATATTAGCTTAAAATAAATATAAAGACTGTGCTAAAATGGTGCTATATTAACTGTTTTAATGACAGAAACACTCAGTATAATAGTTATTTTTGCAGCTCTGTGTCCTCCTGCTCTTTAGGGTATAAAAAGACAACATTTTAAAAGCGTCACTGACTATCGCCTCGGTGAACGTGTGCTCCACTCCTCCCGGTTTAACGTTAAACTCCACCGTCTTGGTTCGTTCAGGAGAAGCACCGACAGGCTCTGAGGCTCCGGCCAGCAGCAGAAGCAACAGGACGGACAGGTTACCGGGGCTAACGGCGGTGAAAGCGCTTCTGGCGGCCATCTCTTCCTCCTAGTTCTGGTGTGTCGCTTTGTTCGGCTACCAGACTACCGGGGCCCCGGCCACTGATGATGACGTCACAGCAGGCGTCACTCACCAAGGTAACGCCACGTGGTCAAAAAGAGCCAATAATAATAATAATAATAATAATAATATATTATTAATTGATTATTATTAATAAATGTTTGAATCAGGGATGCCGTTAGTTAAATTAAAGTGAATCAGGGGTAGGTAACTCTACTTGGACAAACTGCCTGAAATGTGTTGCCAGAGTCGTGCTGGCAGGTCATGAAGCAGAACTCCATTCAAAAAATCAAGAAAACTAAAATCACTGTCGTAACTAACGATCAAACATGCTGATAAAATTAGATTAACCATCTTTTCTGAATCTGTCCAAACGTCTCCTGTAATTCAGCCAACAAATAATCCACCAAAGAGCATCGATCAAGTGTTAATTTGTAAAGTGAAATGGATGAAAAAGAAAAGAGAAATGTACTTACACATATTATACTTACACGCTAACACTTTTAACACACTTAAAATAATTATTCTGTATTATTAAATTATTATAAATTCTATATTAAGTTATTATTCTTTGTAGAACTATATTAAACTAAAATATACTTTAAGTGAAGGTTGAGTGCAATTTCTAAATTGTACTTATTTGAAATTTGTTTTGACATATATTTTTATATATTTTAAAATGTATGTTCAAAATGGTCATTGTAAAAGCATATTTTAAAGAACACATTTTACTTTCCACACAGCACAAAATTTCATAAATGGGTTTACATGCATTCCCATTCTAATACTACTGAATACTTCACTTCATAATTAGAACTTAAAATACAGTCAAACTTCATATTACAGTGTTGGTATAAAATACTTTTAAAATATGAGTTCAGTGTATGTTAGAATGACAATAAAAAAGCATAGGAGCAGAATTCATTGTAAGAACCATTTATGTCCACATGATGTCGCTGTTTGTTCTGTTTTTATATTAAAGGATAGAATGAACAGGGAGCTGCTCCACTTTCAGTGGAAAGGTAGAAATACAGTGAATAATATTTACAATTAACATTAACATGCCATTGGCCGTTCTTTTCTCAATAATCAATAATAATAATAGTAGTAATAATAATAAGCAATAAATAATCAGCATAAGACAGGAAGAGAAAAAGCCATACAAATAGGAAAAATAAACATGTTTACATGCATGCATACTGTACAAAAAAATACATTAAAAAAAACAAAACAATAAGTGCCTGAATATATGCTTCTCCTATAAATCCTCCAGAATAATAGACAATATTATCAATTAAAATATGTTATTATAGGACCAGGTGAGACTTTATTGACCCCTGCAGATACAGTATATAAAGTAGCTGTACACATAATAATATGTGATATAAAACAATGCATTGATTGACTTTTGGTACTTTATGTGTATTTTGATACAGCTACTTCCATACTGAATTGGGTAAATTGAAATGAATGAATGACCTTCAGTATTTACAGTGAGGTGTTGCCTCTTTTAGTACTTGGGTTCATGTTTACTTCCTGTCAGCTGATGTCATTCACACATATGTGGGACTCCTGGTCAGTGCTGTAATGAACCAGTCGTACAGTGAGTCTGAACTTACTTACACTCTTACTTTATATATTATATATTTTATATTTGTATCTTCTACTTTATCTTGTTTTTTTCTATATTTATGTTGCACCAACCCACCAGAACAAATTCCCCGTATTGTGTTAACTATACCTGGCAATAAATCTTTTTCTGATTCTGATTCAGAATCAGAAAAAAAGTTTATTATCAAGTAAGTTTGCACAAACAAGGACTTTAGCTTGGTATTCTGGCGCATGACATAGACAAAGACATAAACAGTGCAGAGATAAGAATCAAGAGATGATAAAGTGACTAATAATAAACATGAATGCAAAAACTCTGATAAGGTGACAAGACAAAAAACAGTCCAATATGGCAGTTAAATAGAGACAAAAACTCTCCAGAAATGTGCAGATGAGTCCAGCTGCTGCAGTGGGAAAGAAACTGATCTTATTGCATGTCTGCGCAGGTTCTCAGTCATCCAGGTGGAATTAAATCAAAAAGAGCAAAGAAGAGTCAAGTGGACTTGCTTAAGGCTTTTTGAAGATGTTTCTCCTCTCATCATCCAAGAGGCTTCTTCACTTCTGACTGGTAGAGCGTTCACATATTTACGACCCAAACCTAACTCTGTGGTAAACCTTGAAGGAACGTGTCGTCCTCGAACAAAATGTCTACATTCCTTCTTTTTTCACAGTTGAACAACAATTTGTGTTACAGGAGACTAAAACAGCCTCGTGGCTGCTGCTGCATGTACAGTATGGACAGTATGGACAGTAAGGACAGTAAGGACAGTGTTTTCATGTACGTCTGGAGCCGTGAAGCCTCCATGTTTGGGACGAAAGGAGACTCCCTAACGTTGTCTGACACCTGTGTGTAAAACCTGTGAAAACAATCCAAGCATTAAGAAGCAAAGTCTTGGGATTGTAAAGTGGAGGGATTGAGCTGAACAGGCTCACCCTCCCCTCCATCACCTCCCCGCCCAAAAATAATACAATAACAGGATTAATAGCAGCCTGCATTCACTCAGGCAGCCTGGTGAGAGTTGGGTGTTTGCACAGCAGCTGTGGGAGGAAACGTAGCTTCTTGTGTTTCACACAGGCAGAGCTGTTAATGATGTGGAAATGCTTTTTTAGGATGTCAGACACTAAATATTAGTAGTTTTCCACCGGAGTCTTCCACTCATTGCTATGAACAAACCGTTCTGCACAAATCCAGACAGAAGAACTCAATGTTTACATTATTATTTCACTCATGATGCAAACTCACAGCCCAGACGACATGGTGCAAAAAACAGAGCTTAACAAACATATCAGAGCCTCAAAGAGCCTCCAGCATCATCTCCTTCACTTTAACTTTAACTCTTTCTTCCTCACTGAGTTCACTACTCTTCATCATTTTCAACAGGAAGTGAGGACTTTAAACTGAATTCACCTTTTTAGACCAAATTTGATCCAGAACACTGGAATTCACTGAGAAGTCAGAAATGAATCCAGAATAACAAACAACCACTAAAACACATTTTTCTGTTCAGGAAATAAGTGAAGAATTTAATAATGTGCTTTGATATTTTTTCTGCTTTTTGTTAAAAAGTAAATTTGATTTGATTAAAGAGCTTGCACACACTGGTGGATTAACCATTACAGAAGATATTCTGGTAACCAGTAATACAGTTAATTTAGGGCAGCGGTGGTAAACGCCTGACACTGGTGGAGGGATATATATCTCTTAATAAATCTGCTCTTTGGATCTGTACCATTTATCATAAAGTGGATAAATGTTTTATTATTTGGAACTCTGGCATCATGATGTCTGTTTAATTTCAGTTTGATTTCTGGTCACATGTGATGTTTTCAGTCCATGTCATGATGGAACATCAAGTTGAACTAAAAGGTTCAGTGCTGACACTTTGTGTCTCCTCAGTCTCGCCTGTTGGCTGAGACACTTGTTGACCTCCGTCTGTCTCAGACAGTCCTCCGTCCTCCGGCCCCTGATGAGGACGGTGCAGCCGTGGCGCTGCTGATGTCAGGTTTTCCTGGGCGTCTGTGGATCTGTGGAATTTCTCTCCTCTTTGCCACCTCCAGCGGGGGCAGCTGGGCGTCCTGCAGCCCTGCAGGCTCATAGCAGGCCGGCCTGCCCTGAGCAAACAGACCTGCAGGCTCTGACCCTCCGCCACATTCACTTCGGTGGATCACCTCACGGCTCTCTGACCAAAGATGGTGTGGGCTCTGCAGAGAGGCCTTGTTTGGCACAGAGGGGAGTCTGGGCTTAAAAGAGCCCAGAGAGATGTGGATACAGTAACCTCCTCTGCTTTTTGACGTGTGCTGTGCTTCAGTGTTTAGACAGCAACAAAGAAGAAGACAAAGATTAAATTAATGGAGTCAGTCTGGATACTGAACACTCACTGCTGCTCATCTCTAAACCTTTCTCCTGGTTTTCTTGGTGTCTTCATAACCTGTGTGAGTTAGCAGATGACATCCCATCATCACCATAACAAGAGGGCCTGCTGATGTTTCCAGAAGACTGACTGGTTGAGTGATTCAGTGACAGAAAGATCAGCTGCCTGCAAATCCACCTCAGGAGCATCCTGAGTTTCCTCTGTTCGTCAAAGCTTTGAATCAACATCACTGACATCTTAAAATTTATGGGGACTTTACATGTGAATAAACAGAGTCACAAGCTTCAAAACATTTCACCTTCCTGCTCTATATTTAACGTTACAAGACTATGAGGGAATATGTTTGAGCAGGATGTTTAAGAGCAAAAAAGAATGAAGTGTTCATTCATTTCTGCAACGACGTCCCTCATAAATCTGGTGACAAAGTGCAAACAGAGCGTTCCCAGACAGCTCACCTGGAGTGAATAAATGTTTTCTCATGTGCTGTAACACAACATGACGAACACGCCACAGCAGCAGCAGCAGCGCCGTGAACCTCCGAGTCTTTTGCTGCCGTAAATTAACATGCTGAGTGGATCATGTCAGGCATTTCTCTGAGGCGTGTTATTCCAAAAGCATCTCAAAAATGTACCACTCCTCGCTCTAATGGCAGAATGACTTCATGTTGTTAAATATTTGCTCAAATTATCCCATCAGTAACTATTCCTGTCAGTCCAAGGCGTCAGCCTTTAATGGCCCCTTTGTTTCCAAAAAACAACAATAAACTTTATTATAAAACAGAATATGAATTCAGAACACTTTCCAAACAATCAAACGCACGTTCACCAGCAAAAGAACAGTCTATACATTTGTTCTTTTATGTTTTAAGAGCACTTATATTTCCAGGGAGACGAGCACCACTGTTTCATTCAGCCGCTCATCATGAATGAATGAACGAACAGAGGAGCTTCCAAACATTTGTGAATCACACTTTCCTTAAATTTTCTGCACACACGGCCAACAGAACAGCACTGCACTGATTAAAAATCAATAGTCTTTGAACCTCTAACTTGGCAGCTTATAATGTTCTTACATTGATTATTTTTGCACTATTCTGCACTGCATGTACATTTTATATGGATTATGCTTACCTTATAGCATAAGTTAACATCTAGCCAGCCTAAAAGATATTATGAATAGAGACAGATTAGAAGATATTTTAAAGTGGCTGCACATTAAAAGCAAGAAGAAGGTATTCAGAGTCAAGTTTCTGGGCAAACGTCCCCGTCAGTGATGACCTCTTCCTCTGACCTCTGCTCTTAAACAGTGAAACCTCCAGAGATCCTGCAGTTCCTCGCCTGGACGAAGCTCCCTGTGTAGCTGATGTCGCAGCGCACCTCGTTGTTGGAGAAGTCCGACTCCTGAACCATGTGAGAAGGGTTCACCGTCACCTGAGGAACAGCAGAAACGTTTCATGTCAGATGAACCCATTCTGCTGTGGCTTTACCCATCCACCAGGTTACTGTGCATCCTGTCCTCTTTCTGCACCTTCAGTATGTAGTTTCCAGGTGGAACATCAGTGATGTCGATCCACTGGCAGTCGATGTTGGCGTGATACGTGTCGTAGCAGCCAGGACCGAGGCCCTGAGAGGAAAAACACTTTTCATCTGAGTCCATTCATGAAGGAATACAATAGATGGCTGGATGGAGCGACAGAGCAAATAAATAAATGTGGGATCAGGAAGACCAACCTGAGTGTGAGCGGTGCAGGCGAAGCGTCGACGAACTCCCGGATCACAGGAAGTGTCCTCCAGACAGAAACTGGCCTTGTGTCCCTCAGCGACCTTCTGTCCAGTGGAGACGTCCAGCAGGTCATAGTTACTGAAGGCCTCCATACTGTGGTAGTGTCTGCAGATAGATAGATAGAGAGACAGATAGATAGATAGACAAACAGATAGATAGATAGATAGATAGATAGATAGATAGATAGATAGATAGATAGATAAATAGATAGATAGATAGATAGATAGATAGATAGATATATACAAAGATAGATAGATATACGGATAGAGAGATGGATAGACAGATGATAGATAGATAGATGATAGATGGATAGACATATAGATACAGTAGATAGATAGATAGATAGATAGATACAGTAGATAGATAGATAGATAGATAGATAGATAGACAGATAGATAGATAGATAGATAGATAGACAGACAGATAGACAGATAGATAGATAGATAGATAGATAGACAGACAGATAGACAGATAGATAGATAGATGACTCACTGGTGACAGCTGTGCCATTCCCACTCATGTCTGGGCTTCACAGGGAGGAAGTCTGCTGTTCCTTGGTTCTTCACTCGCTGAGGGAACCTCAGCAGGACTCTGTAGTCCAGGTCACTCACACTGCGGTGATACGCAGACCTGAAGGGAACAAAAAGGGAACAAATTTACCTCTAATTTACGACACTTCTTGCACCATTGTTTTGCATCATCCTCCACTGCACACTGAACTCCTTCTCCAGTTTACATGACGCTGCATCACCGTGTCAGGTCTCTGGTCTCTGGTCTTGGCTCGGTGCTTTTTGCGTTCACCTCAGGAATCCTTTCCCTTCACAGCTTCTTTAACTTGGCTGACTGTCCGCTCAGATCAGAGGAGGGAATCTCAGGCGGTTGCCAATTTGTGTGACTCCAACACGCATCCTGATGTGGCAACCCTGAATGACTTCCATTATTTCTTTATCGTTGTGCACCCCATTGATTGATTGTCACACAGTGGAGGCCATGTGCAGACAGGACAACACAACACTGACTGTCTTCACTAATTAACTGATTTAACCTTATGAGGTGTGATGCCACATAAACCAGCACACCTGGCGAGACAGTTTTCCTCAGCAGCACAGCGAAGAGCGTACATCTGCACTCTCTGGATGTAAGAAGCAGCTTGGATGTAGTATGGATCAGGAACCAGGTCTGGGAGACCTGCAGGGAAAAATCACCTTTAAAATGATGTTAATAAATTAACAAACAAAGGAAGCATCCTTGTTAGTTAGTAAATAATAATAGACAGAAATACATTTGGTAAATTGATGAGATTATTACCAGAGTATCATACTTACAGTGTCTAAAGTAAAACATCTCTGATATACAAAAATAGGTAATCATCACAAATCATAGTGTTGAACAAATAATGGGACTTTTTATATCAGAGTATATTTGATATAAAATCACTTTCATTGCAGCAGATTCTTGAATGGAGAGCTGATATTCTGCACCGCTGCTCACCCTAATTAACTCTAACGACTCTCTCAGACCATCAGTCAACCATTTAATTTCAGTTGTGCTCAGATGCTTTCATACTGGAGACATCAGCTTGGTCCTGAGAGGACATTAACTCTCACCCTCACATTAAAAATGCATTAGATGAAAAATAGAGCATTTAAATTTTGAGCGTCGTGTGAATACAGTTTTCAGAGATTTTTTCAGGTTTTCTGCTTTTTTTCTGAGTTTCCTGTTTGACCCACCGTTGTGGAAGAACCTGGTGCCATAGCCCGGTCCTGCGGGGCGCATGGTGATCCTGTTCCTCTGGTCTGGTGGGTAAACATTATAGAAAACGGAGTTCCTGTGATGAATACTGTGCGGGTCCCTAGGGTCACCCAGAGTCCCTGCTGCATCCGGCCTTGGGCGAGGAAAGTGTATTTCCACTGCGTTACTGGACAAAGCTGTGGGAGGAACATCCGGTGTGATCCTGGTCAGTGAGCGCGCATCTCCTGAACGTGTGTTCCCATCTGCAGCCATGCTGACCCATCCAGGTGGGGCAGCTGATTCCGAGCTCTCGGAGCGCGTCCTTGCGCCTCGGCTGTGCGTAAAGTCCGGTGATCTTACCGGTGACTCAGTGGCCTGTTGTGCGCCGCCTCCAGGTGTGCTCCGGCCTTCCCGCGGGACTCCGCTGCCGGAGAACTCCTGGATGGAGAAAGCAGCAGCGCTGCGGTTGGGTGGAGTCTGAAGGGAACCCACATCCCGTCCGGTGGCTGCGCGGCGCGGTGGAGACTGACTGCGCGTCCCGGGTCGTCCCAAAGCGAGTAAATAGTGACCCGCATCAGCACCAAGAACCGAAGCGTCTATCTGATCGTTTTGAGCCGCGTCCCCGAGCTCCACATGTCTGGTTCTGGTGGATCTGCTGAGCGCAGCAGGAGGGTGAAGTCGGTTAAAACGGTTTTTAGTTGTCAATAAAAGCTGAGTGCGCCTTCTGGTCTGCGCAGGTGAGCGATACTGAGTCCCTGTGCTCAGCAGACTGTACACCTGGCCGTTATTCTCCCACTGAACCCGGTGCCTCCAAGGTCCGACACGTTGGTGCTGCCCGGTACCAAAACACACCAAAACCCCCAGCAGGCAAATTAACAGGAGCAGCTTCTCCATGGCTCAGTGTGATGGTGCGTCTGGTGAAGAGCTCCAACACTGAGACATTAAGGGTCATGAACATTTGGGTCTGACCCGCAGTGATGGGTGGAGGTTTGGATTCACTCAGTAGCTCACGCACTTACGCACAACATCACCACCGAGTTGACGTCTTCAAATGTTTGTAATGTGACTTACTCCCAGAAAAAAACATAATAATCACACATGCAGTGCCAGGAGGTCAAACTCAGTTTAACCATTTCACCACCATTGCAGTTATCAGCGTGTTACGCACGGTGTTTTTGGAGTTATGAGAAGAAAAGGAAGAACTTAAGATAAGAACTGCAGTGGTTTATGTGATTTAAGTGCATGAAGAATACAACACCTCTGTGCTATAAAAGAAAAAGATCAGTGTACATGAGTGAGGCCACGACCTGCTCTACCCCCTGAGCTTAACATCTGTAGGGATTTAATTTCCTTGTACTTGGCACACAGTGAACAGGCCAACAGGCGGTGGACTGGCGCTTTTGGTGAGTGCAGCAGCCTGCAGCACATCACACTGTGTGTGATCAACCTGCTGGATCCCCTCTGAAAACAAGTCAACTTGTTCACCACATGATGGCAGTGGACCCTCACTGAGAGGCAGAACTAGGTCACTCTATCCAGCTCTTGTGTCTGCAGATGTCAACATGTCAAGGCCATTTTTTTAAGCTTTGAACAGGAATGATGGAAATATCCTGAATAACCTGTGGGCAAAAACACCCAAAAGCATAGAAAACTACAGAGTTCAGACTTTATGATGCCTTTTTATTTAATTTTATTTATGTAGGTGTAGGTGGGAGGCCCTCACCCGACCTTTGCTTTTATTTGTCACCTCCTGGCTGCTGGACAATAACGTGGTGACGAAAGCAACCAGCATGCTCAGGATTAGAGGAGGTCAGAGCGTATAATCAAACCTCCTGTATCTGCACCAACACTGCAGGAACCCCGCTCTAAATATACCCACACAAGCACCCAGAGCCTTTCAGCAATCTGAGCGAGTATGAATCCATGAGTGAGTGTGAGAAACAGGAGAGAGTGTGGTGGAACGTGAACACAGGGTCCAGGTCTGGTCGACTCAGGCAGGCTGTAACTGGACGGGTGTCATTCCTCTCAGAGCTCTTCAGATCCCTCCAGCCAGCGACACTCTGTCCTAACTCGTTGACAGACATGATTTAAACCACTGGCACGAACAACCACCATGTGGGATCTGACACCATCAATGAACACTGGCTTTAGCTTCCATCTAAGCTGCTTTCGAGGTTAAAACTTTTAGGATTTCTGTCACTATAGTTTAAAATGTTCTGGAAATCTGGTGAGAAAAGTGTCATTACACCATGAACTGTGGTTTTTTAAGTCCAGTGGTGAAGGCAACTGTATACTCAAGTACTGTGTAGAGACATTTATACACAAATACTCATAGTTTTTCTTCACTCCATTTCAGAGGGAAGTCTTATCTTTTCTGGTCACTTTGTGGACTAAAATGTGACGCTAAACATATGATCAGGATGTAAAATTGATGTTGAATGGTACATGGACTGCACTTTTATTGACCTTCAGCATCTTGCTCAAGAGCGCTGTGACAAGTGGACAGCAGGAGCTGGGGATCACATTACCAAACTTAATGTGATAATTAATATAGTGAATTATAATTGATTAAATCATCCAAGTAGAAATGTGTAAGTTGACTCTGTCAATGCATCTCTAATAATAGTAATTCAATAATACAGCCTGTGATATATGGCCATGTAGTTTTACCTACCATGACTAAAGTAGCATCACCATTCAAATTTTATGTATTAGGAAACCGTATTGACAGAAGGGAATTATTTTATGACTGTGTATTATATTAAAATAGAATAGAATAGTTTTCTATTCATCCCTCACTGGAGGAAATTCACTTGCCACAGCAGTGTAAAGAATTATACTGTAGGAAGAAAAACAAAACAATAAACAACAATAATTAAATAATGGAATAAGTAATAATAATAATAATAAATATTTACGGCATTTACAAAAAGAATAATTAGATAAGTGGGTGTGAGTGTCAGTGGTTGTGTGTCTCTATGTGTCCTGTGATGAACTGGACACTTGTCCAGGGTGTACCCTGTCTTTCACCCTAAGACAGCTGGGATAGACTCCAGCCCCCCTGACCCTATGAAGATAAGCGGTAGATAATGGATGGTTGGATAATTAGATAAATAAAATGTATACAAATAAAACAAAATTAAAAACTGTGACATTTTGCTGTGCAAAGTAACCTAGTTATTGTTGAATTTTGATGAGAAAATGACAGAAATAGCAGTGACAGCAAAGAGTCCAGCTGTATTAACATTAGCCAGTGATGCTGATGCTATAAAGGATTAACTATTTCACTACAAATTTAAAAAAGTTCTATAAGAACAAAGTATTGTGAAAGAGGTTAACACTGGGTTAAAGCCTGGATAGAGTTCAGTTTTGTACCTGTCTGCAAGAGTCAATCTGTTATCTACCTGTTGAACCTGCTCGGCAGATGACACCTGTGATTGATTAGTCATGTCTACAGAGGACGGCAGTGGGAGCTGCTAGATATCTACACTTTTCAGGTACAAACTGAGTATTTATACTTTTTTTAAACTTGGAATGTGTTTGTTTGAGTTGTGTTGTTTGTTTTTTCACTGAATCGTCAGTGTTGTGACAGCACTATATTGTTTTTATATCGGTAACTGGAACTAACTGACTGACTGGCAGCTAGCTAACTGTTTGCTCAGAGCCAGACTGTACAGGAAGTCCCGCCCACACGGCCACTCCAGCCAATCACGGGCCGAACACTACGCTACGTCAGCAACACAACATGTTTTCAGCTAGAAAAACACACCAACTAATTATTATATCCCTACATAAACTATTCCATGTTAAGTTACTGTAGCCTTTTGCGATAATACTTTTGTCAATGACTCTATGGTCCAGTCATATAGTAATAAAGTCTATAGATCAGTCATATAGTAATAAAGTCTATAGATCAGTCATATAGTAATAAAGTCTATAGATCAGTCATACAGTGATAAAGTCTATAGATCAGTCATAGGGTGATAAAGTCTATAGATCAGTCATACGGTAATAAAGTCTATAGATCAGTCATAGGGTGATAAAGTCTATAGATCAGTCATACGGTGATAAAGTCTATCAGTCATACGGTAATAAAGTCTATAGATCAGTCTATAGATCAGTCATACAGTGATAAAGTCTATAGATCAGTCATAGGGTGATAAAGTCTATAGATCAGTCATACGGTGATAAAGTCTATAGATCAGTCATACGGTAATAAAGTCTATAGATCAGTCTATAGATCAGTCATACAGTGATAAAGTCTATAGATCAGTCACACAGTGATAAAGTCTTTAGATCAGTCATACGGTGATAAAGTCTTTAGATCAGTCATACAGTAATAAAGTCTATAGATCAGTCATACGGTGATAAAGTCTATAGATCAGTCATACGGTGATAAAGTCTATAGATCAGTCATACGGTGATAAAGTCTTTAGATCAGTCATACGGTAATAAAGTCTATAGATCAGTCATACGGTAATAAAGTCTATAGATCAGGCATACAGTGATAAAGTCTTTAGATCAGTCATACGGTAATAAAGTCTATAGATCAGTCATACGGTAATAAAGTCTATAGATCAGTCATACGGTAATAAAGTCTACAGATCAGTCATACGGTGATAAAGTCTATAGATCAGTCATACAGTAATAAAGTCTATAGATCAGTCATACGGTAATAAAGTCTATAGATCAGTCATACGGTAATAAAGTCTACAGATCAGTCATACGGTGATAAAGTCTATAGATCAGTCATGCGGTGATAAAGTCTATAGATCAGTCATACGGTAATAAAGTCTACAGATCAGTCATACGGTGATAAAGTCTATAGATCAGTCATACAGTAATAAAGTCTATAGATCAGTCATACGGTGATAAAGTCTACAGATCAGTCATACGGTGATAAAGTCTATAGATCAGTCTATAGATCAGTCATGCGGTGATAAAGTCTATAGATCAGTCATACGGTGATAAAGTCTATAGATCAGTCTATAGATCAGTCATGCGGTGATAAAGTCTATAGATCAGTCATACGGTGATAAAGTCTATAGATCAGTCTATAGATCAGTCATGCGGTGATAAAGTCTACAGATCAGTCATATGGTGATAAAGTCTATAGATCAGTCATGCGGTGATAAAGTCTATAGATCAGTCTATAGATCAGTCATGCGGTGATAAAGTCTATAGATCAGTCATACGGTGATAAAGTCTATAGATCAGTCTATAGATCAGTCATGCGGTGATAAAGTCTATAGATCAGTCATACGGTAATAAAGTCTATAGATCAGTCATACGGTAATAAAGTCTATAGATCAGTCTATAGATCAGTCATACAGTGATAAAGTCTATAGATCAGTCATACGGTAATAAAGTCTATAGATCAGTCATACGGTGATAAAGTCTATAGATCAGTCATACGGTGATAAAGTCTTTAGATCAGTCATACAGTAATAAAGTCTATAGATCAGTCATACGGTGATAAAGTCTATAGATCAGTCATACGGTGATAAAGTCTATAGATCAGTCATACGGTGATAAAGTCTTTAGATCAGTCATACGGTAATAAAGTCTATAGATCAGTCATACGGTAATAAAGTCTATAGATCAGGCATACAGTGATAAAGTCTATAGATCAGTCATACAGTAATAAAGTCTATAGATCAGTCATACGGTAATAATGTCTACAGATCAGTCATACGGTGATAAAGTCTATAGATCAGTCATACGGTAATAAAGTCTACAGATCAGTCATACGGTGATAAAGTCTATAGATCAGTCATGCGGTGATAAAGTCTATAGATCAGTCATACGGTAATAAAGTCTACAGATCAGTCATACGGTGATAAAGTCTATAGATCAGTCATACAGTAATAAAGTCTATAGATCAGTCATACGGTGATAAAGTCTACAGATCAGTCATACGGTAATAAAGTCTATAGATCAGTCATGCGGTGATAAAGTCTATAGATCAGTCTATAGATCAGTCATGCGGTGATAAAGTCTATAGATCAGTCATACGGTGATAAAGTCTACAGATCAGTCTATAGATCAGTCATACGGTGATAAAGTCTATAGATCAGTCTATAGATCAGTCATGCGGTGATAAAGTCTATAGATCAGTCATACGGTAATAAAGTCTATAGATCAGTCATACGGTAATAAAGTCTATAGATCAGTCATACGGTGATAAAGTCTACAGATCAGTCATACGGTAATAAAGTCTATAGATCAGTCATGCGGTGATAAAGTCTATAGATCAGTCATACGGTGATAAAGTCTACAGATCAGTCATACGGTAATAAAGTCTATAGATCAGTCATACGGTGATAAAGTCTACAGATCAGTCATACGGTAATAAAGTCTATAGATCAGTCATACGGTGATAAAGTCTACAGATCAGTCATACGGTAATAAAGTCTATAGATCAGTCATACGGTGATAAAGTCTACAGATCAGTCATACGGTAATAAAGTCTATAGATCAGTCATGCGGTGATAAAGTCTATAGATCAGTCATACGGTGATAAAGTCTACAGATCAGTCATACGGTGATAAAGTCTATAGATCAGGCATACAGTGATAAAGTCTACAGATCAGTCATACGGTAATAAAGTCTATAGATCAGTCATGCGGTGATAAAGTCTATAGATCAGTCATACGGTAATAAAGTCTATAGATCAGTCTACAGATCAGTCATGCGGTGATAAAGTCTATAGATCAGTCATGCGGTGATAAAGTCTATAGATCAGTCATGCGGTGATAAAGTCTATAGATCAGTCTACAGATCAGTCATGCGGTGATAAAGTCTATAGATCAGTCTACAGATCAGTCATGCGGTGATAAAGTCTATAGATCAGTCATGCGGTGATAAAGTCTATAGATCAGTCTATAGATCAGTCATACGGTAATAAAGTCTATAGATCAGTCATGCGGTGATAAAGTCTATAGATCAGTCATGCGGTGATAAAGTCTATAGATCAGTCTATAGATCAGTCATACGGTAATAAAGTCTATAGATCAGTCATGCGGTGATAAAGTCTATAGATCAGTCATACGGTGATAAAGTCTACAGATCAGTCATACGGTGATAAAGTCTACAGATCAGTCATACGGTGATAAAGTCTATAGATCAGTCTACAGATCAGTCATACGGTAATAAAGTCTATAGATCAGTCTACAGATCAGTCATGCGGTGATAAAGTCTATAGATCAGTCATGCGGTGATAAAGTCTATAGATCAGTCATGCGGTGATAAAGTCTATAGATCAGTCTACAGATCAGTCATGCGGTGATAAAGTCTATAGATCAGTCTACAGATCAGTCATGCGGTGATAAAGTCTATAGATCAGTCATGCGGTGATAAAGTCTATAGATCAGTCTATAGATCAGTCATACGGTAATAAAGTCTATAGATCAGTCATGCGGTGATAAAGTCTATAGATCAGTCTATAGATCAGTCATGCGGTGATAAAGTCTATAGATCAGTCATGCGGTGATAAAGTCTATAGATCAGTCTATAGATCAGTCATACGGTAATAAAGTCTATAGATCAGTCATACGGTAATAAAGTCTATAGATCAGTCATGCGGTGATAAAGTCTATAGATCAGTCTATAGATCAGTCATACGGTAATAAAGTCTATAGATCAGTCATGCGGTGATAAAGTCTATAGATCAGTCTATAGATCAGTCATACGGTAATAAAGTCTATAGATCAGTCATGCGGTGATAAAGTCTATAGATCGGTCTATAGATCAGTCATACGGTAATAAAGTCTATAGATCAGTCATGCGGTGATAAAGTCTATAGATCAGTCTATAGATCAGTCATACGGTAATAAAGTCTATAGATCAGTCATACGGTGATAAACTCTACAGATCAGTCATACGGTAATAAAGTCTATAGATCAGTCATGCGGTGATAAAGTCTATAGATCAGTCATACGGTGATAAAGTCTACAGATCAGTCATACGGTAATAAAGTCTATAGATCAGTCATGCGGTGATAAAGTCTATAGATCAGTCATGCGGTGATAAAGTCTATAGATCAGTCTATAGATCAGTCATGCGGTGATAAAGTCTATAGATCAGTCTATAGATCAGTCATGCGGTGATAAAGTCTATAGATCAGTCATGCGGTGATAAAGTGATCAAATTTTATTCTAATCTAATGTAACTTAATGTTATTTATTAAAATAACTTATAATAATAATAAAAATTCTCAATGAAGCTGCTTAAAGAAGAGAGGCATCTTCATTGATATTAATATTGTTGCATTAATAATGTTTACAGACAGACTTCCTGGTCCAGGCCAGAGGAGACAACCACAGATGAGCGAGCTGATCGGTGAGTACAGTCAGTGTTCTCCTGGGTTATTCACACTTCACCCAAATTAACATGAAAAATGTGAAATGTTCATGTTGCGCTGCTGCTAAACACACAGATGTTGTTGTTTTTTGTGTCATGTTTGTCCTCGATGAACAGATCTGCGTGCTTTAACAGGCATCACAGTGCTGTCATTTTTAGCACCGGTGCTCCAGGCCAGTGTGGTTTAGTCTTACATCGACCTGCCACAACGTCACAACAATCACCTTGTCACTCCATTTCCACTGGACACACACATGACGGATCACATGTACCTCCAGCTGAGCTGGCCGACTGTTTGCTTCTTTGACAGCTGCCAATAAAATGAAGGGGAACTGAAGCCCAACAGGAATCTAACATTGATCTACTTTCTGATTTATTGATCAGTATAAGAGACATTGGTTGCCACTGTACTTTGACCGCACCTGTCTGACCTGTTCTTTATTTAGCTGTGGTTTGATGAGCTGTTCGCACGAACTCTGTGACAGGAAAAGGTATTCCCTCAGGGGAAATGAGGAATTATGCTGTCCTATTTATACACATGGAAACATAGGTGACATGAGCACGTGCCTCAGGCCTCATGTGCTGTAGATTTACAGTTCCAGTAGCCTAAATCTTGTGGTTAGTCTGATGAGCTACTTAGGCTTCTCTTAATGCTGAAAAGGCCCAGGAGGACCGATTTAGATTCAAGAGCATCTCCTGTTTCTAAAATAGACCTGGATGTAGTTCACATGGATTGTTTTTCTAGTGTAATTGAGGTATTCAGTTAATGACATTAAAGGTATTAAATGTCTTGGCAGTTAGATCATTGTACCATGTTCAGCTGAGACTGAGCTACATGAAGCCAGAGTGGCCCACCATCTTCATCAGTGGTTCCCAACATTTTGGCCTGTGCCTTTTCAAAGTAAAACAGGGAAAGACAGCCCTGTTTTTTTTAAAGAAAATTACATGGAGTTATTTTAAATTTAATTATGTTTATTAATTTTGTTACACTATTCTTTTACAATAATAAATCTTTATATATTTTTGCCATTTAAAATATGTGTCACTTCCTGCGTCTATGAAGGCACCTTTACCTTCTGTCAGCTAACCATGGATGAATTAAAAAAAAGAAAAATATAGTTTAATTCTGTGTGGACAGATTCATTACTGGCTCACCTGTATTCTTGATATGTGGTGACAAATTAGCAACAAAGTGGGCTACTTTATTAATGTTCCATAAATACACCAGCATGTGTTTTAATTTATTGCACATTTTATCTCCTTAGAGTTATATTACCATAAATGGAGCGAACTGTAGTTTTTCTAAGAGCAGTATATATAAAACTTTATCAGCTGTTTAGCAGCACCTTAAAAATGTTATTTGGTGGAAGAGAATGCAGAATGGCTCTGATCGTTGATCTGAAGGTTGCTGACCTGCTTGGCCTGTTCTCCTTTCTTTAGATTGTTTTAGTTGAATAGTTTTCAGATGACAGAAGAATTAGTACCCTGTGAGAATCAACCACCCACAGTCAGTTAATACAGTTGATCACTGTGTTCTCAACAGAAGGAACGGTTGGTATGGAAAGTCTCAAAGCTCCTTATTCTTTTAAAATAGCATGTAATAATGTATTTGTTTAATTTTTAGAACAAGGAAGAACAATACACCCCACCTTGATTACAGACTGCCAGGGTATAAAATAACTATTTCTAGAGTTATCTTTCAGAAAACTGTTGAGGTCTAATTCATGTAATTTTGAAGGGGTAGCTTCAAATAAATCTTATCCCAAACTGACGTATGAGGAACAACTAATAACAATAATAATCATTATCATCATAAATAAGGTTAGTGCATGTTTATTAGTATTTAAATAATCAGGTAGCTCTTTATATAAGTTCATGAAGACCAACATAGAATTAAATCAGCTGCAAAAATTGTATTGTGTGATGACAAGAAAGAAAGACAATAAAGGCTCTTGCTGTAAATCACGCATTTATTTGTAGGAGAATGTGACAAATGGTCCAGAACAAGTCAGTGCTTTAATAAAATAGTAACATAATGATGGTGTGGTTCAACACCAACACCCCCACCCAATAAAACCACCAACAACAACATAGTGGTTCACTGAGGGTGATAAAAAAAAAACAATGAATCAATAATAACAATGATGTTGCTTTGTTTCATCCATAAACGAAGAATAAAATTAGAAAAGCGCCATAAAAAAAGAATCCTATTTACAACTTCTGTACAGGGATGAGAGGAGTCTTCCTGCTGCAAGAAAACAAAAACATTTTGTTATGAGGTACAGTTTAACATCCTTTTACTTTTGTACCATCAGGGTTCTTATGCATTATTATTTTTTCAAATATAAATACAATACAAAGGCAGAAACTGAATGTGTCAGCCCTCAAATGAAGGACATGTAAATGTACATTTCCTTGACCCATGACTTTATCGGTCTTCTCACCTATAAACGATTGAGCAGGTTGTTCTGAATGTCCTCATACACCTGGTTGTAGATCTCCTCTTTGGACTTCAAACCATCCAGGTACTCTGAAACAGAGACAAAGCCAACCAGTTAATTTTGAAAGGACTCCTCAAAAATCAGAATAGATTACAGTGAATTTCCCCAAAGCATTAAATGAATTTAAGCTGCAACACACCGATATTCAAGCCGCTGTTCTCCATCTCTTGTCTGTGCTTCAGGTACATCGGCCACACATGGCCGTCAAACAGGCCGGGAGGGTCGGGGACAGTGTACTGTCTTGTACTGAAAATTATAACAAACTGTTAGAGAACATGCACTTGTTTAGACAGGGTTATGAGGAAAACAGCTGGAGTGAGGGAGTACAAAAAGAATAAATGTGAGAATGTATTCACTAAATGCTTGTTTGTATATGCTCACCTTCTCCTCCTCTTGCAGTCCTCATAGGGAATCGTGATGTAGTAGCTCTTGTCAAAAACATCCAGCAGGGGCCTAAAGACAAACAAGACCATCAGTGAGTATGCGTGTAGAACTAGAGAAAATGAGCACAGTCATGCATCATGTCTCTTATCCATATCTCTGCAGTGTGCTCCACATTCATCCCTAGGACACCGAGATATGCACACCCAGTAGTCAACATTAAGGACAACTCGTGCTCAACGCTTATCTGTAACTGCAGGACCTGCCAGGAGGCGTCTGCATACTGTGCATGCACCAATGGGAAGCATGTTAAGTGACCATGTGACACTACAGAAATAGCACAGCACACCCAATCTATGTTGTTATGAATTTCTTAGAAGTTGTGATAAACAACGCCTCCCCAAAGATGGCACACATTAGAGCGAACATACGGGTAGTTATAGAGCAGAAAGCCCTCCACGATCAGAATGTGGATCTGCTCATCTGGGTCAGCATCGTCACACACAGAGGACAGAGGGACGCCATGGGAACGAGCGAACTTCACTGGGTTCTCCATCCAGCCTTTTACGGTGTTGGTCATGGCCTCCATGTCCAGAGCGCCGATCACTGTAGAGCAGATGGTGAATTGGTCAAGAATATATGTATATTCTATACATATGTGTTGCCAAGTTTCTGGAAGGTTTTACCAACTATGATGATGTGTGTTGAGTGGATATATGTGATGTTGGAGGGTGCGAGTGTACGATTATATTAAAAAAAAAGTTTAAACAATGAGTCTTTGGCAGTCTTCAGTGAAGTCTTACCATCCCATTGTCTAAAGCCGTCCTCCCCGACCTCTATCTGATCTGGTTTCTGAAATAACAGTCACCGATAAAACATCGCTGCAACCTCACAGCTCTGAACACAAGTTGCAGAGTCCACTCACATGCCAGAGTACCAGGGCTTAACAAGCACACAGACAGAAACAAAGGCAAGCAAAGGGTGAGCACAAGCTAAAGCGAGTAATTCACAAATTACACAGTTTAAGTGAAAGTAGGAAATGAGAAAATGAGGGTAAATGCCAAACATGATATAACTTGAAAGAGAACAGGGATGCATGCTTGTCATGTTAGGGAATTAACTGAAGGTGTTTTATCTCTAACAGGAATCTGAAGAAAACACTACGAGGCAGCAGCAAGAAGAGACAAGCAGGTAAATAAAACTGCACAGGTTATTTCCTCATGATCTACTGTGGGGGACAGAAGGTTACTTAGCAGGCAACGCTCATACAGTGTTAATAAAGGAAAAGAAGCGGGCTAACCTAACAGCAACACTCTCCTTATTATGATTATTATTAAACTCACCTTGAAAAAGTCATCTTGATGCACAACACAGCAGTTGGGCAACGTCCTGATCAGCTTATTTGTCAGGGTGGTTTTTCCACCGTTAGTGACCCTGGAAACAAAAAGCAAAAATAAATTGAATATAATAATAATTAGAGTAGGTGTTGAAAACTACAGCTGTGGTTTAAGTATAGGAGGAAAAGTAGAGCCAGAAGCCATGTGGTGCCCTTTGTTTTCCATTGAGTTGGAACTTGTGAATTATAAAGTGTAATTTAGGACACAAGACACAAAGATTTGCTTTAAAAAAACTATTAAATATAGTAAGTAGGTGACGCTTGTGTGACAAAAAGGATCTGCTTTAGTAAAGAAACAGTGCTGAGTAAAACACACGTGCTCATAAACTAGATAACACGCATTAAAATAGTGTCATTTACTCATTTAAAAGTGTCTAAATAAATGATGAAAATCAGCAGTGACGTGTTTTTGTTGTGGGACAATGCTAATGTTAAATCTCCCTCCACTTTTGAACCGGTTTTTCAAAAGTCCCGCTCGATTTATGACAACAAACCGGCCGGAAGTGACGGAAAACAGGCGGGCAGCTGAGAAAACATCAGTCCTGACTGCACATCTGTCAACCTGATGCTACCAGCAGACACCTTTTATACAACACGAAGCTTTATCTGAAACTTTGGTACAACTAGAAGCTTTATCTGAAACTTTTATACAACTAGAAGCTTTATCTGAAACTTTTATACAACTAGAAGCTTTATCTGAACCTCCATTTTAACTTTAGATCAGTGACACAGCGCCAGGAGAGATCATTTAACGTGATATAAACTACTGACTCAGATAACATTACACTGGTTTAGGTAGGACTAGATGGATGTAAAGTTAGCTTGCAAAAAAAAAAAAAAAAAGTTTGATTTTGAAATGTACATATAAAAAAACTTACCCGCCAATTCCTATAATGTATTTCATCTTTCCGTGTCTTCTCGGCAGTCCTGCTCAACTTCAGCTGAAGAAACACTTAAGGACTTTTCACTAAGGTCGAGGGCAAAAATCCGACAAATTAAACGCCTCTAAAAGTGTAAAATTAAGGTATTTATTGCTCTAAAGCCCTTTTTTCTGTTGCTCCATTCACTGTTTGGCTGGTAGCTCGCGAGGCGCTGCAATTTATATCCAATGCGCGCCTCATTGCGTCACCGTTGACGTAGAGTCAGGGGCGTTCCCGTTGTCGGACGTGCTCGTGACTCGGGCTACGTGCCTCTCCGCAGCAGCCAATCAGCGTCCAGAGAGCTGCTGTCGTCCGCAGACAGGCTCAGGTGGTTGACGGCACCTGCTGCAGTCGTCACAGCCACGAGCTGAAGCTGTGCTGTTCTTCAGCAGCTAATCCAGCTGGTGTGACCTGACGTGGAAAACTACTAGAGCAGAATAAAATAATCTGTATTGATTCCCCCTTGACTTGTTACAGCAGCATGAACAATAAGAAAAAAACATTAAAACAGCAATGATGAAATAATAGACTAAGTAATAGCAATAATGCATATTTACAGCATGTACTAAAACAGAAATACATATTTTTAATAGCAAATAAAATAAAATAAAATGCAGCTTTTAGGCTGGCTATGACTGATGATTAAATCAGTAAAAAAAACACTGTTAAAAACATGAAAAATAAATTTGTTTGTCAGAATTGGCATGTATACTGACATTTTAGGTCGATCTGCTATAAAGACAAGTGTGTAATTTTAATAAATTAAATATGATGATGATCACATTCAACTTCAGTCACATTAGATATGCAAAAGTTACATTACATATAAATCATTTAGGCTAAATGTATTCTGTGACGTATGTGTACTAATGTGTCTTACAAATAGGTCCTGCTTTCATAATTATGCTGAATTAAAAGGACGTACATATTATGAGTAAATATAAAAAGTATTAGTAATACCACATCCTTGAAATATCACATTAAAATTTTATGTTATTGTTTGAAACACAGTATACATTATGATATTCTGTAAATGATTAAAAAAAATGGATCATATGTTATAAACTGATCATTCAAAAAGTAACTGTCAGGTAAAGTAATGGAACAAAATTACATCACCTCCCTCTGAAATATAGTGAAATAAAAGTATAAAAAATAGCATAAAAGTCAGATACAAATATCTGAGAATTCCAGTCCAGGTGTAATGTGAGTGCTGTTGCAGCCGTCAGGGGTCAGAGGTCAACAGTCAGGGTCAGTATTAGGGCATATACATGAGTATATAAGGAGTATAAGAGTGACTCATGTGATTACCTCATGGTTACGGTGACATCACAGGACATTTCTCTGGAGCTCAAAGTGAAACGTGATCGCAGCCCCGTCCGGATCTGAAGCTGTAACATCTCTCTGTGAAGGCTCTTATGGGATGTTCTCAGGAAGTCATTTTCTGCCTTTCAGGTGAAACACGTTCAGCAGGCTAAATATGCTCATTTGTAGGGTTAGAATATTAAAGAAATGTCTGTGAGGATCTCAGGTCGGAGCAAAAGAGAGTCAGCTGGACCTGCATGAGGTTTGTTGAGGTTGACTCTTTTTTTCTCTTGTTGAATATTAAAGAAAACAGTTCATACTGGTCAAACTGAAATGAAATGATCACAAAGTGGATGTTTCCTTTTTGTTGTCGCTGCTGGGAGTTTTTACACACAGGCCATAATATTTTCTATATTTTAGTGCAGATTTTTCTGGCCTCTTTGGCGCTGTGTAAACCAGCTGGAAACACAATGCTGTCATAAAAACATCCTTTTGAGTAAATATGACAAACTTATTAGCAAATATATTTACACATCCAGGAATAAACTGACTCTAAGAGTTCATTGTTGTCTATAATATCCATTAATTAATATCCACTCTATCTTAAGAGTATAAACGATCTTCCTGTATCGTATGAAAAAGGAAAAAAATGTTTTTTTTTTACCCAGTTTATTCAGTTTTATGTACAAGACAGAACCAATCATATCAATCCAGAATACAGGATGATTGATCATGTTTCATTCAGATCTGAGCATGTTTTAACACACACAATTGAGAGGCAAACAATTCATAATTATGTTAATATTGTGTTTTTATAGTCAAAATAAACATTTTTGTCAGTCATTTCTATGCAAACCTTGGTTATAACATTGGGGGGTGACTTCACATAATAAACCTACAAACTATAATAACTACAAATGGAAAAGCTACCCTTTACAATCCTTCACTTTTTCTGTATTTTTAAAATATTAATTAGTGATTGGCTGAAGAATCAGGCACTCAGTACAGCAAACAAAGCTCAGACACAATTTATCAAGGATGATAAATGTTTGTTTACTGGCGCAAAAAAAAACAAAACAACCAAAACAGGACAGAAAATAAATGAAAATAATTGAAAATAATGAAATATTTCTTGAACGTTCCCGTACCAGAAAGTCATAACTGAGTCCCATTATTTCTGTACCAAAGAAGCGTAAACATGTTCATGCCTTACTACTACACACAGCTGCATGACATCAGTAATACTAGTAAACAACAACAACACAAAAAACAACAACCCAACAGTGCAAACAAAGGCAGCCAGGCTCTATTAATTATTCTTTGCAAAAATAAAAGATTTTTACTCCTCCTGCTACAACAAGTTGGAAGACACAAGAGAAAAATAATTTTAAAGCACAAACTAAATTTCCACATGAACTTGTTTATTGAGAAATAAGAATTTAATGTCCTCTCTGTCCTGTCTCTTTTGGAAATCTGTTCCCATATGAAACTGATCAATAAGTTGAGTGATAGATACGCAGAAATTATATATATATATATATATATATATATATATATATATATATATATATATATATTAAAAAAAAAATGCAATCATACGTACAATGTTCGTCTTGATTATGGCCTCTTTGACACTGAAAGTTCATACAAAATTATTGCAGATGTTTTGTTTGTGGTGGGTTAGTATAACATTTATCCTGACATACAGAGTAAAATGTCTAAACATGAATATAAAGACGACTTGTTTTATGTTGTATGACTTTTATGTGGCCATAATCACAAAGAAGACAAGCATTGCATTTTACCACATGCATATTAATGGTTCAGAAAGTCTTTGTCAAAATGCAAATATTGATCATGTTCCTGTATTTTTTACGAACAAGACGACAGAGACACGTCACAAACACAAGTTGGTCAGCTCCATGTGTTAGAAGGCCTTAATTACAGCAAAAAATAATCTAGAAGAAGGCATCTGATGCATCTTTATTTACATCTAACGGCATGAATAGAAATGTGTGTTTGTTCTGACGGTCACACACTGACCCAAGATCTGCTACATCAATGAGGTTTTATGTACACATCGCTAGTGTTGGCAGCACAGCGTGCAATTATCAGAGTTTAATTCATAAATTTAATTTATCACTGACAAATAGAAGGATTGTCAAATTGTGAATGCTTCAAATGAAGTTACAACAGGAGAACCTACATTTACAGCTTCTTTAGTTTTCATTTAGTGTTGAGAGTGAATCTCTATCAGGTTCCTCCTGATGATGTAACATTACAATGTGATTTACATTACAGCGACTTGCTTCGTACGTTTTCAAGTAGAAACGTGAACCTCAGTGGAGGAGGAAGGGCTCCACACAGAGGTTTAATGAGATGGAGAAAATCACCAGCTGGAAATCTGAGGGTTCATGCTCCAGACGTCCAACTCAAGCTGCAGAAACAGAAGGAAATCGTGTAAAGAAATGCACATGTGGTGTCACCGTCTGGTCCTTCTAAACCAAAACTCATTTTACTGTCGTTCATGGGACACATCCAGCGCTTTATAACCTGTCGATCAAAAGACCTCCAAATGTTCCTCTGTCTTATGGTGTGAAGACGTTCACTTTTATTCTGAAAATGCTGACATTTGATGAAGAAACTGTCATTTACTGAACAGATGTTTCCTCAAACCTGCCAACAAATCACCTGTTGGTCACCTGTCACCTGGCTGGCTCATCCTATATGCACCTCGTTAAAACTTAAAGCACATCTGGACATTTTACCTTCACCAAAGTGACGCTCCATCCTTCTCATAATCCCTGATCCACAATCATCGACTTTGGCCTGAAAATGAGAGAAAAAATGTGCACAGATATACACATCACATGTTGGAGGGATGACAGCGTATTTGAAACTATGTGAGATATGTGATCATATATCAAAAATATGATTTAATGACCCAGAGTGGAGCGGTACCTCTCAGACTTTTTAAGTGGCTCCTGAGGGGCCGACTGCTCCTGCTCCATCCTGCACACATGTACAGTTATTATTGTCCTCTGTGGCCAATTAATTCAGCTTGAAGTGCTTCCACCACAGTTCATTTCAGGTGTGATTCTGCATGAGCAGTAAATATTAAATGTATGAGTAGATGTGTTTTACCTCTCCCTCCGGGCTCTAATCCTCTCCTCGTCAAATCTGAAAATGAGCAACACGGTTATCCTCCAGTAAATCCATTCAAAGAACTGATCAGACTGACATGAAGCAAAGCTGTAATGAAGGAGGCCACCTGGTGGTCGGAGACACTTACTGCACCACACATTCAGGGACGTGGACATGCTCCATGGGGACGATCTCTGCCAGCTCGTCCAGGCTGTGGACGTACTGGATCTTATTCATGAACTTCACACTGCGGACAGAAAGAATGGCTCATTAAAATCACAGTCTGGTCCTCGTCAAAAAGCACTTTAGGTACTGTAGGTCTGCCAGGTAGGAGCGAAGTGTCACCTGATGAAGGGCCTGGATATGGCCAGGACAGTACGAATGAACCAGGTGGGATGAGCGATCACCAAAGACTTCAGGTTCTTCCTCAACCTGCCACCAAAACAGAAAAAAACACCCAGTTCACTCCAAAAATGTAAATAACATTAAGTAAGAGGAGGTTTTCTGCCTCCTGTCACTGTCTTAGTCCAAAAACAGTTTGTTAAAACAAAAACCATCCTTCCAACAAATGCACATTCTGGGATAAATTCCTAGAATACAGGAAAAAAGACAAATAGCGAGGACATTCCCTTGGATCACTTTACTGCTTGATGAGTGCAGTTTTCTGCATATTTTGCTGATTTACTATTAACTGGCTCAACCCTCCTCAACCCACAGCTCTGATCTAAAACTAAAACTCCCTGTTTTTAAAAGGTGATGGACATTCTCTTATTGATTATCTTGGCTAGATAACCTAATATTTTGGACATGCAAGTATGGGTAGGTATGTACATGCGTGAAAGATATATGCATGAGTGTCTATGTCTTGTAGTTTCCTCCTTTTCCCACCTCCTGTCGATCATCTGGTAGCATTTCTTGAGCCAGCTGATCCCAGGCATTTTGCTGCGAGGCGTGGCTCCGTTCATGTAGATGATCAGGTAATCTTCAGCCACCAGCATCTCCAGACTGCTGACCACGTACCTTTAGAAAGGGTCTAGCATCATGAGGCAGCAGGTGCAGTAAATGAACTCTAATGCTGGTTACTTCTGACGTGAAAACTCACAGGAAGAGGTTCTCCATGATGTAGTGGTAGTCTGGACAGCTGCTGTCAGGCAGGTAACAGGCAGAGAAGACAATGATGGCGTTCAGGCCCTCGCCGTAGTAACCTGACAGGAGACAGTTTCAGTTGTTGAATAAAGCGTCTCTGCTCTGAGCTCCGGTGTGAAACCATCTCATGATAGTGAACTGACCTCCATGTGTGATGACCCTCAGGTAGGGTCTGATGACCTGCATGTCGATGCGATGCTCCTGCTCTCCGATGATCACCGTCCTCCAGAGGCGCCCGTTGCTGGCGTTCCCCTCCTCGTCCATGTCGCCTGAACCACCAGCTGGACCTGCTTTGGCCGAGGCCACCGGCGTGTCGTCTGGACGGACACAAAGCCACAGTTTGTCCTGAACCCTCCTGTTGTCTTCCTGAGCTTCCTTTTATCCTCTCAGATCAAACTGACCCGCTCTGTTTGGACAGTTTATAAACTTGTCACTCAGTTCTGTAATAGATCATCTAATCAACACTAGTTTTTACATTTCTTCTTTTAATTTGTGGCCAATATAATTAAATTAGCTGAAATTTGCCTCATTTTTGGCGGAGAAAGTACTCAGACCAGAAAAAATGTACATAAAGAATCCAAAATAAATGTCTGTATGAAGGGGTTAAAGCAGTGGACAGACATTTTTGACCCCTCACCTTCCCACTCCAGGTCGTTGCCGTTGGTGATGAACTCCAGAGAGTCAGTCTCATCAGGTGTGTCGATGTCATCAACGTTGATGTCTAGGTCGTCCGGCGTGTCCAGGAAGTCATCTGACAGCAAAGAGCCCTCGCTTTGGTCCAGGGAGAGGTTCATCTCCGGGGCAACCAACGTACGGCGTTTACGGTGGGACGAGGACACACCGCCTCCTCCTCCTCCTCCTGATGGGCTCATATTCAGGGAGTTTGGAGGAGCTGCAGCAAGACGAGCGGAGGAGACACAAGGACATGTAAGTGATGTCATAAAGCAGCATGCTGTTTTCCATCATTGATCGTCAATCACTTACAGACTCGGTCGTCTGTGAGGCCACAGGAGGGATCCATGTCTCCGTACTCTGGTAGAGGTCTGAATGGAAAAGCATAATCAAACACTGTGATTAGGATGTGATCAATGGAGCAGTCAGGGTGTGGGTGGTGTCACTGAGAAGAGGATGGAGGCGGTGATTAACTTCTCTCTGGGGAGGGATGAAGCAGGACGGGAGGAGGAATAACAGATAAAGGAGGATGAGAGGAAGCAGAGGGAGTCTCTGCATGCAGACAAGCAGTGCAGTGTTGTTTACTTGTTTGTGTTTGTGTACTGGTAGCACCCGTCTGTGTGTTCATTCACACATCAGGACAAACACACGCATCCAGAGAGCTGCTTCATGCTCTGGCTTCAGCCCAGAGAAACCAGCCCTGCTCGACCCCTGCAGCGATCACCGGAGCGACGCTCCCTTTGTCACAAACAAAGCCAATTCTACACACACATTTATGGGGATTATCTCTTTAACAAAGAGCAAGATAATTCCTTTTGTTCCTGTCTGTGGCTGCATTGTCCTTCAGCTACAGATCAGTGGTATCAGGGTGAACTGATGATGCTTACCTTCTGGAAATAACGACGCTGCTGCTGACTAAAAGCTCTTTAACCTCACTCACTTTCAGCTTTGCCTCCCTGTTTTCTCAGCTGGTAGCAGAGCAGAGCATCTCTCAGGCTGCCTCAATAATCCGTCTGCTGCTCCTCCGTCTCCTAAAACCTGCCTCCATTTTCCGGGAGGTGCTGTGTTGTTGTTGGGTGACTGCTGATGCGTCACATGACGTAGCCTGAGATCATCCACAGACAGAGCTGCACCTGCTCCCATGACTTCCTGCCTCCCTGAGGAGGGGGGGGGAAGAAGAGGAAGAGGTGGCAGAAGAGGAAGAGGAGGAGGTGGTGGAGGAGGAGGGGGGAAGATAAGGACGAGTTAGTAGGAGAGGAAGAGGAGAATGAAGAGGAGGAGGAGGGGGAGAGAGGGAAGGAAGAGGAGGAGGAGGATTTGGAGGGAAGAGGAGAAGGAAGAGCAGGTGTAGGAGGAGGAGGAGGAGGAGGTGGAGGAGGAGGAGGAGATGGTGTTGGAGGAGGAGGAAGAGGGCCAGGTGGAGGATGAGGAGGATGAGGAAGAGGTGGAGGAGGAGGAGGAGGAGGAGGACTAGAAGTAGGAGGAGGGGGAAGAAGAGGAGCAAGTGTAAGAGGAGAAGGAAGAGGTGGAAGAGGAGAAGGAGCAGGAGGAGGTGGAGGTGGTGGAGGAGGAGCAGCATCTCATCCTCTCAACATCACAGTCCCACTCCCTTAACCTTCCTTAACCTTTCTTAAACTTGGTTAACTTTCCTTAGCCTTTCTTAACCTTCATTAACTTTCCTTAACCTTTCTTAACCCTCCTTAACTTTCCTTAACTTTCCTTAACCTTTCTTAAACTTCCTTAACTTTCCTTAACTTTCCTTAACCTTTCTTAACCTTGGTTAACGTTCCTTAACCTTTCTTAACCTTCGTTAACTTTCCTTAACCTTTCTTAACCTTCCTTATCCTTTCCATCTTTATGGTGCGTTTAGAGTAAATTTGATTTCCAGCCGTTCACATTAACTCAGTAAGCCTGTAGTGCTTCAGTAGATAAATACACTTTTATATAAAAGTGTCAGTATTATAAAACTACAGATAAACACTGCCTCTATATCCCCTCAGACTAATTCAGCTTCCCCGTAAAGAAACCCTCTCAGGCAATGAATCCATAATTAACTCCACAATTAACTCCAAATAATGAGCTTTTCATCCATAAATTAAGCTGCATATTTATATTTTAAGAGTACGCCACACAGCCAAAGGCGTAGTTATCCACTTCCAACACCAACCAGCGGGCTGTTTGATGTCAGTAGGACAGTAGAGCTGTTAAAATAAAAATAAATCACATCAAATAAAAGGATCCCACCTGGGGAAGTCTTCATCCTGCCACTCATCTTTCACCTCCAAGTTCTCCATTCGTAGCGTCGCCTCTGTGGTGCCTGGAGGTGTGAACGAGAGCGTTCATCAGTGAGCAACAATTACAAAAACAGGAAAACTGTCAGAAAATGTCAGATAAAATAGATGAGACTGACTAGACGCTCAGCCTCATGGCCGCACATGCAGGACCACGTGTTCGATGGATGACAAAAGGAAAAGCTGGCATTGTTGGAGGATTTTGTGGAAATTATTTTTCCATCATAATTTGGAGGCTGTAAGCACTCTTTAGTCACATGGTTTGACCTCCCCAGCCCAGAGGAGCACATGTGAGGAGCATGTGATCGACTTTCTCAGCTCCTCAAAGTCAAATACAAATTTCTTCCTGGATTTAATTCAAGATATTAATAAGGAGGAGGAGGAGAACACCTAAACCTCCTTCACTGATGTGACTGTTTGATCTCTACTCACACTCAATAGTGTTAACAGAAACTTCCCTTCTGATCTGATATTCATTCGACTGTGCTTTTGTGAACTCACACACTTATGAATGGCTGCAACACACCGGCTGCACAATCAGTGGTTAGGGTGCACTCCACTCCTCTAAATTACAGGATTTAACGCTGAAATGCCAGATGCATTATAGCACAATAATGACACATCAATAACTGAAGCACAGGTCTGTATAGAGCGGCAAAGAGGATATTTAAATCCTTTGTAGTTCTCTACTCAAGTGTAAAATCCACACTGTTGGAGGATGCTCATATATATATATATGAGGTATATATAAAAACAATACAGCAAGCCCAGTGTGACCCTCACATTCTCCAGCTCTTCAGCAGTGCATAATGCTGCTGTGATATACTGACAAGGAGTGGTTTTAGTGGTTTTGGCAACGACACTAGTGGCTAAACTGGAGGACAGCCAAGTCTCACATAGAGGAAATAATTCATATCTGCAGGCCTTATATTACACATGAGAGGAAAAGGCAATTATAGAGAGTGCACCATGAAGCAAAATGTACTAATAATTAACAACAATGAGGTTTCCTCTGTCTCACACCATGTTAGACCGGCTGGAAAAAATCATGCATGTTAATTGTTATGAAAATATTCCAACAACTGTTTATTTTTTCTGCAAAATGCTGACATTCACTTTAAAATGTGAATGCAACACAGGTGCAGCACAGAGTAAAATGGCCTCACTGTCTTTCTGGGTCATCAGCCAAAAGACAAACACCTAAGTGTAGTGCATGTGCTGGTGGACAAGCTGATGTGAGGAGGTCAGTGACTGTACTCACATGAGCGGTGTGGGATCCCCTCAGAGCCTTTCTCCGGTCACGGTGTCCTCTCTCCTCCTCAGTCACAGGAGCAAAGACTCAAGGGTAGAAGGTCCCGGTCCTCCACATCGACAGGGAAGCAGCCTCTCGCTCATTCACATGCACACTCGCTGGTGCACAGACACAGTTGTGCAGTGTCCTCGATGTCAGCCTCCAGCCAGCAGCAGGTGTCTGAGGACAGGGGACACCTCTGTGCTCGACTCCCCCTCCTCTCCTCGGTCTCTGGCCACCTTTGTTGGGGAAAGACTGGCGAGCGGACAGCGTCCACGATACCAACACACAAAACTCCTTTAACCAGAATGCATCTGCTCTGGCATGACCATCTTTTCTCTGCAAATACCTTTGGAGTATCTTGACTTTTTCCACTCCCAAATATCAATTCAACCCCTTCTGTGGGGGAGAAATGAGCTCCAGGCTCTGTGTCTCCTTACTCCATCAGATAATCCTCCTCTGTGTGGCTGCTGTTCCCTGGCAACAGCATCCCTCTCTCCCTCTCGCTCTCTCTCCATCCATCGCTTCCCTCATCCCTCTCTCCTCCATACACCCAGACTCTCCCCACACATTAGTTATTCAGTCCCTTACTTCACTTGCACACAACCAATCATATCACCCCTGCCCAGTTCCCCTTCAAAGACTGCTACTGGCTGCACATCCCTGACATAACAAGCGTTTTTCCACAGTTGCTGTACCTCCGGTGGTCTCCTCATTAGGCCATATATAGCTTCATGTTTTTATCTGACATTTGTATCCCGATTATGGGAGGGGATGACATTAAAAGCCAAGGTCGTTACCTCATCAGCTGCAACATTATGATCATCAGGCAGTTTACTGAAAATCAGAATATGAGGTTATCCTGTGAAGTCAGTGCCTGGTAGTTGGGTTATCTGTCTTTATTAACGACTGTCTTTATTATAGGTTTGAGCATGCCTGACAGGCACACATTTGGCATACTCAGCAGAGCAAGATGATATACTCTACCCACTTCCGCCTTCGCCTAAACTTTCGTTTTTTACATAATGGAAGGGGCGAATTAACACATTTTAGTACTGCAGGCATTTTTTATTTTCAAATCAAGGAAATAATTAAATACATCAATATATTTCAGCTGTCAAATTCGTTGGACAATAGAGTTTAAAACATACTGTTTTTGTGCGCATGCGTGGAATGCCAAGAGCAAATTGTGATTTTTACTGAAAAATATGACTGAAATAGCCGAAATGACACAATCACACACTATGATATGCCACTCAGTGTGTGCAAATCTTTATCTTACACAGTTCCGGTGTAACAGAGTCGTTCCCACTGGCTGCAGCGGAGGGGGTGAACTATCTTGACTGTTAGTTTCAGGGCTCCGCTGCTGCTGTCTGCAGTCAGCACCGTACCCTGCTGTGCTGTACTGGAGATGCCAAGATGGCTGCAAGCAATTATTTCGGGTTCACACATGGTGCCGGTCCGCAATACAGGTAATTGTAGTGATGAAGGTCGGTGTCAGCTTGTCGTCTCAGTGTCATTTGTCCGCTGTTGGTGAGTAAGGGACGGTGGCGGTTTTACTGAGACGGAGCGCAGAGCTAGCTTAGCCCGCTAGTTCGGTCAGCTAGCGTTAGCTGAGTTAGCTAAGTTAGCTGAGTTCGCAGGCCACCTCTTCCCGACACGCTGCTTGACATTAGATGAACCCAGCACGGGCATCTGTGGCTACTGAGCGGGCCACACTTCACCACTTTAAATACGGTAACGTGAAACAAAAAGTCGGTCACAGCCGGCAGCCGGTTATTTTAGCCGCTGTAACGGGTGATATTTGGCCGGAGTTCAGGATTAAGAGCCCCGGTCCACCGTGTCTAAGGAGTGTTTACTGTAGCTACACGTTTAGTAAAGGGACATTTAAACATTAAGGCTATCAGTAGCATGACAAGTCAGTGTCACAGGCAAATCATTCACACTGCCGGCTTGATAAAGCAGCTATAATTAGATCATCATGTAATTGTCATTCAAGAATCAAGAAGAGTTTTATTGCCAAGTGTGTTTGAACACACCAGGAATTTGACTTTGTGTCAAAAACTAACGGTGCTCACAAAAAAACCCCAGAAAATAAGAAGTATATAATTATAGGGACGAACATTTTTATCCAATACTATGTACAGCTGTTATAATAATTTCAGACTGAGAAAATAAATAAATAGATCTGTAAAAAAGACATTGGGTTATAATATAATCATGTTGCACATGGGTATTCAAATAGCACACAGGGTCAAGATGTTGCACATGTTGTAGTCACTGCAGTCACCTGTTAAGTCTGCTGTTTTGATTTTTCTCAGAGCAAAAAAAAACAAAAAAAACCTGACTAACAGGAGTGGTCTGTTCAAGAGATGGAAGTATTTTGTTTTTTTTAACAGCCAAGAACCATTTTACATTGCAAACTAAACACCACTGACTTCACTGATATATTTGATCTGAATACTTGAATAAAGCTTAGTTTGAATGCATCTCATTATTCTTCAGTGTTCGTGGGTTAAGGTTGGAAAAAATAAATAAAACACCAGTCACGCGCAGAAGTATTAATTTGGTGACCAGTATTAAATTATAATCTTGGAGCTGCCTGTTAAATTAATTAAATTAACACTGTCCACCATCACAGGTACACATAATTACTTAGTCACCATCCCTGCTTTCTAAATAAGTTTTGCAATTATTACTGTCTTGAAGACATTTTACATTTATTCTGATATTTCAGTTTACCTGAATCAAAAGACACTAGTTTTGTAGCTAGCAGTAGCTGTTAATATGCAGGGTGTAGCTGCTAAATTAGGAGTAAAACGACTTCACCATCATGCAAAAGAAAGCTCAACATCTCGCCTGTGCAGTAGCACCATCCTGAGGGAAACTGCATCCTGAATGCATCACTGGGTTATGAACAAGCACATTATCTACTTAAAGGCTGTCAGCCATCTGGTTGCACTTTTACATGTATTATATGTGTTGTGTTGCTCTTGTTTTTTTTTTTGTTTTTTTTTGTCAAGCCCTCAAGTTCAATTTCCAAATGAACTGCAGGTTGATGTGACAGTAAATTTGACCTTGAATTCGTGCTGTACAACAGTTGAAACACAAAGTGTGAAATGTAAATGTGTTCAGAAATGTACGTACAAGGCAGAATAGTACCAAAAGACACACAAAAAAAAACGTTCAAGGCTGCCAAATTGGGGTGGAAGGTACAGGCATCCTTTGCCCAAAAATATTTTAACACTAACTGTGATTGTAGTTTTGGTAGCAGCATATAGAGGACAAGTAGTTATTCATAACATGTCATTTGGCACTTAAAGTGTGTCATTGTTGTAAGTATTACTGTGACTTAATTAAATTATCTTAATTATTAGATTGTGGAAATTCTTGCTCACAGTGAGATTAATAAATAGAGGAGCTATTAAGATACTCAATGGACAACACACACACAGCAGTCAGCCTTGGAAAAATGCTGTTCTTTGTGCATTGTGTTTCCTTTTCACATTTTAATGTGCAGCGTGTTTGCTTCCAGTTTAAGACAACGTGATGTTATGATTGCTCTCACTGCTCTTTCCTGACCTTAAATAATTGCAGCCCTCTCATGTTCTTGTTCATCCAGACACTGAAAGCTGATCTCATCAGAGGTTTCTATCTCAAACCATGCTAACGGCTGTGGAGGTGTCTCTTTAAGCTGATGAGACCTGATCAGAGGTTAACACTGGCTGCTCAGTCAGTCGTGTAATATCAGAGATTAACGTTAATTTTGATTGGGTGAGGATGTGCTGCATTTAGTTTTAAGCATTAGCGTGTTAGCGGCATCAGTCGAGCTGGTATGCTGGTTCGGTAGTCGGTTTGTTGTTCATAAAGCTGTCCCCCTGAAAGCAGCTTTCGTACTTCATGATGTCCCTTTCCTCTCCCCCCCAGTACCCAGCCTCCCCCGGCCTACTCCCATCCCTCTACAGCCAGTTACAGCGTCCAGCAGGCTCCAGCTGTGCCTCATGCAGTGACGGCATCCTACTCTCCAGCTCCAGTCCAGGCAGCCCGGCCTGTGGTCACGGCTCCTTACCCAGCCTATCAGAGCCACCAGGCTCCCCCTGACTACACCTACAGGCAGCCGGCCACCCCGGCACCCCCCCAGCCCACCACCACCCCACAAACGTACCAGGTATACTCAGAAACGGTCAGTCGCTTTCTGCTTCCTTCATGATCTCACCCTCACTTTCTCACCATGCTTTATTTTCAGTCCCTGCTACATATTTCAGTGCTCACTGTATATTTACTTATATTCATAACCACCTCTTTATATTTATGTCACTACTGTAGAGATATTTAAATCACTGTATATAGGTATATATTAGGGCTGTCGAAAATAAAGCATCAACAATTAATCCATGTTAACATGCTAATCAAAGTGTTAATTTGTAACGTGAAAAGGAAAAGCGAAACAGATGGTTTTTTTTTTGGTGGATTATTTGTTTGCTGAATTGCAGGAGAAGCTTGGACAGATTCAGAAAAGATGGTTAATCTAATTTCATCATCATGTTTGATCGTTAGTTATGACTGTATTTTTAGTTTCCTTGGTTTTTTGTATGGAGTTCTGCTTCTTGTCCTGCCAGCACGTCTCTGGTAACACATTTCAGGCAGTTTGTCCAGCAGAGTTACCGTCGAGGAAGTTAATGCGTTAAAGCTGATCAATCACGTTAACGACAGTTCTGTTATCTATGTCATTTTATTTCAATCATATCTCAATTTTGTGTCAAGTGATGCAACAAAATTTTGTTCTGTGTTCACTTGCTGCACACCTGAATGACATTTAAAGTCTGTCATCATATAATGGGACTTTTCTGGTGGGTTATTCCTTTTTTATTCCCACAAAAAAAGCATCATATAAACAACGTAAATGAAGTTTTTCCACATAGAAATAGTAGAAATGAGTAGACACGTTAATGGATAGAAATGTTTGCACATTATTAGATTATGAATTGCAGTGTTATTGTATTAATGTTGCTGCTGAGCCTATTAGCTGCTAAGAGGATGATAATGAGCTTTTTAACCTTGCTGCAGTTGCCTCCTTTAATGTGCTGCTTTCCCATCAGATTAAATGTTGTCTTGTAAACACCAGCAGGACAACTACAGCTACGGGCGTCCTGCAGCAGTGACTACCTACGACAATAAACAGTACTACCAGACGAGTATTGCCTCGGCCCAGAGGACTCCCACAGAGAATTACTACCAGACTGGTGAGTCCACTTTCTTTACCTTAAACCTGTTCTGCTCTTTTTAGGAGGTTTGGGTTTTTTTTTTTTACAGAGAGATATTAACGTGTACAATCTTGCTTTTTTTCAACTCCGGAACATCTCAAAAATCAAAGCGATGCTAACAACCAGTCATCTTGAACTTCTAATCCACACCATGATTTTCTCTCACCTTGACTACTGTAATGCTCTTTTCACTTGTCTCAACCTTGCAGCCCTGTCTCACCTGCAGCTTCTACGAAACGCTGCAGCCAGACTATTAACCAATACCAATCGCGGATCCCACATCACACCTGTTCTTGCATCTCTTCATTGGCTCTCAGTAAAATACAGAATAGACTTCAAGATGCTACTTCTCACTTATAAAGCCCTTCGCGGTCTTGCACCTCCCTACATCGCTGAACTCCTTTATCCATACTCCATCTTCAGACCCAGGCCTTCTATCTATACCACGGTCCTTCCTCAAAAGGATGACTGCGCCTTTGCCCTCAGGGCTCCATCCCTCTGGAATAGTCTACACCACTGTGTCAGATCAACTGAATCTTTACATATCTTCAAAAATCTCCTTCATATTGCATTTCCTACAATTGAACTGTAATTTTTCGTTGCACATATCTGTAGCTGTGAGTTTTAATTGTGTTTTTACTTGATTATGTTTTTACTTTTTTATTTGCTGTACCTTGTGGAGCACTTTGCAAACTTTGATTTGAAAAAAGTGCTGTATAAATAAAGATTAAATAAATATTAGATCAACAGTGTCACATAGAAGTGGTGCTGAACCTGAAAATCACATTGAGAGCATTTGTTACACAGACTTGGTGCTAAATTTAACCTTTTTTACAACTTAAATTAAAAATAAAAAATATCCAGAATACTACATGGAGACATCATGGTCTTGAGGAACACTGTAGAAAACTCCATGCTGTGATTTGTTATCAAAAACTTTTGACTTTTGGAGAGAAGTTTTTTTTTTTCATGGGGAGTCCTTCCACGAGCACTAACCATAAAAACCATCTATCCTCTGAATGCTGCAGCTCTCTAGTTTGTGGTTTGTCAAATTTCATGAGGCTGTAGTTATCCTGGAGGTCACAAGAGGTCACTTTATACACTGAGGTCAAAAATGGTCTGATCAGAATGAAATGTGGACTAACATCAGTACAGTTGGATCCACAAGAGTCTCAGCTTCCCAGTAATACTCAAAACAGCACATTTATACTGCATGCCCAAAAAAAACAGCACAATTTAACTCAAAAGTGCAGTTTGAACCACGGCCTCTCTAGACTGTTTCTTCCTGACAGATGGTGAATTGCAGTCAGCAGCTGTTATTTACTCTTATTCACTGCTGAAGATGCCACTGTGTTTAGAAAAGTGAGGATCCTTCCTGCAGAGGATGTGATGGATGTTTCAGGTATATTTTAATACCCTTCCTCTCCACCTTCTCCTCTATCAGTAGGAGTAAAGTGCGCTTACAGTCCGGCCCCCTCCACAGTGTACGGCCAGCCTCCTCCCCCCCAGAGGCAGGTCACGGCCCTGAAGCCTCTGGCTCCCTCTGTGTCCACCAGCTACAACATCTACCCAGTGTCCACCAGCGTCCAGCAGCAGCCAACACCCATCCCTTCCTACACCCTGGGCTCCTCCTTCGGCTCCACTGTTTCAGCCACCACCTACTCAGGTAACATAAGATGAGAGTGAAGAGCACACTGCATTAATGCCAGAGGAAGTATATACTGTATACAGTAAATACTGGGATAGATGGGATAATTTTCAGCACTGGTCCTCTGATATGAACGTAAAAACAACACAATTTAATGCAGCACAGCACAGCCTGTGTTCACAGATGTCAGATCAGAAATGTGTCAAAGTTAAGCATTTAATGGAGAACAAAGGTGTGAGCGGGCTCTGAGTAGCAGTGACAGGTGCATACAGAAGTTAATATTACATGTTTGATTTTGAGACTTTGTCTGGATGTGAAACAGCTTCTTCTTGCCTCCATGCCTGCTGACTGCTCAGTGACCTGCATCTTGTACTTTTCTCTCTAATAACTCCATCCTCTCTCTCCTCCACCCTCAGGCATTAGTTACTCCAGTTATGACTCGACCGGCTACACCTCCACATCCACCCCCTCCTATTACCAGCCGGCCCAGCCGACTCTCACCCAGCCCCAGCCGCCACCTCAGCAGCCCCAGCCCCCCATCCAGCCACCACCTAAGCAGCTGACCAGCTCCTCCTGGAGCAACTCGGGCAGCAACATGGTGACGGCTCCGACTGTAAACACCTACAAAAAGCCCACGTTTCACCAGAGCAAGCCGCAGAAGCCCAAAGGACCTCCCAAGCAGCCCCAGCTCCATTACTGTGACATTTGCAAGATCAGCTGTGCGGGCCCTCAGGTAGGAGTTTATAATGATGGCAGGCAGGGCTGTATTCATGGAAAGCTTTTAACACAGCAGCTTCATTGTGTCTTTAAATATCAGCAGAGAACAAACGCATTACATTTGAGACCAGAGTGCATGTTTTAATGTCTGCATTTCATGTGGTTTTACAGCTGGTTAACATAATAATGATAATATGTTTTATTTATAGAACTCAAAGACACTTTATTAGATAAAAAATGAAAACTGTCAACTAGAAAACATAACAACAAATAAAAACAATCAAGAGTTAAAAGCAGCTTTAAATCTGTGGGGTTTGCTGAGTGTTTTTAATGTATGGAGGTTGGTTCAGGTTTGAATATTCATGTTTATGTACAACATTGAGTTTCAGCAGTTGTCTGATTTGATTATACTGTATTGAGTCCATGAAGCGAACATGACTGTGTGTTAAGCTGTGATGCTAACTGGTTTGATTTAGACGTACCGGGAGCACCTGGAGGGCCAGAAGCATAAGAAAAAGGAGGCAGCTCTTAAATCTGGGGGCCAGACGGGGGCCAGCAACGGGCCCAGAGGGGTCCAGACTCAGCTACGCTGTGAGCTGTGTGACGTCTCCTGCACCGGTGTGGATGCCTACGCCGCCCACATCCGTGGGGCCAAACACCAGAAGGTTAGCACAGCTGTGATGTCTTTTGTTTCGAACACTGCAGAAGATGCTGACCAAACACGCTTTCATTATTGGACATGACTGTGGGGTTCTCATGTGATGTTCCATCTGAGCTGCCAAGTCCTGCAACAAAACCCGCCTCAGGGATTTGGGATGGGATTAAGTATCCGCTGCCTTAAATGGTCGCATCTCCCTCTGTCTCTCTTGGAAAGGTGGTGAAACTTCACACCAAGCTGGGCAAACCCATCCCTTCCACCGAGCCAGTGTTGGTGAATTCTGCTCCCGTTATCACGACCTCGACAGCTGGGAAACCTCTCGTCTCCACGTCCACTCCTGCCTCTGTCTCAACCGTCTCAGCTGTCCCTTCGACACCCAAACAGGCGTCTTTGAACGCCACGGCAAAAACAGCACCAGTCAAGAAACCTGCCCCCTCCAAAATAACAGTCATCTGTGAGTTTTTCTATCTATAGAAATTATTTTTTTTTCCCTTTTCTGACCTCTTTAATACTGAATAAATACTGCTCCACCTCCAACTTTGTGTCAGTATCTGCCCTCAGCTGCACAGTAATTTTACCAGGGCTGGGTTAAAAAAAAATCAATCTCCATTTAAATGGTTGATAATCGATTCATAAAATCCAAAGATCAATCTTTTAACTTGCATATTTTTTTTCTTTATTTGACGTGCAGAGAAGCAGCCTGAAGTATAAACCCGCCTGCCAGTCTCATCTGAGGGCATCAATCGCCCTACGTATGTCTAGTCTAACTAAGTGTTTAGTGCTGCTTTCCAAGGAACAAGATCTCATGAGATGTTACTGCCAGCTGATGTTTGGATGCATTTCGCATTTAAGAAGTTGGAAGAAAATGATGACTGGGACAGAAACCAAGTAGTATGCAAAATATGCAACGGGAAGATAAAATTCAGCGGCAGTACGATTAAACTTTGCAACTATTTGACGAGACATCACCAGGAAACACAGTCGCAGACTGGGCACGGCAGAAAATTACGGCGCATTTATTTGAACTGAAATATCCCTGACTGAATCGATATCATATCAGATCGAATCGTGAATCGAATCGGGACCTTGAAATATCGAAACGAATCGATCTGGAAAATCTGAATCGATACCCAGCCCTAATGTTTACCACACCAGAAATCAATGGGTAACAACACGCCTTTCCAGACAGTTTGGTTGAACACCTGACACGTGACAGAATAGTCAAGAATTGGTGGTTGTGAATGTCTGGAAATCTGGAAAGTTACAGAGATTGTTAGACACAGGTGAGGTATTCCCAAAACTGTACTCTTTTGGTCTTGAACTCGTGGCATGAAGGCGTGAACAGGATTATTTATTGTTTATTTAGCTTCTCATGTTTTTTTTTTTTCGTTTTTCTTTCCAGAAATTACCTTTTACTTTTCACGCATTGAGTGAGTTTGTCTCCCAAGAAATGTCCATTTCTCCATCAAATGCTTGGTTATTTCAAAGGTTTTAGCTTCAGTTGCACACTTTATTTCACAATTTGCTCTTTTTCATGTTCAGTGACGTTTGATTAACAAAATAAACTAACATTCAAGGTGATGGTTAACACAAATACTGTTATAATATGCGATAAAATGCTTTTATTGTCATTATACACTGTTCAGGGAGAAAAGGAGGGTCGTTCCTTCAGGATGGAGTCCTGAATGGTCGTTTATCAACCACTGGAATAAAAGTAGAGATGACAGAAAGTGCAGACTAGAAATGTCTGAAAGAAGCACACCAGCATTCCTTAAATTAACTCTTTAATTTGTAATATCTCTCCTGCTGTACAGCCAATAAGCCTGCTGCTCCAGCAGCTGTAGTGACGGCGGCGGCTGTTGTTACCAGGGTGGAAGAGCCCGTCCATCAGCCCGTCCATCAGTCCGTCCATCAGAGGATGGACCTTCAGAGTGACGACGAGGACGATGGAGCTGGAGGCCAAGGAGACATCCAGCCTGTGGGACACGACTACGTAGAGGAGGTCAGCAGGAAATGAGTCATCCTACAACTAGTCGCTGTGTCACAGGACTGATGTGCAGATCTGAATAGATTTATTATTCCTCCACCCAGTGTCAGGTTTTTACCACTGCTGCCAGGATATTTTAATGTTTCTGTAATGATTAATCCACCAGTATTTGCAAGTTCTTTAATAAAAAAGAAAACTTTAATGTTAAAATATAATAATTATTATTAATATTATTATTTATTAACTGAGCTGTTAAATTTTAGAAGTCGTTTATTATCTTTGTTCAAAGGACTCAGTTGTCACAGTCGTCTACAACGTGAGTCAAAATGAAATCTGTCTCGTATCATGTAAAGTAGTCTAGTTTCTACTGTACTTCAGTGTAGAGAAAGGCAATCTGTTTTTCACGAATCACGACTCTTACTGATGTTGGATTTACAGAAAAGCAAGCTTTTTTTTTTTTTTTGTTTTAACTGAACAGCACAAGAAATATAACTCTACAGGATATCAGTCGCTACACCAAGGTTTTATATATTCATATCAAATTACTTTTTTTCTGAAATCCACAGGAACCACTCTTCACATATATAACATGAAATGGATCTACAGCACTTATTTAAAAAGGAAATATGTCAAATTACCTCCTAATAATCACTGTATAGATGGTAACAAGCAGTGTAGCTTTAAATGGAGTCTGGTGCTCAGCTCACTCTGTATAGAAACACACCTGGGCATCAGATCCCATTACATCCATTATAGAGTTCATCATACTTGTAAATCAACTAGTTTGTGTCCTTTTTTTATGATGGAGTGAAAGATTGAGTTACATTCATTTTATGATGTGTTTCAGGTCCGTAACGATGACGGCAAAGTGATTCGCTTCCACTGTAAACTGTGCGAGTGCAGCTTCAATGACCCCAACGCTAAAGACATGCACCTGAAGGGACGACGGCACCGACTCCAGTACAAGGTGAGGAACCTGGAGGCTCACTGAGCTCCGTCCTGACTGACGGCATGCTGTCAGAGTTTCTGCTCTTTAAGATGACGTGACCTGTCGAGCTGCTTCTCCCCACACCAAACAGACGGCAGCACTGTCTGACAGGAAGTGAGGTTGACTGGATGGATGGGTTTCACAGGCGTACAGATACTTTACATACACCTTTATTTTGTCCAGTGACTGCAGTGACAGCAGCAAAGAGGATAGAGTTTCAATAAGGGCCTTTATAAAAAATAAGAACGTCAGTAAACAATGTATACATATAAACAACATAAGTGAACTCAATGGACCAGCTGGTGTGACAGAAAAGAAGTATTTCACAGAGAATAGTGACACACATTAACTCACTGAGTGCAGCTGTTTTATAAAACACAAAGTGTCTTGTTCCAGCGTTTTTGCCCATTTTCAGTCATATTTCTAGACCCACAGAATATTTAGTGCTATGACTCTGAAAACAGTGAATAGCTCAAATGAAAGAAGAGACTCTCTATTTCATCATGAAAAAATGTTTGTTTTTACCTTGTTACCTGTTTTGCTCTCTAATCTCGATCGTCTCCACTTCCTGTTTTGATCTCTGTGGTGTATACCGTCTCTTTATGCTCTGACTACATCTCCCAGAAGCCCCAGCATTACTCACTGTGTGAGAGCCTGATCGGCGACCTGCTGCAGAAAAATCACTTTATTTTAAATAATGCAGAAATACTTCAATGACACTCAAAGGGTTAATAGATAAAAATATACAATAACAATATTGCACATTATTAGTAGATTATGAGAGGGTTGCAGCTCTCAACATTTATTGTAAAGAGTCTAAAGAGACAGTTTGTCCTGGAAAGACCAGCACTGTCCTCTCATTACTTCCTTATTACATTTCCTTTACATGTGTCCTTGTTGGTGTTTGTGCAGAAGAAGGTGAACCCAGAGCTTCCTGTGGAGATTAAGCCCAGTAACCGGGCCAGAAAGCTGCAGGAGAGCAAGCTGAAGAAGCAGAAACAGAAGGCGGTGCTCAAGAGGCAGCGAGACGACGAGCAGCGCTGGCACATGGAGATGAGGTCAGACTCATGGCCAAAGTTAGTAGTCACTCTGATGTTAAGCTTTTCTAGTTTAGACTGAAAAAAAGGGGAAATTATGATGCATTCATCTGGGTGTTATGAGTAAAAAGGAAGTCCTAAAGCTGAGTTTAGTCTGACACATTTACACATCTGGGGGAGAATGTATCATATGTGTCATCTCATTTTATTGACTCTTTTCCTGTTTTCTTGTTCATCACAGCAGCTTTAGGGCATGTACTGTATGGTAAAATGCAGTTTATCCAGAACCAGAGGAAGTCCCGTCACTCACATTAGTTTTGAGGATATTATCACGAAAACCATACAGACAAATCAGGCTCTAATTTCACTGAGTTTGTGTAAGCATGCACAATGAAATCCTTCATGCACCAAGTCTGTGCTTTAATTTTAGTTACAAGAGAAAACAGCAGTTTTGTATTTGTGGATCCTCCTCAGGTGTGCTATCAGGTGTGCTGCCCGTGGCATTTAATGACTTTTACTGAATGCCATTAAAAGCCTGCTCCTGTCCTGCAGGCGGTATGAGGAGGACATGTACTGGAGGAGGATGGAGGAGGAGCAGATGTACTGGGGGGAGCAAAGACGGAGGATGGCTCCTCCACCGCTGATGAGCCGCCCTGGGATGCCAGTACCCCCTCTACTGGTGAGCACTGACACTCTTTCTCATTGTTTATTATGACAAAAGCGTTCAGTGAGGTCAGTGGTTTTATTCTCTCCGTAAAGACGTGTGTGCGCCGGCCGGACTCTCCTGATGACCGTCACATCATGGCCAAACACTCAACCATCTACCCGGTGGAGGAGGAGCTGCAGGCCGTCCAGAGGATCGTGTCCCACTCTGAGAGAGCCCTGAAGCTGGTGTCCGACTCCCTGCTGGAGAAGGAGGCGCCGGCTGATCCTGCTGCTGCTGAAGGAGGAGACGAAAAACGGTAAAAGAGACGTCTGGCACACAGTTCGTGGTTTTCTTTCCTAACAAAGACAAGGCTGTCTTTCTTTTGCCCGTGAGTTTAATCAGAGATGCACCATTCTGGTATATGCACACACTTTCCTGCACTGGAATCAACATATTATACCTGCTGTTATAGTGATGGTCCACTGGCAGATGCAGACAATCCATAAAATACATCCTCTATCCTCTGATTCAAACACAGGCACATCTGTTGTGTCAGTGCCGGTCATTCTTTATTTAAAACTGTAGAAATGTGGAAAACACGTCTGTGCTGTTCACAGACAGTTCAAGAGAAACTAACATGATATTTAAAGTCTGCTCTTTGAAAAAAGTCTATGCTGTGGACCAGAGGTGGTGCAGTGATGGAGACAGGTCTGGACTGGACCTTTCAGTGTTAGGACAGGTGTAACACTGCAGCAACCAATAGTTTTACCTACATGTTTTAAGGTGTGAGGATGATTTAAATAAGTTGTTGAAAAATCTGCCTCACACTTCCATTGGAGCTACAGGCATGTGCCAGATAAAACAAATAGAAGCCACTGATGAATGAAATGATGAAGCATGAAGTTGCTGCATGAAGAAACCTCCTCAGCTGAGGTGTCTCTGTCTCCACAGTCCTGAGAACTCTGGACGGCTGCTGAAAGGTGTGATGAGGGTTGGTATCCTGGCAAAAGGCCTGCTGCTCCGGGGAGACAGAAATGTGGAGCTCATCCTGCTGACGGCGAAGAAACCCACTATCTCTTTACTGAAGAGCATCGCCAAGCAACTGCCCAAGGAGCTGGAGGTAAGAAGGTCACCTGAGCCTGTTGGTTCAGGACTTTGGTTGAGTTTGAGTTTGAGGGAAGAATTGTGGAAAAACTTGGAATTCACAACACTGACTTTCTGTGGAGTTTCATCTTAAATTATTAGAGGATTTCACCCCTGGGTATGGAATCATATAGTCAAACATCAGTTTGATCAGGAGTTTATTCAACATCACGCAGTAGATTTTCCAAAAGAGGAAATTGTCATCCATCGCCGTATGACCGGTGTCACAAGAGCTGCATGTCGAGGGACTGAGAGGTCTCAGAGTTCTGTAACGATAGAACAGAAACAAGGAAGTTTTTACTCTAAATATATAAAAACCAAACAACAGGAACGCTGTGACATCACCGCAGCACTCCCACATGTTTGCAACCAAAATACAGACCCAGAAAAACCTTCACACTGCTGGAGCAGCTCATGTATCATGAGGACCAACACAGCAGTTTGGCTCTTCATAATTACAACATTTAAGTAAAATCGTTCAAGTTGAATCTTTAAGTTAGTTCTGTGCATTGTGTTTTCTAAGAATTTATCAATTGTTTATCCTTATCTAGGTAAGATAGTCAGATACAGATTATGTTATAATAACAGGCATAAATGCAGCCTTATGTGTTTGTCTTAAAACTGTAAAACAAAAACCTGCGTATTTAGACGATCATGAATAATAGAGTAATAGTAATGTAACAAGGAATAATAGTCTGGAGCAGCTCAGGAATGTACTTACATTTTTATTTACAGTCAGATTTAAAAAAATAACAATTTTTGGCCTTCAGGCTGCAGAAAAGCTGAGTGTTAAATAAAAGTCACTCCTTTTAATATAAGATGTCCTTGTCATGTGGAAGCAGACGGCAGTGGTACACAATCATTTATTGATCATTGATTGACTGCCAGGCTCTTAACGCTGCTACATGCTAGAAACACTGTGTGGTTTCCAGATGAGTGAACCTTGTCTTAGTTTAGTGGTGTTTTGGTTTTAAGCACCACGATCCAGAGGATTGGCATGAAATCCAGGCTGTGTTGTGTTGTAATTCCTCCCTCTTCCTCCCTCCTGCTCTGAGCTGTAATGTTTCATTAAAGGTGCTTTTCACTGATCTTTAGATTCACTGCCTGGTTATGACACCTGAATCCTACAGAGTGAGATGGGGCTTTTTTTTCTTCTTAAACTGTCCTAAATATTACAAATATCCAAGGAATTGTTGAGAGACATATTCATGGTAATGTCATGGATCCTTTTAAGTTAAAGGACTACCTTGAGAAAAACACCCTCAGTTCTGCCCTGTACCGTCTCAAAAACAAGGCGCCTCTTTGCCCTTACACCCCTCCTCCTCTGTAGTGAGTAATCCCAAGTGTCCTTTTAACCGGCAGACATTTTCTGAAGATCAGTATGAGGTGCAGGCTCACCCCGAGGAGGCGAACATCGTGATATTATCAAGCAAGGAGCCCAAAATGCAGGTGACCATTTCCCTCACCTCGCCGCTGATGAGGGAGGACCCTGCTGCTGAGAAGGACAAGCAGGCAGGAGGAAAAGCGGCTGAGAAAGGTTAGAGAAGCCAAAGCTTTCAGTACCAGGCGACCAAATGTAAGCACTGTGTGTAATACACCTCTATATCTTTATATTTATATCCCCTTGCTCCACCCTCCACCCATAAGAAGCCTACATGTTTGGGCTGAAATTACACAGAGTAAGAGGTGGGACTTTTAACCAAGCCCACTTTTTTTTTTCTTTAACCCCCTAAAATAAGGATTAACTCACATTCATTTGTCCCACCTTTTTGTTTCATTTCCCCCCATTTTTTTGCAGTTACACTAGACCCCCCTAGTTTCTTTATTTCTTTATTTCCACAACATGGGAATCAAAAGCCGGGCTCTCCGACCTTTCTGTGCCACTGGGGTTTAGTAACTGGTGACTGAAGGTGATGATCAGTGCTCAGAGATAATGCCCGGGGATGAAAAAAAGCTCCAAGTGATGATTTTACAAACATGAGAAACGTTTTCGGTCTTGATGCCTTTGAGGGGATTTTGAGGTCCAGTGACTTCCCATCCCCTCGCCTTTCATCCCTGCGTCTCACTGAGGCATTATGAGCAGTGAGGAGGTGGCGGAGTGTCGTTTTATCGCATCACAATGATCACTTTCCAAACAACGAGACCTCAGTAGTGAATCCATTGTCATTGCTTCCCCCTTCATTCAACAGCAGAAGTATTCTCCTGGATCATTGTGTTGCGAACTCTCCTCCACCTGCTGCAGAACTATTTTAACATGTTTTTTTTTCTTCTCCCATTTGGAAAACATGGTAGAAATGTTTTCTCTGCTCTTCCATGGGTTTTAAATTTTGTTTGGGTTTGTTGATCTGCGCCCCTACTCCTGTATCAGCAGACCTAGACAAGCCAGAGGCTGGTCTGAAGACCACACTTCTACCACTGAAGGACCTTTATCAAGCCTTTTAGAGGAGGAAGCCCCTCTCTAACAGGCACCATAAATATGGCTCTTTGATTCAGAGTGGTACGTTAGTGTAGACTTCAAGAAGGTGGCTTTCTTTTGTTTTTTTTCCCTGTAAGATCTCCTGATCTGTGTTGCTGCTGCAGCTCTAGTGAACACAGAAGTGTGGAAAGCCCCACAGCCGTTCTTGTGAAGTGATGTTGTTTGTCTTTTTGAGGTGACTTTACTGGTAAATGTGTCATGAATCTGTCTGTAAACTATTTCATTAGCATCCAGCACAGACACATTGTCCCATTTTTATGACCGAGCTTATCTCTGTCATACAGATTTGCTTTTTGACCTTATTTTTGAAATATGGAGGCACAAAGGAAAGACTTGTCCTTTCTCCTGTGCCGTTATCTGCTCCAGAAGTTTCCTTTCAACATGTTTAAAAGGGGAGCCGTTGCTATTCATGCAAAGTAGGGCCAATTAATGATTCAAAGCTGCAGAAAATACATCTCTGGATCTGAAGCTCAGCTGCAAAAAGAGGAAATCCACAGCGATCAGAGGAAAACTACAAGTCTGAATGTGAGCAGCTTAAACGATGATTACAAATCCCCTTTATAAAGGGATTTAGCGTGGTATGAAGGAAATTTGACATTTTATTATTATTGAAAATTGGGGGGTTAAATGTGAAAAGATGTGATTCAGTGATCAGTTTCTGACAGTTAAAATGTTTAAGGGATGATGAGACGCTTTCATAGTTAGAAGGAAATATGTGAAGAGATGAGATAAGGGGTTTGAAATGATAAAACAGACTTCGATGCACTTTTCTCACAGAAGACATTTTGACCTGTCATTGCAGGAGAACGATAAAGGGTCGCTCCGTTTCATTTTGACAAGTTAAAATGTCTCCAGAGAAAGATGAAAACACAGCAGGGCTCGTGTTTAAACATCAACTCTGAGTGTCTGGGATTTCCTTCTTTTTCCCCTCTTCCAATCCAAAGATCTGTGAAACAGAAACAGTATTTCCTCTCATATCCTCCCCTCATTATTTGTCTCACACTGAAGATTATTTAAAGACTGAAGGAAATGTCCGGTCACATCATGAGCGTCCAGTGCTTTTATAATTTCAGCCCTGATCAGCGGCCGCTCACCAACAGTGACACTTTCTGTGTTTTGAAAAGTCATCGCCAGAGTTAGTTTGAGTCACGAGTCATGTTATTCTCCACCAGGTGTGTTTGAAAAAGATCCACCTGATCTGCTGAACCAGAGGAAATGTCTGGAGAACCTGGCTGCTCTCCGTCACGCCAAATGGTTTCAGGTAAAAGCATCACGAGCACGTCTTTAGTAGTGATGTTTATTTTTGAATACATACAGTAGAAGTGGATGATCTGCTCTCACTGAGCCCTGCTCTCCTCTTGAAGGAAATGATAACGTGAACAAACAGCTTTGTTTAAGACACATGAGGCCACATTTTATTCACTGGTCGCCGTGGCTGTGATGAGCAGGAACAGGGTTTGAAGAAGAGCTAGCTTAGCGTAGCATTGATGTCTGCTCTCCTTGCCCACCGAAGGCTCGAGCCAACGGGCTGCAGTCCTGTGTGATCATCATTAGAGTGCTGAGGGATCTGTGTCAGAGGCTTCCTACCTGGGGGAAGATGCCCAGCTGGGTGAGAATACCGTCTGCAAGCACACTTTAATCGGATGTTTCTACTGGAGTGATCTGAACGCTGAGCGTCTGAGGTGTTTTCTGCCGAGGTGTCATCTCTGATTCTTGTCTTTCCTCCAGGCAGTGGAGCTGCTGGTGGAGAAGGTGATCAGCAGCGCTGCAGGGCCGCTCAGCCCAGGGGAGGCCATGCGTCGAGTGCTGGAGTGCATCTCCACAGGCATCCTGCTGCCAGGTAACATGATGAACATCATTATCATCAACATTCCTGTTGATGGCATGTGAAGGAGTAGACCATCTCAGAGGATGCAGGGAGGAAAATATTAGAATATGCTCTGTCATCTACTGTGCCTCCTCTGGTGAATAAATCACCTTTTTAGGTAGTTTCTGTTTGTTCCTCCTCTCTGCTCAGATGGACCAGGACTGATGGATCCCTGTGAGAAAGACACAACAGATGCTTTGGAAAGTATGAAGCTTCAAGCCCGAGAGGACATAACTGCCTGTGCTCAGGTACCAAAGAGGAAGAGCAGATATGTCACTTAATCAGGAATTACTTCCATTACTTTTGGAGCTGAGGTGTCAGATATCTTCAAAGTAAAGCTCATTACTGCAATATAAGGAGGACAGACACCAGATAATTTCAAAGTAAAGCTCCTCATTGTAATAAAAGGAGGACAGACACCAGATAATTTCAAAGTAAAGCTCCTCATTGTAATAAAAGGAGAACAGACACAGATAATTTCAAAGTAAAGCTCCTCATTGTAATAAAAGGAGAACAGACACAGATAATTTCAAAGTAAAGCTCCTCATTGTAATAAAAGGAGAACAGACACAGATAATTTCAAAGTAAAGCTCCTCATTGTAATAAAAGGAGGACAGACACCAGATAATTTCAAAGTAAAGCTCCTCATTGTAATAAAAGGAGGACAGACAGCAGATAATTTCAGAGTAAAGCTCCTCATTGTGATAAAAGGAGAACAGACACCAGATAATTTCAAAGTAAAGCTCCTCACTGTAATAAAAGGAGAACGGACACCAGATAATTTCAAAGTAAAGGTTGTCAGTAATAATGTTCATATTTCCACCCTCTAAACACGTCTTAATGCTCCTCCATCTTTGTCCTTAAAGTCAAAGTCATGATGAAAATTGATCAAACAGGAAATGAGATGTTTGGTTTGTTTTTGTCCTCCTGTTAAGATAGTTGGAAAGTAACGACATGATTTATTGATTAGTACTGTAATGTGATTACTAAGTTAACAACAGTAACTTATGTTACCCCTAGCACTGGTCACGACCACTGGAAAGTCCAGATTGTGGTTCAGAGGCTGGACGGTCCTGAACACACTGAGCCTCCTGCAGCATCACGTACAGCAGTGGAGTAAAAGAGTCTGGTTCAGTCTGGTTTTCTCTCCTGAGAGCTTTGTCTCTCTATATTTGGCGTTTTCTCCTCAGAGCCCAAAGAACGAACAGAGCAGAACAAGAAATAAAATCCAGACAGAGAGCTGCAGGAGACACTTTAAGTGAACAAATATTATCACATATTAATAATAAATCTGTTAAGCTCTGTATGTCCTGCATAGTACACCAACAAACACTCCACAGTGTTTCTCCTCACTGTCTAAATGATGCCTACAAGTCTACACACCAACATTTCTCTGTCTTCTCATCTCCCAGCATGCTCTGCGGCTGCTGGCTTTCCGTCAGATCCACAAGGTTCTGGGCATGGAGTCCCTGCCAGCGTCTAAGGCCAGCGCTCGCAACCGCAAACGCCGACGGGACGGCAGCGAAGCGGGCGAAGGCGAGGGGGAGGGCAAAAAAGACAAGAAAGAAGAAGCTGAGAGCGCTTGACCTCCGCCTCCAGAGTGGAGGAGTTTGCTAGTTTAGAGACTGGTAGAATGTCAACTTTAAACTTTTCTTATCTTGAAAGTATCTTAACACGCAGCTATACACGTGTGAATATACCTGACTGTACGTGTTACATGTCTACCCTTGAATTAAGAGAAGTGAAGTGTTGGGACGAGACTGAAGCCTGAGAATCTCTCCTGCAGGACCATCCTGCAGACGTAATGTCTTTTTAAAGACCGCAAACAAACAGCTGTAATCACGACTGAGGACATCTCTCCATATCAGTATAAGTGCACACTAACTACTGACCATTTATCCACTGTAGGTACATCATCATATTGAATCATCAGCACCTTAAGCTTTATTTCCAGCAGGGTCAGGAGTCGCTGAACTAACTAACTAACTAACTAACCAACGTCACCGACGTTTGAGCATCCAAAGTTTCGAAGCTTTGAAACTGTGAGAAAAGTCCCAGAGGAGTGACGGGATCCCTGAGGATGCCCTGATGTTCATTGTGCCTAAGAAGTGTCATTATTGATGTTTTCCTCCTTGTGTATTCTCTGAGAGCCTGAGGGTGAAAAGTTAAGAGAGGGTTGTGAAATCTAGAGGCGTTATAACAAGACTTCCTCTTGAAAAGACGTCATGGGCTCTGTGGTTTTTCTGTGGAGGTCACTCTGGAGGCTGGATCAGTCTGTAGCATGCTGAGAATGAAGCACTTAAGAAATGACAATGTTTCTGTATGCAGCCATACTTTTGTTGTTTGTATAATATGCCTAGTGATCTTTTTCCCTCCACAGTATGGTGAGCAGCAGCCTGGTGCCTGCATCGTCCTGTTTTACAGCCTGAAGGGGAACAATGAGGAGCTGTTTTTAGGTTGATTATTGTAATGATATAATTTCTCAAAGATGCAGAACAGGGAAGGGAAAGTTGCACAACTCTTTGGCTTAAAAGGTTGAGAGAACTATTTTTATTTTAATTTTCATCATATGAGGTAGTCCTTATTTCTGAAGGATCTATTTTATATTGTTTAAACGTCGCTGTCCTTATTATTTGAATGTCTATGTAGTGTTGCCTAAAATTAAGGGGAGATATTAAAACACTTTTAAGCCATTTTGTGTCCTGGGTTGTGGTTTTTGTTCTGAAGCGGTGTCACTGCTGGTGTCACCTCATGATATGTTGAGGAAGTGTCCTGTCAGACTGTGTGGGGAGCTGACTACTGTCAGTGTCTCTAGTCCCTGCTCAGTCTGAGGACGAAGACTACAGGTACTGAAACATGTCCACAGACTGAAGACAGCTGGGCTTCAGCTCCTCTGTTCCTGCACTGCATCACCTTTTAAACTGATGTTATTTCATGTTTTTCTGCGTGACAGGTGTTCATCACAGACTGATCAGCCATCCAGCCCTCATGGCAAAGGTAGGTCTGTGTTTGAGATTCACTTTGATATCAATCAGCACAAGGAGATCAATGAAATTTGAAATCTGGTGTATAGGTTTGGTCGAAAGTGGAGCTGTTTAAGGAAAGAAAATATCTGAGATTAATGTTGATTTAAGTGCAGTCTGAAGTCAAACAGAGCTGCAATGGTTAATAAATTAGTTATCAGCTATTAAATTAATAATCTATTCTGTTTTCATCATGGATTAATCAGCTTTAAATGGTACAAATTCCAGCACCCTCAGTTATTAATGCTTATATACTCCTTTAAAACAGTAAGTAAATACCTGAAATGCTCTTTAAGGAAACACTGATCCACATTGTTCACTATTTTCCTACATGGATAAAAGTAAAGAATAAATTATCATTTATTGTTATAATCGATCATTATAAAAGTAAATTGTTAGCGGGTGAATGTTGTTAGAATGAAAGGTGACAAAGTAAAAAGAAGTTTATTCCTTCAGGATATTTATTTTACCAATTAATAATTTATTAACAACTCCTCCAGAAAGCTGTTTATAATGTGGCAGAGATTAAAAAAAAAAAAAAAAACTGGCAGAGAAATGTTTCTCACTTATTTATACACACATGAAGCTGCTTTAATGTGGTTTCTTATCTGAGAGTCCAGTCTTCTCATGATGCACAAAACAACTTATCGTTCTTAAAATTAATATATATATATATATATATATATATATATATATATATAGTTAATAAATGCAGAGGCAAAACTGCAACTGAATAAAAACACATGAATGTATTAAGTGAATAAAAGTGTCATAATAAGCAGTTAATATAAAGTCATAAGCAGTTATTATGGCATAATAACAATTAATAATAAGCAATTAATACAAGATAATAGCACATACTATGAGATTAAAAAAGTTATTATAAAATGCTGAGTTAATATAAATAATAAGCAGTTAAGATAATATTGCTTTTAACCAGTGCTCATAGATTAATAATGATAATTTATTCACTACAGTCTGTCACTATTAATGACATAATATTCTTCATGTTGTTTAATACAACCTGACAAGTCCATTATTTCACACCAGTATAGTTATTATCATTATTGTTGTTGTTATTATTGTACTCTTTAGAGGATACATCAAGAAATTGTTAATAATAGAAGTTTTTAAAGGTAAAATGAAACCTTAACAGCATTCTTTGTCACTTTGACTACATTATTTCAGACCAATGTCTTATTATTATTAGTCTTTATTATTATCATTATTATTATTAGTCTTTATTATTATTATTATTATTATTATTGTTGTTGTTGTTATTGTTCTGCTCCGTAGATGTGTTGGGCTCCTGGTACTCAGTGTGTTGCCAAGGGAGACCACAGGAAACCAAAACCTGGAGAACTGGCTTTCCACAAAGGAGACGTCCTCACTATTGTTGATGTGAGCACGGTACGGTACTGTTTACTGTTTACTATGTACTGTTTACTATGTACTGTTTACTGTTTACTATGTACTGTGTACCCTTTACTGTTTACTGTTTACTATGTACTGTTTACTGTTTACTATGTACTGTTTACTATGTACTGTGTACCCTTTACTGTTTACTATGTACTGTTTACTGTTTACTATGTACTGTGTACCCTTTACTGTTTACTATGTACTGTTTACTGTTTACTATGTACTGTGTACCCTTTACTGTTTACTGTTTACTATGTACTGTTTACTGTTTACTATGTACTGTTTACTATGTACTGTTTACTGTTTACTATGTACTGTTTACTATGTACTGTTTACTGTTTACTATGTACTGTTTACTATGTACTGTTTACTGTTTACTATGTACTGTTTACTGTTTACTATGTACTGTTTACTATGTACTATGTACTGTTTACTATGTACTGTTTACTATGTACTGTTTACTATGTACTGTTTACTGTTTACTATGTGCTGTTTACTATGTACTGTTTACTGTTTACTATGTACTGTTTACTGTTTGCTATGTACTGTTTACTATGTACTGTTTACTGTTTACTATGTACTGTTTACTATGTACTGTTTACTGTTTACTATGTACTGTTTACTGTTTACTATGTACTGTTTACTATGTACTGTTTACTGTTTACTATGTACTGTTTACTGTTTGCTATGTACTGTTTACTATGTACTGTTTACTGTTTACTATGTACTGTTTACTATGTACTGTTTACTATGTTTACTGTTTACTATGTACTGTTTACTATGTACTGTTTACTGTTTACTGTGTACTGTTTACTGTTTACTGTGTACTGTTTACTATGTACTGTGTACTGTTTACGATGTACTGTTTACTGTTTACGATGTACTGTTTACTGTTTACGATGTACTGTGTACTGTTTACTGTTTACTATGTACTGTTTACACCTCCTGACCATCCTCTGCTCTTCTTCTTCTCTAGAAGAAAGGATTCTGCAGAGCCAGACACAACATTAGTGGAGAGGAAGGACTCATCAACTCTGCCAGCGTTCGAGAAAGAGAAGCTCTGCGAGTCGACCCCAGCCTCAGCCTCATGCCGTAGGCCTCCTCTTCCTCCTCTTCCTCCTGTTTCACCCTCAGCCTCATGCCGTAGGCCTCCTCTTCCTCCTGTTTCACCCTTAGCCTCATGCTGTAGGCCTCCTCTTCCTCCTCTACCTCCTGTTTCACCCTCAGCCTCATGCTGTAGACCTCCTCTTCCTCCTCTTCCTACTGTTTCACCCTCAGCCTCATGCCGTAGGCCTCCTCTTCCTCCTCTTCCTCCTGTTTCACCCTCAGCCTCATGCCGTAGGTGCTCCTCTTCCTCCTCTTCCTCCTGTTTCACCCTCAGCCTCATGCCGTAGGCCTCCTCTTCCTCCTGTTTCACCCTCATGCCGTAGGCCTCCTCTTCCTCCTCTTCCTACTGTTTCACCCTCAGCCTCATGCCGTAGGCCTCCTCTTCCTCCTCTTCCTCCTGTTTCACCCTCAGTCTCATGCCGTAGGCCTCCTCTTCCTCCTCTTCCTCCTGTTTCACCCTCAGCCTCATGCCGTAGGCCTCCTCTTCCTCCTGTTTCACCCTCAGCCTCATGCCGTAGGCCTCCTCTTCCTCCTCTTCCTCCTGTTTGTTTCCATGCAGCAAACAGAAACAGTGTGACTGTGACACTGAGGAACTCCACTTTTTGACTTTGACCGTGGGTTCAGCTCATCTGAAGAACTCATCTTGTGACCACACAGAGTGGGACGTAGCACTCTTTCTGTATTAATCACTCCTTCACTGCTTCCTTTTCTGGCATCTAAACTCTTAATACTACCACCACTGTATTAACTGTAATAACATATTTTCTCCAGCTGGTTTCATGGGAAGATTTCGGGTCCAGAGGCGGTGAGTAAGCTGCAGCCGCCTGAGGACGGCCTGTTCCTGGTCCGAGAGTCCATCCGCCACCCTGGAGACTACGTCCTGTGTGTCAGCGTCTCCGGAGAGGTCGTTCACTATAGAGTGATTTATCAGGACAAGCATCTGACCATCGACAACATGCAGTACTTCTACAACCTCATTGACATGATAGAGGTAAGAGCTGCAGCGTCCCTGAGGATCTGTCATGTGAAAGTGGAAGGAAAAAATGTACATGTTGCCCCAAAATTACATGTAATTAACAGGATTACTTAAAATCCAGGGTGCTGATCTCAGGTCTGAAGAGGTCAAAACTCGAGCAACACTTACTAATAAAATAAAAATAAATAAATAAAAATAAATAAAATTAATGTACTAAAAGTCAGCTGAAGATATTTTACCTTCTTCATTTCTGACTCTGCAAAATAAGTGAGTCACTAATATGGAGAGAAGACGATGTGTGAGACAACAGATGGGTAGGTAGGTGTTTTAGAGAAATTAACAGTTCCAGCAGTGTGAAAGATGTGAACACAAAGGGGCATGCAGGGTTCAGGAGGATAAACTAAAAAATAAAGTAGCAAATTATATCCTATAATGGATACAGAAATAGTTCAGTTTCTCTGGCAGTCAAAACTAAGAAAACAAAAAGATGTTGATGAGCAGGAAGCTTATTTCCACGGTGGTCAACTGATCAGCAGCATGTTCACACCAAAACCAGAAATAACCCTTTGGTCGTGTTTGTTTGTCAGCCTGAGTGACACCAGTGTGAAGATGCATCCTGCATGAGTCAAAGGACAGGAAAACACATGAAGCTCGGCCCTTTTATAGTTTATCTGAAAGCTTTGCTGCTGCAGCGTCAGGAGGTTCAGCTCTTATCAGAGAGCCACAGATGAAGCTTCAGGGACGACGCTCAGATGAATATTTGGACTAAACCACGTTAGAAACACTCGTTTGTCTCAGCGCTCTGACCCTTTATCATCGGCTTCTTCATGCTTCATGTTTTCATCAGGAAACAGAGACCCTGCTCTGACCGACACTGATGAGTTTTTACACCAACATGCTGTTTTTTTTTCTCCTGATTTCTAAAAATATAGGTGTCACTCTTTGCTTTTTCTGTCACACCACAGTCCTTACCTGCGTTCAGATGTCTTCCTGAGTGTTGAGGTGTTAATCTTCCCTCTGCTGTTTGCAGTTCTACTCAAAAACCAGAGGCTCCATTGCCACCACTCTGCTGAAGCCCAAACAGAAACAAGGAGCCAAGTCAGCTGAGGAGGAGCTTTCGAAAGGTCAGTCTGCAGGTCAGATAAATAGAGATAACTATCCAGACATTCTGCCTCATCTTCCACCAAAAACATCTTTAATGAGCTGCAATATCTGGTTATATACTACATGCACAAAAACACTGTGTTCATGAGAATATGGATCAGCAGTAAACAAAAGTCTCTACATTTTGCTCTCTATTTTTATCTGTTATAATAAACGGCTCTAATGAAGAGGGGAGAAAATGTGTAGGTCTCATAATTTAAATACCAAACCATGCAGGATTTGTGGAAAAATAATAAAATACAATGTATCCCACTTTGTCGGTAATTTGTCACCACATATCAAGCATGCAGCCAAATAAATCTGTCAGAATGAACATTAACATTAATTATGTACTAATCCACGGTGAGTTGTTAAATTTTAATTCTTAATAGATGTAAAATAAACAGACAGTAGTGATTGTTTACAGATGTGTCTGCTCAACAGCTGGATGGCTGCTGGACATCACCAGGCTCAAACTGGGAGAAAACATTGGAGAAGGAGAGTTTGGTGGTTAGTTTTTATTTTTATCTTCATCACATTCAGCAGCACAACTGACAAAAATATTATTATTCATTATTCGTTTTCATCAGTGTGTCATAGATTAACATCTGGGCTGTGTACAGGAGCACTTTAGGACACACAATCTCTTTTAACATTTTTTTAAAAAAATATATTTTATTGTATCTGTCGCTGCTCTTTTGATGTCTCTTCATATCGTTCTGTCACTTTGCTGCTGCAGGTTTCTTTTTCCTCAGACTCCAGATGTTTTCTGACGGTTAAACTCTGTGTTTGTGTCCTCCAGCTGTGTATGAAGGGCAGTACATGGGCCAGAAGGTGGCAGTAAAGACCATTAAATGTGACGTCACAGCTCAGGCCTTCCTGCAGGAGACCACAGTCATGACGTCAGTCTGCACATCTCCACACTTTTATTCATTAATCTCAAAACACCTTGCTGTGCTGTGGATTCATCACTGATAACAGCAGCTGTTAGTGAACTCTTGAACTCTTATTTTAAGTTGTGTTTTCATTCAGTGGTTTATTTTCATACAGGAAGCTCCAGCATAAAAACCTGGTGCGACTGTTGGGGGTGATTCTGCACAAAGGGCTTCATATCGTCACCGAGCTCATGACGAAGGTAATCAGAGACACGTCCTGTATGTAAATAATAATAATGATAATGATAATATGTGCCATGTGTGGTTTGGTTCCTTTAATGCAGGACAAGTTTTCTCCCTTAAGGGGACCTTAAAATTCACCTTAAAGCCAAACATCCAAACTCTTACAGGCTGCCAGTTGAAGTCTGACTTCCTCCACTGTTTAACGACATCAGAATATTATTATAAAATATTAAACAGCTTGGTTAACGCTGTGATCAGCAAAGCAAAAGACTGAACCCAGCTTGTAGTAATAATAATAATAATAATAATAATCATATATGACATTTATGTAGTGGTTTTCCCAATGCCCAAAGATGCTGAACAAAAAATAGAAACATCAACAAAAATGAATAAACAAACAAGGTAAAGTCATGAGAGGAGAGGAAGAAGGGAGAAGATGAGTGAAAGGACTTCATTCCTCCTGACATCAGCAGTTCACTCCTCTAGTTTCAGTATTTCAGCTGTAAATCTTCTCCTAACAGATTCTGCTTCAAGTGTTTCCTGGTTTGTTTCCATCTTGTTGTTGTTGTTGTTGTTGTTTGTGTTTGTAGGGAAACCTTGTTAACTTCCTCAGGACCAGAGGACGTTCAGTCCTGACCTCAGTTCAGCTGCTGGGCTTTTCTCTGTGAGTTCAAGCTGCAGACGTTCAGCTGTTTTCACTGTTCTGAGCAGCAGAAATGATCTTAATGCTTATCTTGTGTTTGCTCAGAGATGTGTGTGAGGGGATGGAGTACCTGGAGTCCAAGAAGCTGGTTCACAGAGATCTGGCAGCTCGAAACGTTCTGGTCTCTGACGACAACGAAGCCAAAGTCAGCGACTTCGGTTTGACCAAGCTGGACTCGAAGGAGTCTGATAACGCCAAGCTGCCCGTCAAATGGACCGCCCCCGAAGCGCTGAAGAAAGAGGTGCTGCTTGTTCCTGTTTCTGTATGAGGAGTCACTAAGTTATTAATGCCTTATAATAAGTCATAATCCATCAGTAAGGAGCAGGTTGGTTTGAGGAGCTGATGCAGAGCTGACCTTTGTTTTAAAGATTTCTATATTTGTTTGTTTTTTTCTGCAGAAATTCTCCACTAAATCAGATGTTTGGAGCTACGGCATCCTGCTGTGGGAGATCTTCTCTTACGGCCGTCAGCCTTACCCTAAGATGGTACGCAGCTCCTCTGCATTAAGTTAAGATAAGAGAAAACTGCTTTAGAATAGACTAGTTTTTTATTTATCACCCCACTGAGGGAAATTAGCCCGCCACAGCAGCATAGACAAATTACAGTAAACAATAAACAACAGCAATGAAATAATAGAGTAAGTAATAATAATAATAAATGTTTAGAACATGTACAAAATAAAAGAGAAGGAAAATCTACAGTTTTAATTGTATGTGAAGGCTTAATTAGACACCGTTATTAAATAATCTAAAATATATTTTATTTGTGATATGAAAGTTATTTGTAAAAACAGAGTAAAAAAAGCATTGCAAAATTTTCTGTGCAAAGAGATGCAATGTGTAATATGGTTAAAAAAAAACACTGTAGGAAGTGTAAACAAATGTACATTCAGTGCAAAAAGAAGCAATTTAAATAACATTATAAAAGCGGATTACGTGTTTGTGTGTTTCTAAATGGGCTGTTGTTAAATATTTTGGAAAAATACATTTATTCACGTTCAGTTCTAAATATGAGCTGAGAATAAAGACGAGGAAACTCTGCTAAAAGACAAAATCT